>CM021102.1:292186005-292260125 GCA_007115665.2 Sequoiadendron giganteum | reverse complement strand
ATCAAAACCTGCTAGTGGTTTTTCATGGCCTCAAGAGCATTCTCTCTTTCTCTTGTACTTCCAATAACTCAGAAAATCGTACCTCCATAGCTTCGTTCTGCTTGATTTCAAGAGATTTGAGCAAATGGAGAGTAGGGATTTCCAAAGCAATAGGCAGCAATGCCTCCTTCCCATACACCATCTCATAAGGGGATGTCTTTAATATCTTCTTGGACATGATATGATCTGCCCACAATGTTGTTCAGAGGTTTCTATGCCACTCCCTCTAGTATTTCAAGCCTATCCTTTTGATTAGCTTGATGAGGTTTTTGTTTGTGGATTTCGCGAGGCCATTACCTTGAGGGAAATAATTAGAAGAGGTATTCAAGAAAACCCCATATTTCAATGCAAATTGGCTCATCTTAGAGCTGAGAAAAGCTTTAGCATTGTTGGAAATAAGTGTTTTTGGTGGGCCAAATGTGGCTACCAATTCCTCTAGGAAGTTAACAATTTCAACTTTCGTTGCATTGTTTAATGGCACCGCCTCTACCCATCTGGTGAAGTATTCAGTTGCTGTCACTATCCACCTATGTATAGCTAATGAAAAAGGGTTAATCATACCAATGAAGTCTTGACCCCATTGAGAAAAAGGTCCCTCCACTACTATGGGTCTTAGTGGAATATCATCATTCTTTCTCTTTCCAACATAAAATTGGTATTCACTACAAGAATTTCCTAATGAAAATGAGTCATTGAATAATGTTTGCCAAATATAACTAGCACATATGATTTTAATTGTAGTAGTTCTTGCAAAAACATTCCCTCCAGCTGGGTTGTTGTGATATTGATCTAATATTCTTTTGGTTTGTTCCTCATTCACACATCTTAGCAAGACACCATTAAAATTTATTTTGAAAATTACTCCTTCTAAAACAACATAACTACTATTTTGCAATCAAAAGAACTGTCTCTTAAAGGAAGGGAGATTGGTTGGATACCTTCCTATTTAAATGAATTTTATCCTAGCCTCCATCCAATCACCCTCAGATATTTCTTCATTCAGTAACATAGGTTCTGAGACTTTGAGCTCTATCACTGGTTCATTGTTTTTAGTGAGGTACTTGCATAGTCCTTTTCCCTTAACAGTTTTGACAGGCCTGATCTGAATATCATACTCCAGGATCTTGGTAATCTAGTTAGCTCTTTTCTCAGTGATCTCTCCTTCCATTATATATTCCCACACACTAGGATGTGGTACTCAAACCACCACCTTATGGCATGATATGAGGTGTCAAAAATTCTTAAGCCCTTTCACAATAGTAAAGGCCTGCTTTTCTATAGAATTGTACCTCACCTCATACTCCTTTAAGGTGCATAAGTAGAAAGCAACAAGGGAATTTTTTTATCCTCATCATCCGTTTACATAAGCACAATGGAAATACTGTTGCCACAACCAAAAACATACATGATACAATCTTTCGACAGGTCTGGGTTGATTAATAGAGGGGTTGAAGAAATAACCTCTTTTATAAGCTCAAAATATTTCCTGGCCTTTGTCGTCCATTTAAAAGTCTGGTCCTTTTTTAGGATCAAGGTAATTAGCTGAATGATCCCTACAAAGTCTACAATGACTCAACTGATGAAATTGACCTCACACCAAAAAAATGCACTCCTTTCTTATTTACAGGTAGAAGAAGCTCTTGGATTGCATCAACTCTTTTCAAATCGATGGAAATGCCCTCCTTCGAGACAGCATATCCCAATAGATTCCCTTGGGGGAAACTGAACACGCATTTCTTTGGGTTCAGAGAAATCCTGAATTCCTGGCACTTCTGGAAGACAAGCTCTAAATGATCAAATTAATCATCTACAGATTTGAAAAACATTGTCAAGTCAGCTAGATAGATAAGTATAATCTTATATATTAAATCCCTCAAAGCAATATCCATAGCTCTTTGAAAGGTAGCTCTGAAATTCGAAAGTCCGAAGGGAATCTTAGCATATGAATATGTTCCCCACTTTGTGGTGAACATTGTTTTGTGTTGGTCTTCCTCCTTTACACGAATCTAATTGTAGCCCAAAAAACCATCCAACATTGAAAACATTTCAGAACCAGCTATGGTTTGTAGAATTACCTCCATAGAAGGTAGGGGGTAATGATCCTTCAGGGATACCCTATTCAAGTCTCAAAAATCTACACATAGTTGTATATCACCATTCTTCTTCCGGACTGGCACTAGGTTAGACACCCAAGTGCTATGCTTGATTGGGAACACTATTCGAGATGTAATAAATTTATTCAACTCTTGTGACACGAGCGACTCAATCTTTGGGTTCATAGGCCTCTGTCTCTGATGAACCGGCTTCGCTCCTTCCAATAGCTCAATTGTATGCTAAATAATCCTAGAATCATATCCTTTAAGATCATCATATGACCAGGCTACTACGCTCAAATATTCCTCATAGAAGTGGTTTAGCCTATCTTTATTCTTCTGAGATACTTCATTACCAACCTTGAGCTTTTTGTCTTCTCTGATATGCAAATCATTGTAGTCACCTTTGTCAGCTAAAAGCTTCCTTTTATCTTTCCTTGCATCATCAAAATCAAAAAGACTCTCTAGAGTGACTAGGCCTCTGGGAAGCTTGTTGGATTTCAACTAGATTACTTGATCCCCATAGGCTTCTGTGATCTTTGGTTGCAATTGCTCAGAAAATTCCCTAGATGACTGGAGAAATGATGTAATATGAAAATCACTATTGAACACTTGCCAATCTTGATCATTGTTTGGAACAATAGGTCATACAATTACTCTCACTATATGTTTATTTTTTAAGCAACTTGAAGGCTAGCTCAAACTGAGCCCTGGCAGTTGCCATCTGGTCAGCTTAAGAGTTCTTCTCCCTCTATACAGCTTGAATATTAAATGCCTCAAAGCTTTCAATAAGATCCCAGCCCTATGTTGGTATGATCACATATAGACATTCTTTGTAGCAAAAATCCCTCAGATTTGGTTGACCACCAATTTTGAATCTCTAAACACTCTTATTTTCTTTGCACCCATTTTTTCTCCAAGGCTCAAACCATGGACAAGGCCTTCATATTCTTCTTCATTATTCGAGCATGTGAACTCGAAGTGATAAGCCCTCAAGGTCTTTTCTCTGGACAAAGATGTCAAACATATTCCTACTCCAGCTCCTACTCTGCATCTTGCTCCATCAAAGTGCAATGTCCATAACTCCGAGGATGTTTCGCCTTTGGACTCTTTAGTAACTCTTGGCATAATTTTTCCTTCCTCATGTATGACATAGGTTTCAAGCCCAGTTTAATGATAATTTCCAAAAGGGTCCATGTCTATAAAATCATTCAACAGATCTTCTTCACTCTCCATCCAGGAGCTAGTTGCTTCTTCTTCCTCTAGAAATTCAACATTGAACCTTTCTTCCTAGTAATTGAAGTATGTGTTGCTTCAAAGTTGATCAGGGCCTCGTCAACAACATGTTTGGAATGCAAATTTTCTGACAATAGTTTCATCTTAGCTCCATGTTTGGTTCTCAAGATTAGGTGTGACTAGTCTAGTGCTATATATCCTCCAACATTTTTTGTGAACTCTCGAGAAAAACATATCCTGAATAGAGGAGGGACATCAATGAGTTTGGTATCCTAGTCCACAGTGATACTGGGGAAGGAAAACAATGTTATAGGAAATCCCTTGATTACCCCAATGGTATCAAATTTATTTTCATGTGGCTACATGAATCCCTTGTTAAGAGGCTCATAGTTTAGCCCCAAAGCATCAACTAGCTTAGGCATGATAGTGGTGCTAGCACCAGAGTTGATCATACAATTATGCAATAAATTGTCACCAATGAGAAGCGTTAGAAAGAAAGGCTTAGGTTTAGGCTTACTCTCTTTTTCGGCTTCGAGCTTTTCTTCTGGTTGATTTGTTAGCACTTTATCTAGGTCTGACTTGGATATTTTTTCTTCACTGGGCTAACAAGGCATCTTCACATCTTCCTCTCCTGACAATGCTTTTTGTAATAGCACCTTTTTCTTTGGAATAACTAGGATATCCCATAAAGAAACATTGGTAGAGCATTTCTTTAGTTCTTCCACCACATTGAATTGTGCTCATGACTAATGAGTTAGGGTTCCTTTCTCCTTAGGCCTCAAATTTGGTGTATCTAGTTGTTTGACAATAGTTGAGGTGATCATAGGAGCCTTTTCTTTTAGAGGAGGTGGATTCAAAGAGCTGGGAGTAGTCACCTTAGACTTCTATGGAACTGATGACGGGCCTACCAATGGACTAGGCATTGATTGAGATGGACCAATGTGTGATGAAGATGTGAATTCTCTGGTGATTCTCCACTTTGAATGTGTGTTATGGTCTGATTGCATTTGGGGCACTTGAGTTATAGGAATGTCATTCAAAAAAGTTGACTCTTCTCCTTCCATCCATGAAAAGAGCGCTTGGTCTAGAACTATGTCTAACTCTTGATCTATGGACATCCCTTGCATTTGAGGAGTGAGGATTGAATTATCCATCTGATGAGAGGCATATGACTGGTTTTTGGGATAGCTATACTACCTTGGCTACATTGCTCCATAATATTCTATTGCAAACTCCCTTGCAAAAAATTTTGGGGCATGTTTGCATCATTACAAGGAAAACACCATGAATTAGTGTCTTCGACTAGGTTATTTTGTCCTGCCACTAGCTCCTTAATTGAACTAGGATGGATGGTCTACATCGGTAGGTTCACTGGAACAACTTGGTTATTCGGCTAAGCTCGAGTATTGCAGCACGATCTATCTTGCCACTGATTTGAATAGTAAGGACCTTTTGCAGCTTGATAAATTTGGTAAGCTGACTTCTGATAGCTATACTATTGTCGCTTCATGGTAGTCAATTCATTTGTCATATTATGTATCTATTCTCTCATCTCATTCATCTTGGCCATCAAGGGGTTAGGCACTAGAGCTACACTCAACATCATTCCTGGGTACATGTACATAGACTAGGGAGGAGTTGTAGGAGCATTGGTCAAAGTTGTTTTAGCTTTTGCGGCATTGAATTATAGGAACAATGGCATGATGGGTCTTGGTGCCAACTTTCTAGCAGAAATAAGTTTATTCTCTACAGTAATAGCAAGACTGTAAGCATCGAGTAGATTATTTCTACCAAGAGCCTATAGCATCATGAAAATATCAACATTAATGGACTTCAAATAGAACATGAACACCAAATCTGGAGGTGACCGACTACCAATAGGAACTCTCTACCAAGTTGAATGAAACTGTGTGTTGAATTCTGATAGAGATTCATGAGGAGCTCACTTTATGTTGGCTAGCTGATGATATAGCGAAGACCTATGGCCAACACTTGAAAAATACTCGTAAAACGGGGTTCCAAGATTGTCCTAAGTAGCAACTATATTATCTAGAAGAGTTATATACTAGTTCAATGTCTTTCCTTAGAATGAGGCAACAAGAAATCTTAGAGCTATGTTTTCATTAGAAACACCATGTACCAGATACACATTTTCCACATCTTGCAAGTGGTTTGTTGGTGTATTCGATTAATCCTTGGAAAATATAGGGATAGCTTTTCAAGAAAAAGTGGGGATTCAAGCCCATACTGTAGGAGGCACAGGTGCCACTAAAGGACTACCAACATCCCAGGATACATAATTTATAGTGGTCATAGGTGCAGGAGATAGAGGAGAAGGGGAAGGTGAAGGAATACTTTGTCAACCTCTCAAATGAACAAAAACTAATGGTGGTACGAGTAGGCCAAGGAATCTTGTAGTTTGTGACCTAGTTATGAGCCTATGGCTCATACACACTTATATATCAACCAAATGTGCTAGTTCGCATCCCACCAGGCATGCTAGAAAAAGAATTGTTGACACAAAATTTTGCACTAGGCAATAATCTTATGGGAAACCTACCTACTAGGGGACATAGTGTGCTTAGCTAAGTGACCTCCAGATTTTATCGAAGCCAACTCTCCACTTTTAGTGGGGGAGGTAAAGGATTAGAAAAATAATAGGAAATATTAAAATCTAGACTAAAGGTGATGCGCCAAGTCATGAATAAAACTACTTGAGCACAGTGTCGAAAGAACAGGCTTGAATAATAAACTATTATCTATCAAATAAATAATCAAGAAGCACTTCAAACATAAGAATATCATTTAATTGCATAGCATAATATAATACAAATTCAGCAAACACAGAAGAGTCAACATGATTTGTATTTATTAAGCTGTAGAAGATTACAAAAGCTGAAAAATAGGCATTCATATGCTATTAGAAAATAAAAGCACAGTCTAAATATCTTATCAAATGCATGAAAAACATAAAAGGCCGAATTGATTGGCACAGTCTGCAAACTTCAAGTTCAATAAATATATTACAAAGGCTATTCCTAGTGCTCGAGAATTATTTTGTCTATCCAACAACAACCCAATAAAAGAGAAGAAGAGCAGCTTAAAGAAGCCACCCCACCACCTGAAAGCCACATTGAGAAAGATGCCCTGGAAAAACAGCGACATTCCAAATCTCCTCAAGCCAGCACCAAATAGGAGGATCGCCCAGCAGCGCACCAACATATCCATCAGAGAAAAGATGGCCATGCAACAATAGGAAAAGACACGTGGCATCAAAGAAGAAAATACGGCAGCAAAAGAGAACAAATGACACATGTGGAAACTCCAAGATAATCGATTCAAAAGAATAGGCCACGTGTTGAGCACACGAAGCTTAAAAAAATAATGAGGGATGACCCAACGAAAAGCTCTGAGAGGAAGCCACGTGGGTGACGTCGAGCGAAAATAACTACATAGTGGGCCCAGCTCGGGAAATGACCAGAGAAAGCCACACGTCACACACATGGAACTCAAGAGAGGTGAAGTGATACAGAGCAGTAGGGATTCCTATTAGGAGGCCATGTGAAAAATGTCAAAAATTTGCAAGCAATAAAAGACAAGGCAAAGCCGTGAAGGAAAGATAACTGCAAAGGCTAGCATTTCATGAAATAAAGTTCACAGAAGGTTAATAACACAGCTAAGAGGCAACCAAAATGCATCACTAGGAAAATTCTATCAACTTCTTGCCACCACTGAGTGTGAGACAAGAATGAGACGAGGTAGGTGATGGGAAAGGTCTTTTAATAGTGAGAATATAATTTTCTACAACTTTTACATGAAAAGGTGTGATGTTGAAATGCACAAGACAACTAAGAAGGGGTTGAATCAGTTGTATCAAATCACTTTATTTCTAACCTTAATCAATTCCACTTTAACTTCAATATGTTATTAAGTGTGAACATGAAATGAAAATAACATAAAGAGAACACCAAAGGCACTAGATTTATGTGGAAAAACCACAATGAAGATTAGCTCACAACATAGTAATAACATAATACCGGATACAAAGGATCACTGCCAGAGGCCTCACTACCCAGATACAAAGGCTCACTACCCAAATACAAGGGCTCACTACCTTAAAAGGACTTACTCTCTAGAAAGAGGCTCACTACCAACAAAAATTAAAAAAGATAAATAAAGATCCACCATAAGGGCTCCACACATTCGCAGCTTGGTCAAAATATTGTAGACAATATCAGCTCACTACTTTCAAGAATACAACACATTAAAGTACTCCTACCTCAATTCACTCTTGCACACTCTACTTTTCGCTCTTGTTCACACATTTCGCTTGCTTTCTTGATTCATGGATGGATGGATAATCAATTTGCAATAACATTATTTTCTTTAAATATACCATCTTCAACCTTACAAACATTTTCTAAGGTTTACTAAACATTCTTCAAAATACAAATTAAAATTAGGTTGGCTACTCAACATTCTCGCAGTGGATAAGAATGAGAGGCAACTAATTACATATTTGATTAGGACATAGAAAACATCTGGGATTGATCACACACTTCCTTAATTCAATGTAAAATATTAATGTAACATGTAGACACCAGGTCGACCAAACCTAATTAAAACACATATAATTTTTTAATTATGTGCATCTCCAATAAGATTATCACACATGGATAACTCAACATGCTTCACCAGAAATTTTACCATCTTTGAGAATAGTTTAGGTGCATCTGCAACAACTTCAACAAACTTCATTCATAGAAAAATCTTCAATAGTCCAACCAGACCAACCAACAATATATAGGAGATTTGGACCATGTCTTCCAGAGTGCCAAATCGCAAGAACAATTTTGAGAACATAGAAACCATAAAAAATAATTATTTCCGAGATTTGAAAGATCTAGAACCACAAACCAAAAGAGTGTGGAGCCAAAACATTTCTCCCAATCCACAAACAAATAGTTCTTCCAAACCAATTCAATTGTCAGTGAACACATCTTTTACTCTACATCAAACAAGAAGATGAAACTTGGAATATATTATCCATTGAATCTCATGAACACACCTATAAAACTGCACACACATAGGATTAGCATAGGAGAAATGTAGAGCAAACTATCTGAGCACACTCAGAACATGCACTTCAATACTGCCTTCATTATTTTTCAAATTTTCTCAAAAGAACTTGGCCAAAAAATAGCTACAACTTCATGAATACAACTCCATGTACTCTAATAACTTCTATAGTATCTTAACTTTACAAGTACCATCTAGAATCAACCTAAACTGTGTTGAAATCAATGTCAATATTAATGAAAACATCACCAAACATATCCATACTTACAACAATCTCCCCCTTGGTCATTGAGGGAAACACATGATGTAAAAAGCCATCAAAGATAACATACACAATCTTCAAAAGTGACAACCTTCACAAGCATTAAATTTTCACATGATTCTCTCTCTCCCTTTCACATCAATGGAAAAGGAAATTTTGCATAAAAAATCTTTCCATAAAGAGATTTTTACACTCCCCCTTAAGAGTACACCCACATCACATAATGCAACAATGCACTTCTCTACTCCCCTAAGGAGTAGACCTCAATCATCATTCCAGATCAAAATATTTTATGAATCCACCCGACTAATGCACCTCCATGTGCACTTAGTTCAAAGAAGGAGGTGTAGTAACCCCTAGCTTTCCCCTAAGATAGTCAAAAGTATCCTTTAGAAGGGCCTTAGTGAATATGTTAGAAATTTGTTCCTTGGTAGGTACATATGCAAGTCTAACTTTAATACTTAATACCTTCTCCCTCAAGAAGTGATACCTAATAGATATGTGATTTATCCTAAAATGCGTCATTGGATTCTTTAAAGTGTTTATAGAAATTTTATTGTCACAACATATAGAGATAGGCTCATCGCTCACCACACCGATGTAATTCAAGGTTTTCTATATCCACATTACATGTATATAGTAGGATGTTGCTACAATATACTCTACTTGTGTAGTGAATAAAGAAACCAAATCTTGTTTTTTACTCAACCATGAAAGTAATCTTCCTCCAAGGAAGAATGCACTACCACTTCTACTCTTCTGGTCATCTACACACCCATCCCAATCTACATCAGTGTAGGAATTTAATGTGAAATAATTTTCCTTCAGACACCATAGCCCATATTTTGGAGTTCCCTTAAGATATCTCAATATCCTCTTCATAGTTGTAACATGTGCTTCCTTAGGTTCTACTTGAAATCTTGCAACTAAACATACTGCATGCATGATATCTGGTCTGGTATAAGTAAGATACAATAGTCCACCTGTTGGGTCTCAAAAATGTAGGTTTGAACCACGAGAGGTTGCCAAGCTCTCACAATGCTTTTGGTCAATGTACAAGGCCAATTGAAGCAATTGTACCTTCTTCTCTTCAAGCTCTGCAAAACCTAGGTAGGTGCACCTATGTGTATGTTGCAGATTTAAGATGTATTTCCTACTTAACCAATCTATTCACAATGGAAAATGGAAGTGAATAGATGAAAATCACTACAACTATGCCTACTCCTACTGCACAAAAGAAAGGATTTGAAAATGTATTTTATATGAATTTTTTTCTCTGGGTTCTAATAGATTATTTCCTTCTATACACATGGGAAATGGGGTCAAATTATTAAGAATTCTATGTATTCTCCTTTCTGTCCTAATTCAA
The DNA here is from genome assembly GCA_007115665.2 of Sequoiadendron giganteum. NCBI lineage: Eukaryota > Viridiplantae > Streptophyta > Pinopsida > Cupressales > Cupressaceae > Sequoiadendron > Sequoiadendron giganteum. The sequence continues at coordinate 292,250,047 of CM021102.1, read as the reverse complement.
GTTAGTAGGCACTTTAAGAAGTGAAGTTCTAATGTCTGGCATATGACTTCATTAATTGATGACTTGCATAAATTATGCTGGAATGTTTTCTTACCAAGTTCTCCTTCAACAATCCAAAACAAATCCTAAATCACTGTGACTTGTTTAAGATAATTTAATTCTGACTTGTAGACACCAATTAACCAAATCACACAAGGTGAAATTTGAACTTTGATAAATCAAAAATATGCTTGATATATTGACTTAAATGATTTAAAAACTTCAAGTTGGAGAAAACTCAAATAATAAATATAAATTATTATAACACAACAAATGAAAACATAAAGAGTTTCACCAATTCAAAATGATTTTTCCATTGATCTTCTTCAAAAAAAGCTCTACACATTATTTACTTTCCCAGTTCATCATTTTCTAGAAAAACCTAATTCCTATTGTCTAACTACTGCCTTTGCAACTAATTTTTTCCAGTTATTTATATAGTAAATGCCAAGGGTCATGACCCTTCACCTTTCTGGTAAAACCATTTACATTTTATGACAGAGATAAAAATTTTAATTAAGTTCCCTTTTGGAAAATTAAATATTTTTATACAGTTTTGTATTTGATTTTGTTTTAATACCTTTCCCGCTTTTAATATTTCATTTATTGTTGCAGATTCTTCCTTTTTACTTACCTCCATGGTTATCTCCACCATCCACTGCATTACCATGCCCTTCATTCTATTTACTCGTGGTATAGCGGTGACTGAACGTCATTGTCTATCTTTCTTCCACCGCTCTACCATGGCCCTTGTTTCTGTCACTAGCGGTATGGAGGTTCTAACATTCATTGTCACCCCTAGTTGTCTACCACTTTACCGTAGTCATCATTCTATCCGCCAGTGGTACTACGGTAATAATTATTGTTACTTTTACTGCTTCCACCACCATTGACTTATCTATCACCGCACTATTGCAATCTGCAATCTAACCTCATGTGGTATCGCGGTAGCCACTTCATTAACCGCCACCATCACCTAATTGATTTCCCCTATCCACTACCTTACCACGGTCTTTGCTCAGCCTGGTCACAGTATCGTGGTGCGTCCTTATAACCGCCACCCTCCGCCTATCTTCATTCACCTTCGCTATTCGCTAACCCTTACCACGGTCACCTCATGAACTGATGGTGATATTGAGGTAGCCAATTTGACTGTCTCCTCTGTTGATGACTTACCGCATGCAGTGGCGTGGTAAAAATTTCATGCCCGCTCCTTTAGCTGCTACCACCATAGTACGAGCTCATTGTGGGAGGCCACAGTAAAGTAGTAAGTAACATAGAATATGAAATTTAGGGCAGCAACACAAGGAATATATGTTTGAATATTTTTGATGGGGGCATGATGAATTTCTATGAGCAAAATAGGAAAAATATAAGGGACATAGATCAAAATAAGGCAACGGTACAAGGGTAAAATCCATTTTTGCACTGTAAAAGGGGGTGAATTATTTTTATGAGAAAGACAGTGAAAATATTAGGTTCAAAATGGAAAAATCATTTAGCTTTTTGATGGAAATTTTGGGTTCCAACTGTAATGAAGGATTTCTGCAAAATAGATTGTTAGTCTAATAATGCATGCATATATTAATCTAAATCCAACAAACAATGAAATACATTATAAAATAAAGGGAAAACGAATGAAACTAGAACAGTCTCACCCAATATTCTCTCCTCCATGGTTCACTTCCATTGTACCTCCTCAAGATTGTTGTGATAATAGATGCCCTCATATTTGTGAGCAAACTCTATATGCCTAGTCTTAACAAAGCCTTTGAAGGATTTATAAAATAAACTAATATGCAAACTAGAAATTCAATCCTAATATGCTATTTATCAATAAGCCTAAAGATGATATGAAAATGATAATAAATGAGATTCTAAAATAATAAGAGATGGCCAAAAATGAGATCAAGATTGTCATTTTATAGAAAATGCAATCTTGAACGGACGAATGAGATGAGATATTAAGAAATGCCCTAGAATCAATGGTTAAGATTCAAAATTTCAACTCTCAATTAGGGTTAGGGTAAAATCCCCAAATGCGTGGACAAGATTTAATTTAAGAAATTAAATCAATGGTGGAGAATAAATGTGACATTGAGATGAAATTAGTAAAAATCAAGAGATAAGGAGATGAGATTTTAGAAAATCAATAATTTTAGCAATTACTTTATTTGTAGAAGAATATTCCATTTTGAATTAAATTAATTCAAAATATGGATTTGTGATATAATGAGTATTTGATTTTTGCAATTAATTACTAAAAGAAGAATTAGTTAACTATGTGAGACATTTTTAAATGATTTGTTTTATTTAAAAATAAAGAAGTCTCACATACAACAATTAAATAATTAAAAATAATTATTTAATTTAGAAGAAGTAGTTAATTAATTAAATAAATTAGCAAATCTATTTAATTAAGAGGATTTTAGGGATTAGTGACATATTAAATGAATATATTTAAAATATATTTATTTAATAATCAAGAGTACAATAATGATAAGGATTAATTAAATAAAAGAGACTTTATTTAATTATGAGATGACTTTGATAATTAGTGACACATTAAATAAATAAATAAGATTTATTTGTTTAATAATCATGAAGAATGAAAGATCATGAATTAATTAAATAATTATAAATTATTTAATTAATAGTTGAATGTGGGTTAGAAACATAATTACAGAGTTATAATCATGTTATGACGAAAGGTGGGAAAATAGTGGTCGCAAGCCTAAGTCATTTTTAGGTATCTACTTATGCCCCTCTTTCTCATAATGCAGCTTGTCGTATTGTGGCAAAGAAAACAAGTCCAAAATATGCCCCTATGAAGGTATGGAGTGCCTATGCCCCCTCAGGAAAATTTTTGAATTTCGACCCAGGGTCGAAAAAATTTGGAAAATATCTCGATTAATTCAATTAATGACCAAAAAAGTGATCGTGCGATTCGATTTAGAAATGGAGGACATTAAGCTAGCCAAAATGCCGATCAAAGGCAATCAAATGAGCCTCCAGTACCTCCTACTAGGTCAAAACCCTAATTTTTAGCCTATAAATAGGTTGAAAAGGTCAATCCAAGTGTCATTTGCACATTTGTCATATAAAAAATTTCAGAAATCAGAGCTCAGAGAGACTATGGTGATTCCAAGGACTACCGACCATGGATACCGCATGTGGACATTCTGATGACCTAAGGGAAGAGAGGCACCAGTAAGTACCCTATCCCCCTTGTCAAATTTTGAATTTAATGCATTTATTAGGGTTTTAGGGAGGTAATCAAATGCATTGCGACACAAATGATGCCACGTAAACCACAAATACCTTCGCACTCGACACATTTTCTTGCGTCACAACACAAGTGCACTGAGTAGGTTAGGGTAAGTTGTTTGATTGTGCATTCGCAAGCGGAAATGATGCAATCACAAATTTACAACGCAAGTGACGCTTTTGTGGTGCATATGCCATTTTGCGACGCAATTGACAAGTCAAACAACTCATTTGTCAAATTATAATGCAATTTTCATGCCAAAAGACACATTCATTGTTAGATTGTGCATTTGTTAGCTCAAACGATGCATTCATTGCTAGGTTGTGCATTTTCTAGCTAGAACGACACATTTGACATATCTGAACACAAGTGTCATGCGCAGAGCCGCAATTGACTATTTTTGGTGCATTTGTGGTCAACGCAATGCAATTGCTGTTAACCAAAGTTGACTTTTGTTGACCCTATGCTGAGATTAGTTTGGATGTACCCTTGACTTCTCAGTAGTAATAAAGTTTCAACAATGTTGCCCAATATGTGCTAATCCTTGGCCTTACTTGTGCAGAGTCGACTTGTGCCAATTTACACTCAAGAGTTTAGGTTGACGACATACGCCTTTAGAGATTTCCTGAGTGATAGATAGAGGTAGTCACTGATGGCACTAGGTCTATACCATATCACCTATATGCCAATTATTCGGGAAAACAGAGGTTTGTTGATAGCTCTTTGTGAGAGGTGGCACTCAAAGACCTGCTCATTTCACCTACCTATTGGAGAGGCGATAGTGAATTTGGAGGATGTCTAGCATATTCTCTGCATTCTGATTAGTGGAGAGAGAGTTGTCTATGATCCGCACCAAGGGCGACAAGTCCTATCAGAGATGTATGAGGATGCCGATGGTGCCTAGTTGGGTATAGATGGTTATGAGATGAGTTGGGATGTCATAGCTGACCGGTTTCCCAGGTGGGATGACATGCTGATGACACTGATTGCTGGATTACTAATTCTAGATCATTGCATTCATGGATTTCCTATTGGATGGGGGGATGTACTGGTCCATATGTAAGCACAAAGGATAGTTTTGGCTTGGGGGCCTTGTTTGTTGGCCATGCTTTATCATCAACTGCATGAGGTCATCTACCATCAGGGCCATAGTATCAGCTGTGGGACTACCCTTCTGATGATCTGGGTATGGGAGTGCATTCCTATCTTTCAACCACCAATACAGACGCAGTAGTTGGGTGATGGGATGCCATACGTCTACCTGTATTCGGGTTCACTTAGCCAGACTCATCTAGGAGATACCGATTATTAGCACATAGGATTGAAACCATGATCAATTTTGTTTGGAGGCCTTACAGAGATTGTAGTCAGTGGCCCGATGAGGATGGCCATTTATCCTTTTGCAGACAGTTCCAATATTTGATTGGCCACATAGTACAGACCCAACAAATATTGAGATGTACCTGCCCCGGTGGGTACTAAGATAGTTTGGAGAGTAGGAGGATGTGCCAGTAGGCATGATAGAGTATGCGCGGTCCTCCAGAGAGACCATGTGGGGGCCACCCATATAACTGATAGTGGTCGAGCAACAGGTAGATGGCCTAATTGCAATTTAGTGGGGGTGGATGGGGGGTCGAGCAGATCTAGGGATATCTACCGAGTTCAACATCTGGTAGCATATTCACCGACCCATCCCATTGACAGATCCAGATGGTCCACTGCCTATCGACCAAAGATTAGTTATCTCGCAGGTATAGAAGAGAGGTCGGTGTGGCAGGGATGGAGGTAGATATGGCAGAGGTGTTAGGGGTAGAGATGGAGGAAGGGGTAGAGATGGGGGAGACAAAGGAGGTGGGGAGGTGGAGGAGGTGGTGGAGATGGAGGAGGTGGGGGAGATGGCAAGGGTGCCAAGAGGAGGAGAGATGAAAGAGGATGGAGGTAGCCTAGGAGAGTCAGGCAGAGAGTGGGTGGTGCACCATTGTCACCCATTCGGGAGGAGGGTGAGGGTCGAGGAGGTCAGAGGTGGAGAGGAGGGCCGAGGAGGTTAGAGATGTGGAGGAGGAGGCAAAGGTGAGGGTTGAGGAGGTTAGAGGTGCAGAGGAGGAGGCAGAGGTGAGGGCGGAGGAGAGGGCAAAGAAGGATCCATTTGTCGGGGGAAACCCTCTTGAAATAGATGTGGAGGAGATTCGGGTTGAGGAGGAGAGGGATGAGGAGAGAGATGAGGAGGAGGAGGAGGAGGAGGAGGATGATTTCCGATGATGCGGAGGGTGACAAATCACCCATTTTTCCTGCTAATGCTACCATTGATCAGCAGATCGTGGATATGCAGAGCATACTTGATGCGGCCTTGTCTCAAAACAAGGCCTTAGAAATGAAGTTAGAGGTTACTAGGGTGGAGAGAGATCATGTTGTCCTTCAATGACAAGAGTCAGATCGGTGGCTGACATAGTTTGCAGATTTGTGCTCTGGAACGACAGGAGACATGACTAGGGAGCTAGCCAGGATGGTAGAGAGCAGGGGGTGATATAGGGATTTATATGAGTAGGTTGTTCCACTAGATCGACGAGACCCAGGTTTGTCTCGATCCTACAATAGGACAAGTAGTGGCACCTTGACACACAATAGTAGATGGTCACACAGTAGTAGTCATACCAGTGTTGGGGGGTCCATTGCATCACAGTCATCAGGCCATAGATTACACAGCTCTCACAAGAATTCATTAGACCACATTCATAGGTCAGAGCATGGGCATCAATCAGTGTCATCAGGACACCAAGTAGAGAAGATCCAACCTCTTGTTACTAATCCTATGGGATCTCAGAGTGAGACCCAGGATAGGACACCTATTCAGGTCACATTTCACTTGATGGGTTAGCCACAACCACCTTGCAGTTCACCTCCACGGGATGGAGGAGAGCCATCATAGGACTTATTTTTAGACACTTGTATATTATGATATTCGAGCCTACGAGCTCCATTTTTTGGGATGCCATATGGCTCTATCCTATGACATGACATTCTTTTTGAGATTATATATATATGCGATGCAGTTTTGATGTGGTCTATATGATGTTATGTGTTATGGTATTCTAATGCTTTATCAGATGTTTATGTGATGCTTTTATGATGCTATGAGGTGTATGGATATTATGCTTATGCTTATGAATGCAATTATGGATGTGGTTGCATATGTATGTGTTTATGTAATGTGATGATGGTGTGATTCTTATATGCTAATGAAAATGTTTATTTATGATGCTTATATGTTGATCCAAATGATGGTTTTATGATGTGAGATGGATGAATGTAAATGATAGCATTATGAAATGTGAATTATGGTATTTGATTTATGCAAATGTGAGATGTGATTATGAAATGCTCATGCAGTCATGTATGCAACTTTTTTTTCTTCTATGTCATCAGATATCATCAGAGAACGAGAGAAAGAGAGAGTGAAGATTGATGTTAGTGCGAAAAAAGATATGCATTTTAGTGTGGAAATTAAAATCCTTCAAAGATTTGTTATATTACTATCCTAGTTATTTCTCTTTAATCATCATTGGGAAAAAATGTCATGATGGCCAACAAACACTATGATATGGTGTAGATCAATAGTGTGCAAGCTCGAACCATCACATAGATCAAAATTCATAGACAGGGATGATCATGACTCATACAAGGAACACAATTTCCACTAGTCACTTTGTAATGACCAATCGCCAGCAAAAAACAAACCAATCATGCAACATCGCTGCATCTCTAAATCCTGAAGTTTGAACATCCTTGAGAAACCAGCCACATGATAATAAAGAAAATAGATAGAAAAATCATCATACTACGTCATTGCTTCTCTGAATCCTAAAGTCAAGATATCCTATAGAAACCAATAGTAGATTCATAAGAAGACAAGGATAATCATCATGATACATCGTGGTTCCTAAGACATAAGGAACTAGTATCATGATAATCATCAAAAGACAAAAAAGAAATTTCCAAGTGTTTTAATGTTAAGTTTTTCCAAATGTCAAGCGATATCAAATTTAGGAAGGACACATCCTAAATGATGTTGATATCTAGGGGATCAATTATCAGAGTTAGGAGAATCCATCAATATGCCCAATGATGATAACAATGCTTAGGAAGGACATATCCACAAGCATAGAGAAATGACGAGAGTTTCTTTTCAAGAGGACATATCTGAAGAAGAACCCAAAATTTTGCCATGTTAAATTGTCTTGATAGGATTTTGAGCACATGTCATTGCTGGCATGCTGAATTGAATGAAAGTGTTGATGAAATAGATTTCCAATAGACTGATAGCTCAGGATTGACATAAGATTTGCTTGATTTGAAGATAGTTTAACGTGTCTAAAAATGTTGTACCACAAACCCTAATGGACTGACCTAGTGCGGCCTCAGGGGTCCATCGATTGATGGCCTTGCCTATGTTGTGCACTGAGAGACCTCGTAGTTTGACACAACCAATGACGTTGTCCAAAGGATAGAAGATTGAATCATGATTTTATTTTGACAAACCTAGAAATACTGACCTAAATTCTAAGGGATTCAAAGATGAATCTTGCCTACGTAGCAAATGTGCAAAGACAACATAGTTCGACATGACCAATGACATTGTCCAAAGGATAGAAGATTGAATCATGATTTTATTTTCACAAACCTAGAAATACTGACCTAAAGTCTCGGGGATTCAAAGATGAATCTTTCCTACATAGAAAATGCGTAGAGACAACATAGTTCAGACATGGACAAAAGATTGACTGATATAATTGATGGGACTGACAGTATAAACTTTGACTTTGACTCTGTTTTTGGGATTTTCTCAAGACATTTTCAAACTTTTAAGACTTTTTTTTCAGGACTTTTATGTCTTCAATGAGCAGAAAGTCCAATCCTCCATCCTTAGGTGCCTCAAAGAGGTTTTCACCTTCAGATATGTCCTTTGTTTTTATTATTTTACTGTCAGAAGGTGCCTTGTGGTTTTCACCTAAAGAAATTTCTTTTTCTTTTTTATTCTTTGTATTTTTGCGACTAGAGGATTGCACAGTGTCCTTGAAATAAGTTGCACAATATATATCAATGGAAAACCCTATTTTGTGATCATCCAACGGAATACCTTCGTGGAGCCCCATGAATTCTGTGATTGCCTCATCATTATGAAAAATGTCCATCACTAGTGGATCTTGTTGGTCCCAATTGATTAGTTGTGGCTAAACAAGAGGGATCCCATCATTAGTGTTGGTGAAGGATAGGGAGGATACACAAAGTGTGCAAATTGAAGCCTCACATGTAAAGGAAAAGTTGCCAATTTCCACTTCCATGTCAGATGCGATAGATGGACCATATTTTGAGTCAGATGAATGGAATTCAAAATCATAATATGGGATAAAATTATCAACATCATGACTAGTGGTTGGCACTTCGGAAGTATGAATAGTGGGCTCAGGTAGGTTAGGCTCATGGGTGGGCTTAAGGATGGGGTGGGATGATTCCGGTGTTGTTGATGATATCTTATGTTCTTTCGGATTCCAAGGAATTATTACCCATTCATTATTTTTGGAACGTCGGTCGATAGGGTCAATGTTATATTCTTGGTGGAAACCTTCTTCAAAAGGGAGTTGACCAGGATCTAGGAGTAGTTCTTTAATGTCATAGTCACTTAGGGTTTTTTTCAATCCCCATTCCCATTCATTAGAGTCATTTTTGGTAAGGGATTCTTTGCATGTCTCCACACTTTCTATAGCCGTTATGCCCTTACTTTGAAGTTCATGGGTACGTTGGTTGTCAGTTCCGAATTGGTCAAACCTTAACCCCATATTCCTTGGTCTTGCAGTGATGACAATAGGTTCCCTTCTTCTATTGTTGTTCTTTCCAAGGTCACTTGTGCTGTCGAAACCTAGGGCTTTGCATATATCATAGCCTTTTCCATAGAGATGCAACGGTAGTGGAGATAACTCTATTGGGTCTTTGTCAATCCAATTATCTATGTCGATAATGACTTCATTACCCATATCGCCCCACCGTGTAAAAACATTTTTTGGTGGGACTTTGAAATTTGTTTTGGGCTCGACTACAAAACATGGTCTACCATAGACTTTAGATAGATTCAGTATTGTGGTGATATAGTAAGCCATATTCAATTTGAATTCCCCATAGCCAAGGTCTTGGATTTGAAAGTCTTTACTTGGTACAGAGGCTGAGGAAGATGGTGTGGTAGAGGGTGATGGAATGGATGATTTGGTAAGTGCAGATGGGTCAATATATTTGGATGAGGTGGAAGATGAAGCTTCTCAATTGATCGGTACCTGGTTCTTAGTAGTAGCTCACAGGCTGGTACAGTACTGAAATGGATCGGGATCCCCTAGGATAGTGATCTAGGTACCATCAAAAGGGAATTTCAGGTATTGGTGGTATGTGGATGGAATTGCCTTTAGAGCATGAATCCATGGGTGACCAAGTAAGATATTATAATGTATGTACCGATCCAAGACCTAGCATGTTGTATCTATGATAACTGGTCCTAACCGGAGTGGAATTGTAATGACGCCTTTAGAAGCACATTCTTCATCATTGTATGCCTTGATGGCAATCCTCTTGCTAGCATCTACACATGCATCAAAGAAACCAAGATCTTTAACCAATTTGAGAGAGAAAATGTTCAATCCTGCTCCACCATCCACTAATACTCGTCTAACCTTATGCTTGTGGATAAAAACCTCAATGTGAAGGGCATCATTATGGGATGGGTTGGGCGAGGAATAGTCACTATCTGAAAAGGTGATGTGATGAGGTGAGTTCAGATATCTGACCATAGTCTCAAGGTGGTTGACATCAATGTTGGTTAGGATAGATGACTCTTGCAAGACTTTATCCAAGATGGCCTTATGTGCGGGTGAGATACAGAGTAGTTCAAGAATGGATATTTGAGTTGGTGTTTTATTCAATTGCTCAACAATGTTGAACTTTGGTTTTGGGTTTGACTATCTAGTGGATGGACCGGGTATGGTGATTTTAGGTTGATTTGCAAAAGGACCTCGTTTAGTGACCTTTCCTTTACGTGTGGTGACATTGCATTCTGAGGCCTTTTTAATGTTAATGGTATTAATAGATTTATCTTCATCAGCAGCGCGAATATTTTTAATTATGGTACCATCAGGATAATTATATGCAGGAGGGATAGTATTGTAGGCTGGATGGATGTCGTTGGCTTGATTCTTGGTATTCTTTGTGCCAGATGAGGAAGCTTTACCTTGATCCTACAGTGGGTTTTTGTGGATAGTATGATTTGCATTGGATGCAAATGATTGACAACCTAACTCAATGGTGTGGTTCTCAATGAGGTCTTGTACCAGATTTTGCAACTGACAACAAGAGGAAGTTTTGTGCCCTTTGGCACCATGGTAATCACAAAATGCACTATCATCCCACCATGATGACTTGAACTGACCGAGGTCATACAGTTTTGGCTCTTCTGGTGTTATAATGTTGTTATGAAGAAGTTTCTTTAAGACAATTTCAATAGGTTCACCCAAAGGGGTGTATGTGCATTTTTTAAATTGTCGGGGTTGATGCATCTGCCTTTGATTAGTTTGCACATGATTGCTTTGGATAGAATTGGTAATTGGTGTCGGTGTAGTTATAGAAGCATTTTGATTTTGTACTCCTTTGATTGTGAGTACATGACCTGTTGCATTAACAGTTTTTGCATCAACTACACCGCCGTTTGTGATATGCTTGTTCTTAACCCAGTATTTGGTTTTGTCATTTGAGCTACTTGGGTTACCTTTTGTGGTGGTATTGATGGTTTTCCCACCATATTTTAATTTTCCTTTGGCGATGAAGGATTTCTCAAGTTGAACACCTTTTTCAACAAGGTCAACAAAGGTGGTGCAACAATGGACTTGTAAGCCATACCTTAGTGGTCCTAGGAGAGTTTGTACAACCATGGTGACTTTCTCCTTTTCAGGTATTTCAACCAGACATCTGCTTGCTAAGGTTCTCCATCTTTGAAAGAATGGAATAAAAGTCTCTCATGCATCCTCTTGGGTAAGTTTGCATAAGGAGGCGATGTCAATATCCATGTCAATGTTATAGGCATAGTTTTCAACAAACTTGTTTTCCAATTCATCCCATGTTTTGATTCCCTTAACCATTCTAGTGCATGACCTACGAGACTTCTAGAGAAAAGTATCATGATATAGGTTTGCTCATATGCAATGTCCATGCAACTAGTGGTGAATTCTCTTATTTGTTCAATGGGGTTTTTTTTGCCATTGTACTTCGAAAAATGAGGAACCACATATCCATGAGGAAAGGGTGGCATATACAAGGTTGTTTCAAATGGATATGGACATAAGTCATGTGAAATGTATGACTTTTTGTTGGATTGTTGCAAGGTCTCCCCCTATGTTTGAAGAGAAGTGAGTTGGAGTGTGAGTGCTTCCATCATGGGATGGTTGGTAGCATTAGTCATGTTGGTAATAGGGACAACTTGAGTCCCTAGTTGTTGTGATGAGATGGGTTGATTTGGGATTGGTTGTCAGTGAGAAAATTGAGGATTTTGATTAGGGGGTTGTTGGAAATGAGTGTTTTGATGAGGTATGTGCTGCTTTGTATGGAATTGAGAGGCATAAGTGGGGATGTGATATCTTGCCATGTTGGACTGAATTTGAGGACCTTGTTGGTTTTGATTTTGTTGATGTCCAAAAGGAGTGAAGGATTGAGGGCCTTGTTGATTTTGAGCTTGTTGATGTTCAAATGGAGTGAAGGATTGAGGGCCTTATTTATTTTGAGCTTGTTGATGCCCAAATGGAGTAAAGGATTGAGTGCTTTGATTATTTTGAGTTTGTTGATGCCCAAATGGAGTGAAGGATTGACCACCCTAATTACCTTGACCAAATAAGAGATTGTGGCTATGAGGAATGTTGGTATTAACCTATGATGAAGTAGGTTGGGTTCCTTGTATGGAAAATCTTCATTTAGTTCTCCCAAAAGGGTTGGATGAGTTGGTTGCCATAGCATTTGAAGAACCTAATAATAGGCTTGCTGATGTACTCATGGAACTAGATGAAGTTCCAAAGAGGTTTGAGGTGGTTGCACCCATTGTTTGTGAAGGGATGGTGGATGTTTGTTGGGGAATGGATTGTGATGCAGTGTTGGTTTGGGTAGATGATTTTTTGATTGTGGTAGTGTGACCAAGGGAGGTAGCATTGATGGTGTTGATGACATTTTGTGAAGAGACTCCCATGGATAGATTATGTGATGAGGGATTTGGAGATGTTTCTCTAAGAGTGTCAAGATCAAATCCCTTTGGTAACTTAGCCCCTTGGTCAAGGAGCATAGATAGGAATCTAGAAGATTCATTTAAGACTACTTCTTTCATAAAAGGAATAACTTCTGGATGTTGGGCAACAGCTAATAAGTGTTCTTTAAAGACTTCCCCATTTTGATCCCATCAGATAAATGATTCAAAAATATGTGATGGAGATGGTGGGATGTTCATTTCACTGAAAGGATTGATGTTGGAATTTTGCATGTCAAAACAAGGATTGTTTGTGGCATTAGGGAATGAATCCATGCCAATTGTGAATTCAAGAAATTTGGTGTCTTGTCTAAAGGGATCCATGAGTCTTTTCTTTTTCTGTAATGTAGTTTCAACCATACAAGTTTTTCTCAACTTGGGATGATGGAGAGAATGATCTAAGTATGATACTATGTTTGTGGTTTCTTTGGATTTTAAAGGAATGCTATGAAATGCAAATGAGACCAAAATGAGGCTAAAGACTTGTGAATGTGAATTTTGTGACACTAAACTAGAGATGCTAAATGATATGCAACTAAAGGAGCCTAAAATGTACTTACTATTGAGGGATTTAAAGAGGACAACTTGAGCAAATGAATTTTTTGTAATGATTCAAGTTTGGAAGACCAATGGACCATGAAAGGACTATAAAGAGGACAAAGTGAAATTTCCACACTAGACTATTGAGTGGGAAATAATTCACAAAATATTTGACAAATGACAAAGGGTAATTGGGTCCAATGATAACCTACTATTGAAGGAAAAGTTTTGACAATGAATGATAAGAGTCAACTCCTAAAATCTCCAAAAGTAAGTGTCTAAGGAGATGGTGAAGTTACTAATGTAACTAATGGAAAGACAAAGGAAACCTATTGTGAGCCTAAATTGGTTCCTATAATGCAATGTTTGATGAAAGTTGAGCAATTCAGAGTCTGGTTTGAACTGAAACAGTGAAGGAAGACTTGATTTAATTAAAGACAAGTTGTGGATTTTTAGTTTTGATAATGAGAAGATGATTTGAAACTCTTTGCAAATGCGTCATAGCAAATGCAACTCACAGAGGTGAATGCAGTTCAGGAAGTGTCGATTGCGACACAATTTGGCGAATGCGGGTTGATACTTCTCAAATGTGACTCAAGATGTTGAATGCAGTTTGATACTGTAAAATTTGGCTTTGTGTGTTTTAGTTGCGGCTCATCAAAGTGAATGTGGCTTAGGATGTTTCAAATGTGGCTCATCAGAGCAATTGCAGCTCAAAAGATGGCGATTATGGTTTGACAGAGCGATTGTGTTGCATGAAGCAGATTTTTTGAAAACAGCTTTGCAAATTTGACAAGTTTTGGTTCCAGATTGTTGATGTTCAGTTTGTTGAAGTTTGTTTTAAAAATAGTGGGAAAATACATAGACACTAAAACATTGAGTGTATGTTCAAGGATCAAGCATGACCCTTTTTTGTTTTCACTGGTTTTTGAACAAAAAAACACTTCAAGTAGACTCACTCTTAATAGTCAAAGGGTCATCATAGCAATCACAACCCACATCTTAAAATTGTGTCGACTCACATAGCCATGTCACCCCCTAGAGGGCGACCATGTTTTTGTCTTTTCTAGGTACGTACTCAAGGTGATGGAAGTGGATACCGAATGCCTTGAGCAAACAATCTGTGGTGATTATATGGTGAGTGGCTTGGGGAAAATTCTTCCCTCCCCTTGCACTATGATTGAAACAATGTCTAGATACTGACACGGCTAGCTTCTACACTATGGTTCTTAGTCAAGGTTTCTGTTCGGCGTGGCAATAGATAAAATCCCTCAAGAGACCTGCCAATACTTAGAACACAGACTTTAGGGATGGTTATCTTGCCTACTACCATTGAATATGGGTTTCCCCAAAATTCACTTTTGATTATAGTGGGTTGGAAAACCTGGCTTTGGTTGTTCCCACTACGGTAGACCTTCTAAAGGATTTAAGAAAGCATTAAATGCATAAATATAAAATGGGTAAGTCTAGTTTTTTGGTCACCCAGTAAAGGGGAGAGCATATACCTATTACCCAATCAAACACAATAGCAAGTGGTTCAGTTTTAAACCCAAATGAAAATTTTCTACACTACAAGCATGGGGTTCATTTTAATCCAAACAAAAATAAAAAATTTGGTGACTATCCTAGGATTGATAAATTTTGAATTAAATGTCTATCCTAGGGTTGATAAATTTCAAATTTAATGTCTATCCTAGGGTTGGTTCATTTTAATCCCCCGAAAAAAAAAAAATACTGGTCGCGGTCGTGTCAGATCCAGATACCAAAATTAAAAAAAGAAGACAAAAAGTCATTTGTGGCTCAAGAACTGTCAAATACGTCGCATCCTGTCAAATGCGTCGTTGGCAATCTCGTATGCATCACGCTAGAGCGTATGTGTCATTTGCAATCACAAATGCGATGTGACAGAGCACTTGTGTCGCGTAGGCCTATAGTTGCGTCGTTCTGTACTCCTGCACCTACAAAAAAAATTTGGGGTCGTAGAGGAACCTGCAAAATGTGTTAGTGGGTTGGGTTCACCAATGTAATGAAGGATTTATGCAAAATAGATTGTTAGACTAATAATGCATGCATATATTAATCTAAATCCAATGAACAATGAAATACATTAGAAAATAAAGGGAAAACGAATGAAACTAGAACAGTCTCACCCAATATTCAATCCTCCATTATACCTCCTCAAGCTTGTTGTGATAATGGATGCCCTCAGATTTGTGAGCAAACTCTATATGCCTAGTCTTAACAAAGCCTTTGAAGGATTTATTAAATAAACTATTATGCAAACTAGAAATTTAATCCTAATATGCTAGTTATCAATAAGCCTAAAGACAATATGATAATGACAATAAATGAGATTCTAAAATAATAAGAGATTGCCAAAAATGAGATCAAGATTGTCATTTTGTAGAAAATGCAATCTTGAATGGACGGATGAGATGAGATATTGAGAAATGCCCTAGAATCAATGGTTAAGATTCAAAATGGCAACTCTCAATTAGGGTTAGGGTAAAATCCCCAAATGTGTGGATGAGATTTAATTTAAGAAATTAAATCAATGGTGGAGAATAAATGTGACATTGAGATGAAATTAGTAAAAATCAAGAGATAAGGAGATGAGATTTTAGAAAATCAGTAATTTTAGCAATTACTTGATTTGTAGAAGAATGTTCCATTTTCAATTAAATTAATTCAAAATATGTACTTGTGAGATAATGAGTAATTGATTTTTGCAATTAATTAATAAAAGAAGAATCAGTTAACTATGTGAGACATTTTTAAATGATTTTTTTTATTGAAAAATAAAGAATTGTCACATACAACAATTAAATAATTAAAAATAATTATTTAATTTAGAAGAAGTAGTTAATTAATTAAATAAATTAGCAAATCTATTTAATTAAGAGGATTTTAGGGATTAGTGACATATTAAATGAATATATTTAAAATATATTTATTTAATAATCAAGAGTACATTAATGATAAGGATTAATTAAATAAATGAGACTTTATTTAATTATGAGATGAATTTGATAATTAGTGACACATTAAATAAATAAATATGATTTATTTGTTTAATAATCATGGAGAATGAAATATCATGAATTAATTAAATAATTATAAATTATTTAATTAATAGTTGAATGTGGGTTAGAAACATAATTACAAAGTTATAATCATGTTATGACGAAAGGTGGGAAAATAGTGGTCATAGGCCTAAGTCATTTTTACGTGTCTACACCAACACCACTAATCATTGATCTGTACATTATCTAATCAACTTTAGCAGATTCATCATCCTTACTTAGCTTACATCTAGTTACCATAGGGGTACATACCAGTTTGGAGTCATCCATTCCAAACTTCTTTAACAGTTCCTTAACATACTTCGATTTTGAAATGAATACCCCTTTGTTAGCTTGATTTACTTGAAGTCCAAGGAATAAATTCAACTCACCAATCATAGAGATTTCAAATTATTTTTGCATCTCTTCATAAAATTTATTATACAAACCTTCATTTCCACCAAAGATAATGTCTTCAACATATACCACAACTATCAACATTTTTTTTCTCAACCTTCAAGTAAAGATTTTTGTTTGCAGGCCCTTTTCTGAATCCTTTCTTTGTCAACTATCTATCCAATAATGCATACCAAGCTCTGGGAGCTTGTTTAAGTCCATAAAGTTCCTTGTTTAACTTGCAAACCATGTATGGTTTGTCTGATAGCTGAAAACCTTTTAGTTGCTCCATATATACTTCTTCCAATTCTCCATTCAGAAATTCAAACTTAACACCCATTTGGTACACTTTGAAGTCTTTATAGGTTGAAAATGCCAAGACCATTCAAATGACCTCCATTCTTGCTGCAGATACAAAATTTTCTTCAAAATATATTCTTTCAACCCGTGAATATCCTTTACATACAAATATTTCTTTATTCGTTACCACTTCCCCTTTTCATTCAACTTATTTTTGAATACCCATTTTGAACCAATTACATTCTTGTTTGTAGGTCTAGGGACTAGTTCCCATGTCTCATTATTTTATATTTCTTGTAGTTTCTCTTTCATTGATCTAACCTAGCTTTAATCATTACATGCTTCACTCATGGTCTTAGATTCTATCTTAGAGAGTAAACACAAGTTTACCTTAACCAATTTTCTTCTTGTCTTCACTCCTTCACTTATGTCTCCAATTATTTGTTCCTCTAGATGGTTTCTCTGTACATATTTAGGAGTCTTAGGTGTAGGTTTTGGAATCTCCTCTTCATAACTTTGTTCTTTCTCCTCCGTTTCTTCTTCTTGCACTTCCCCATAGATAGGGTCATCAAGTTGATCTTCATTTAATTCTACTAGTCTATACATAACTTCACCAACTTTTACATTAGCACTTTCAATTATTTTCCCTAGTCTTTTATTAAAGAATCTATATGCCTTCTTGTTATTTGAATATCCAATAAAAATTCCTTCATCACATCTAGCATAAAACTTTCCAAGATTTTCATCATCTCTTTTAATACAAAATTTTCTTTAAAATGTACTTTAAAGTATTTAATAGTAGGAGTCTTACCAGTCCATAACTCATAAGGAGTCTTAGTGTTGTTACCTCTAATTTGAACTCTATTAAGAATGTAAACAACAGTGTGGATTGCTTCTCTCAAATACACATCAGGAACATTTGCTTCTTTCATCATAGTTCTGGTAGCCTCTTGAATAGTGTGGTTCTTCCTTTCCACAAATCCATTTTGCTGAGGGGTTATAGGAGAAGAATAATGTTTGTTTGCACCATGTTCTTCACAGAATACATTAAACTCACCAAATATAAATTATCCACTTCTATCAGCCCTTAAACATTTGATTTTTAGGTTTGCCTCATTTTATACCCTTTCCTTAAATACCTTGAATCTATCAAGAGCCTAAGATTTTGCTCTAAGGGATTTAACCCATATCATTCTAGAGTAATCATCAATCAAGAGCATAAAGTGCCCATCACCATTAGGGCTTCTTGTTTGTGTAGGACCATAGAGGTCTATATGAATTAATTCCAACTTTTCGGTAGATGATTGTTCCTTTCCTTTGAATTTTTTTCTTATTTGTTTTCCCAACTAGCAACTTCTCCAAATTGAATTTGAAGGCTTTTCGATTCTATGGAGATCTTTGAAAACTTCCCTATAACTTATCCTAATCAGACTATCAAAATTTGCATGTCCTATCCTCTAGTGCGAAAGCCAACTTTCATTAATCTGAGAAATAAAACACTGACCTTCACCTCCCTTAATTTGATAGATGTTTCCATGAGTTCTTCTTCCAGTTGCTACCATATTTTTAGATCCTTTTCTGATCTCAGAGGTGTTATCCTAAAACACAAGCTTAAAACTTTTGTTACACATTTTTCCAACACTTAAGAGATTATTCCATAAACCCTTAACATAATAAAAAATGACAGTACTATGTTTTTCATCAAAACTAATTATTCCTTTACCAACAATCTTAGCATGAGAGTCATATCCAAACATAACTATTCCTCCATCACACTTTTCAAGTTTAGTGAGCTTACTCTTATCTCCAGTCATATGATTTCAACACCCACTGTCAATTACCGAAAAGTATTCATCCTTTCTAGCATGAAAAGTAGTCACCAGAGTACCTTTTATTTTATCCTTCTTGCTCTCCAGACTAGATTCCTTTGCACATATTCCATGGTTAGCACGTACAACTTTATTTTCAAGGTCTATAAATAAACACTCATCTTTATCCTCCTCAAAGTCAATTTTTTTGTTATAAAAATCTTGTTTTAAGGTCCAGGAACCAGAAATAAATCTAGGATATGAACCCCATGATTGTAGAGATCCGAGAAAACACTACACAACAACAACAACAAATGGCACTGCCAGCCAACTAAAGGTAACAACTATAGATCTGATATAAGTATAGAGACACCACCAGCAAGGCCTATTCAGGATGAGGGTATGACCCGACATTTAACCAAAATTGATAACATACAAATCCTCATAAAGCAGCATGGAGGTGGTAACAATAAAAATCACCATAAAAAATTTGGAAGACAAGCTCGATTTCTGGTTTAGCAAGACACCTTCATTTTCTACCCAATCAACAACTTTATTCCATGATTGACCAATGTGGGAGAGCTTGACCTCTTCAAAATCACTAATCAATATATTAGCCACCTCAAGAATCTTTTCCAATCTTCAATTCTAAACTACCCCCCTTTCAAATCTCCAATCACAAGTTTGGAATCACCCTCAATCCATAGCTTTATCCATCCCTTTTATCAAGCTATCATCAAAACCCAAAATAAAGCTCTTACTTCCACCATTTTATTAGTGTCTATGATGAGGTCTTGAGAAAATCAAACAATAATTTTCCCTGAGGCATCCCTAAAGACACCTCCACTTCCAACTCTACCAGGGTTCATTTTAGCAGCCCCATTGAAGTTCAGTTTTATCCAACTTGGCTCTTACTTTTCCCATCTTTTTTTTTTTTTGTTGCGAGTTCCATGAGGAAATTACCTCAAAAAACCCCTAAATTTAGGTCATGCATTAGCCCAAGAAGATTCAATTTCTCCCAAAAACCAATAATCTTTCTTGTGAATGTCCCCCAATTCCATAATGGTACTAACCACTCTATCCCACAATCTATTGATATTAATTTCTTCCTCTTTAAAAATGTGATAGTTTCTTTCAAGCTAGATATTCCACGCAATGGTGGAAGGGGCCACAACCCAAATAATTTGAAGACCCATACTAACAATTTTGGCATCCCAAGATTCCAAAAAGCTAGCCACATTCTTTGGCATCACCCACTCAAATCCCCACTTGGCCCAAAATAGATACCAAATTTTCCAGGCTATGTCACAATTGGTAAAAAGTTGATTGTTTCTTTCCTCTTTACAATTGAACATAACACATCTTGAAGGGCCCATCTTTCCTAAAAACCAAAGTCTCTCCCATGTCACAACCCTTCGCTTCCATGCGATCCATAAGAAGGCACTCGAATTTGGGAGGTAAAATTTCTACCAGATTTTTGGCATCCCCTTAAACAAATCCTTGGGATAGTATCTATTGAAAGCATCCTTAACTATCACCATACCACTGCCATGCCCATTCCAAACCATCTTGTCCTATATTTCCAACACAGCTAATAACCATTTGGGTATCTTTTCTTTGATCTCTTCACAAACATGGTGTAGATCAACAACCAGGGCTACTAACCTTTTCCAAGTTCTTCCATGGGGAAGAGAAGTGAAGTAGTCCTTAACCCATATACCTTCCACTGTCTCAAAATACATCATCAAGGTGATGAAGTGCTAGTGCTCCATTAAGGCCTTATCCTCTAACTAGAAATCCCACTAGAATTTAATATTTTCACCTTTTCCCCACCTCCATATCATATCCAAGCTAAAAACATTACAACATGATTTGAGAAAATTACAAATGCATGATCCTTTAGGAATTCCTTGGAGAAAAGATTATCTATATCATTTTCCATATACTTAGCCTATAACACTTTACTCCAAAGCTTTTATTTTTCATTATAAATCCTCCAAACTAATCTAATGCCCAAAGCTTGGTTTATGGCCTTACCTTCTTTATTTCCTAAACCCCCCTATGAGAGTGACATGAACACATCATCCCACTTGACCAAGTTATATTTAAATTGTTCCTCGCAACCACGCCTGAAGAAGTTTCTCTTCACACCCTCTAGAAATTTGGCCACCTTACTCAAACTTTGGAAAATAGACATAGTATAAATAGGAACCGCCATCAAGGAAACCTTGATGAGGGTGATTCTACTAGCCAAAGAGAGGAACTTCCCTTTCCAAGACACCAACATATCATGTACTTTATTGGATACATTGCTCCACTCTCTCTCTGATACACATTGGTTCAACAAAGGCATGCCCAATTACTTGTTGGGTAGCACATCAGACTCAAACCCAAGAATCCTATGAATCTCAAGTTTCTCCAAGCACCCATCCTTTAAGAAGAAAATTCTAGATTTGGAATTTTTTACCTTTTTCCCAACAAAAAAATCGCACCTCCTTAAAACCTTCTTCAAAGTATATTAATCCCTTGCCTTGGCAGCCCTAAACAATAATGTTTCTCCCACAAATGGAAGGTGAGTTACTTGGTCAATCCCACCTAAAATTTGTATACCATATAGGTTGCCTCCCGTAACCTCTTTCTTCATATTTATACTAAGTACTTCTTGTTGGATGTTGTGGTTGCATTGTTGATATGTGGTTGTCATTGATGTCGACACTATTAGCATTAGTGATGCTTAAGGTTGTATATATTGAGGAGATTGAGAAAATTGCAATAAATTTAGTGTAGAAAACCAATGAAGTCGAGAAGGTTAGTGTGGGGGTAAGTGCTATAAGTTGATAATCAGGTGGTGCACACTAAAGGGTTTGTTTCTCAATCTATCTAGTATGTTGTTTGAAAATTTCAATGGTACACATCAATATTTGAGAAATTTAT
The DNA here is from genome assembly GCA_007115665.2 of Sequoiadendron giganteum. Lineage (NCBI taxonomy): Eukaryota > Viridiplantae > Streptophyta > Pinopsida > Cupressales > Cupressaceae > Sequoiadendron > Sequoiadendron giganteum. The sequence continues at coordinate 292,228,381 of CM021102.1, read as the reverse complement.
GAATTTATATTTTCCTATAGTCATTATGTTACTGTAACAAGTGTTCTTGGATGAAGAGGATGTAATTATAGAAATTTTAGTTGTTGTGCATGTTCCTATGACATTCATTGATGATTCTAGATCATGATCTATCAAATTCGTATATATGCATTGATTAGAGTGTTCATGATCAAAGATTTTTCTAATGTGTGCTTGAGTTTTCATGTTCTTGGCCGATATGTTGGTGGTAGCATGTTGCCAATCCATGAGGATTAATATTTTATTGTTTGGCATGTTCGAAGGTGTTTATTTGATTCCTCACTATGTTGTGACAAACTTATGTTGGTGTGCATTAAGATTTATTTGTGTATTGAGGCTGATAGTTGTAATTTATTATTTATTTGTGGCTGAGGAAGTAGTTGATGTAAATCTATGTGTTGGATATATAAGAGAGGTTGTTTTCCTCATTTTTATGTATTTCCTGTGTGTGTATGTGAAATAGATGTGAGAATAAAGGCCAAATCATTCAGGAGCATAGCATAGTGTGAAGAAGGTTGAGTGAAATGTATTTGTGCCTAACCGAAACTATAGTCAGGCTTGTGAAGAAGTTAATTTCTCAGTTCATGTTCATCAGATGGATTTAATCTGATTATTTTATATAATTTAGTGAGCCTTCCTCTATGTAGTAAGCTCTAGGCAGTGTGTGTGAATTCAAGTGCATTCCTTATTCATTTTCTCATTATACTTCTAACAGGGTATAATATTATGGACTAACATCCACCATGGTTTTTCCCCTAATAGGGTTTCCACCTATAAAATATTGGTGTCCATGTGTCTTTGATATGTCATTTATTTTTTCTTGCACGGTTAATTATCAGATCTAAGATTAAAGTTCGATTAAAGTTGAATAAGTTTGATTTTGGTAACAACTAATTCACCCCCCTCTCAGTTGTTTATCCTTGTTTTTCCAACAATTGGTATCAAATCTAGTTCCTTTGAAGAAGCCTAACATCTTGAGGTGATCTGAGATGGAATCATACAAGAAGGACAGTCCTAGATTTGATGGTACAAACTACTCTATATGGAAAGTCAGAATGGAGTGTTATTTCAAGTGCATTGGAGAAACATTTTGGAAGATCACATAGAGTGTATATATTGTTCCTCAGAATGGTCCATCCTCTAAAGATGAGATCAAGCAAGTAGAAGCTAATACCAGGGCTATTGAAGCATTGTTGTTTTCTTTGATAGATTCAGAGATGACAAATGTGATAGGATTGAAGACTGCACATGAGATCTGGAAAAAGCTGGAGACATTATATGAAGGATATGCACTAGTGAAAATTATTAAGCTAAAAAGTTTAAAAGGCAAGTGAGAAGACATGAAGATGAGTGAAGATGAGAACATCCTCTCTTTTTATCAAAAGATAAATGAATTGGTGATGAGAATTAGATGTGTCAGTAGAACCTTGGATAAAGAAGAAATTGTGGCTAAGATACTTAGATTTGTGCCTCCCTCCTACAAAAAAAGAGCTCGTGCTACTGAACTCAGGACAGTGACAAATGTGACAAGAGACATGTTGATTGTTAAAATTGCTGCCTTTGAGTTAAGTTAATTTGGTGAATCTACTCCTAAGATCGAGTCTGCATTCAAAGCTATTGTATTCAGAAAAAGCTAACAAAGATACAATCCAGGAGAGAGATCCAAAAATACATTCAAATATGAAGATGAAATGAAAAATATTGAAGATGAAGAGAAAGAATTAGAAGAATCGGAAGCATTGATTGTGAAAAGAGAAGATAGAGGTCATGGTAAGTACAAAGGAAATCTACCTATCAAATGTTTTTCTTGTAGTAAAATAGGTCATTTTGCATCAAGATGTCCTGAAAGATTTTCTAAGTACAAACCTAAGAAGACTAGATTTCAAAAGAAATTCTATTATGCTAAAGAAGGTGTTACTGAGGATGAATCTGATAAAGAAACTATAAATGAAGATGAATGGGTATTCATTTCTATCAAATAAAATGGCCAGGTGTCCACTGAATCTACTAGTAATGTGAACGTTGAGAAAGATTTTGTAGAAAAAACGAAAGAAAAGGATGAGTGGGTAATTGACAATGGATGCTCACATCATATGACTAGTCACAAAATCAAGTTTGTAAGCTTGGAAAACTATGATGGTGGTGTTGTAAGATTTGGAGACAACACTTTTAGTGTCATTCATGGAAGAGGAACTATTTCTTTTGGTCGTAAGAACAATACTGATGATGCTCTTTATGTAGAAGGCTTAAAGAATAACTTGTTGAGTGTTGGACAAATTGTAGACAAGGGTTAAAATATTCAATTCAAGGATGGTAAGTACATAATAAGGGGAATTTTTGGAAATATGATTGCTTCAGGTATAAATATAAGAGGTAATATTTTTCACTTGAGTTATGCTAGTGAAAGTTGTTTAATTGCTCAAATTGATGTAAGTTGGTTATGGCATAGGAGGTTGTGTCATGTAAACTTTGATAAAATTGTCAAGATAAGCTCTACTCAAGTAGTTAGAGATCTCCCTAGTTTAGTGAAGCCTACTGACACTATGTGTAAGGAATGTCAGATGGGAAAGCAGACAAGAAATTCTCTTCGAAGAAAATAGTATAGCTCTAATGGAATACTGGACTTGATACATATTGATCTATGTGTTCCATCCATAATCAAAATTCTACAAGGTGAAAGGTACTTTATGTTGCTTATTGATGATTACTCTAAAATGATATGGGTTTCATTCTTAAGAGAAAAACATGAAGCATTAGAAAAGTTCAAAAGATTCAAAGTTATGGCAAAAAATGAGACAGGTCAGAAGATAAAATGGCTAAGGTCAAATAGAGGTGGTTAATTCACTTCCTGAGAATTCAATTCTTTCCGTGAAGAGCATGGAATCTAAAGACATATTTCTGCTCCCCAGACCCCTCAACAAAATGGAGTTGTTGAAAGAAAGAACAAAACCATTCTAGACACTGCTAGAACCCTGATGTTTGAAGAAAATGTTCCTCATTTCTACTAGAGAGAAGTTGTAAGTACAAATATGTATACCATTAACTGGGTGAATTTCAATAGTAATTTTGGTAAGACCCCTTTTGAGCTATGGTTTGGTTATAACCGTACTGTCATATATTTCAAAAAAATTGGAAGCAAATGCTACATCAAAAGAGATGATGATATAGGCAAGTTTGATGCTAGAAGTGATGAAGGAATATTTTTAGGTTACTCTACTAAGAGAAAATATTACCAATGCTTTTTTAAAAACCCAAATTTTCCCTGAAAATCCTAAGGTGTTTACTCGTTTGAACCTTAATATTTCACTATCTTTTTATTAAAAAATCATTTCACCGCCTTTCAAAAATTAAAATACCATATAATCATTGCCATATTTCTCACTTTTCATAAGCCAACAAATTTTACCGCTATACTATGGCCCCTTCTAGGGTGGCTCACAGTATCACGATGGTGGTTAAGCACAATCGTGATAAATTTTACCGCTACACCACTAGCATTCCTCAAACCGACCGCAGTGGCACGGTAAACAGTGAGCCAGGTCAGTAAACAGAGACAGATGGAGGTGGCGGTCAATGGATAGTTACTGCTACACCGCATGCAGTCAAAACATAGACCGGGGTAGCATAGTGGGTAGTGAGGTAAGAGGAAAGGCAATGGTTAGAGGTGAGTCACCACTACACCGTGGTTGGTTAGAAAAAATACTATGGTAGCATGATATACATGGAGATAATTGTAGAGGTAGATGAAAGAGACAGTGGCGGTTAATGAATAGGTTACCACAACACTACAAGAAGGAATAAAGTTGACCACGGTAGAGAGGTAAACATGAAATAGCTCTGCAACAATAAATGAAAGGAAATATTAAGCAACGAGAAAAGTAATAAAATTAGAAGACATGCAAAACTATGTAAAAATATATAATTTTTCCAATAAGGCAACTAGATTAAATATTTTTTTATGGAATGTAAATGGTTGCACCGGTCAAATGAAGGCTCATGACCTTTGGGATTTATTGTATAAATATTTTGAAAAATCAGTGAGAGAGAAGAAATAGGAGTAGGAAGAGTTATATAATTGCAAAAATAAAATTGAGGAAATGGAAAAAATGTACAGATCTTCTTGAAATACAACAATGGAGAAAATTTCTTAAATTGGTGAAATTATTTTTGGTGTTCAGTTGGTGTGATGTAATAATCCATATTTTTAATCTCATTGTCTCCAACTTGAGGTCTTTAATCATTTAAATCAGTATATCAAGTATATTTCTAATTTGTCAAAATGTATTCCCATTTTGTGTGATTTAATTAACTAGTGTCTGCAAGTCAAAATTAAATTATTTTAAATAGGTCATAGTGATTTAAGGATTCCTTTTGGATGGTTAATGAAGAGCTAGGTTAAGAAACATTCTAGCAAAATTTATGCAAGTCATAAATTTAGTAAATTTTTATGCTAGTCATAGAATTTTCAAAGTTCCTAACAACTAGAGTTAAGCCAAAGAGGGAAACACATATCATTCTTAATTTTGACTCCATTTACCATGTGGATAGAAGGAACTGATCTATCACAACCTAGATGATAAAATTCATAATAAACAACATATTCAAATCCTTTCTAATGTGCAGTAGGAGTAGGTGTAGTGATTTTATCTATCCACTTCCATTTTCCATTGTGGATAGATTGCTCAAGCAGGGAAATACATTTCAAATCTAAAACATATACGTAGGTGCACCCGCCTAGGTTTAGTAGAGCCTAAAGAGCAGAAGGTTCAATTGTATTAACTGGCCTTATACATTGGCCAAAAATGTTGTGAGAGCTTGGCAACCTCTCGTGGTTAAAACTTATGTTTTTGAGACCCAACAGTTTGGTGACTTCGATGGGGAACTATACTCAGGAATATTTTTTAAGCCTATCCATTTATAGAGTCAATAAAGTTTTAGATTTTTTTTGGAGATTCTGCTGGGGAAAACCAAATCAGTATCAAAATCCTTTTCATTTTCCTAATTTTGAGAAAAGTAGGTGGTGACTTTGTTTCAATTTGATAAATAATGCATAGATATTATGGAACAATAAAACTTGGTCAATTTTATTGTCAAGATGGTAGAAGAAGTGTGGAGGCAACAGTCAATAAGAGAGTTGAAGGAATTGAAACAACAAAGGCTGCAATTGGACCAACAAATTCTACAATTGAATCAAGGATTTCTACAATTAGGAGTTAAATGTGTCTCAGATACATCTGAATACACAAATTCCAGTAGATATTGGACACCACAAGTGACACCTGAGAACTTCGGCAATGAAGGTAATGTGCTCTATTCATAGTGTAAAATTTATGCATCTCAGTCATCACCTCAAATGAATATTTATCCTATGCTTCCTAGACAAAGCTTTGTAAGCTATTAAAATCAACACCCTAAGGAGGTGTCACATATAGATTTTCGTTGATTGATTAAATGTAGACATTAATTATTATGTCAAAATTTAGCTGGAAATCAAATGATTATTTAATGATAGTTAAATTGAAATTGAAATTGAAATGAAACTGAAATCGAAATGCAAGTATAGTGATTTGAATTATATTTATATTTATTTTGGGGTTTGTCATTACTGATGATAAATCGAGTGCAAGTGAATGCAGGAATAGGTGAACGTGATCGAAGGCGAGAACAACGATCAAGTAGAGTTGTTTAGCCGATTGAAATTTATGAATAGATGGGATCTCACACACTCACATAGATAAATATTTTAATGTATTTTGCAAATTGAAAATTTAGTTTTAATGTGATTTCTTAAAAATTGTGAAAATGCATGTGATTTAAATGATGATTTTGTTAAATTTGATGAAATTGACTTGAATTAATTGATGGATTGCTTGTTTGAATATTTAATCATTATTTGGAAATATTAAGTTTGAAATTTCAAAATTTAAATGCAATAGATTTTTATTTATTTATTTATTTCAAAATTTGATTAAAATATAATTATTTAAAGAATTTTTGAAATTAAATGCCTTTTAATTTTTAAATTTATGAAATGAATGTATTTTTTTTTAAATTTAGAAATTAAATTAAAATCTTAAATTGGCTAAATTGAAAAGAATTAGAAAAGAAACATCCTTTCAAATTTAAAATTGGATTTGCATTCAAAATTTGAACTTCAGTTAAACATGGAGAAAGAAAAATATCTTCAAAAGAGGAAGCAGTCAATAAATTAGAACTGAGAGATCAGAGAATTGATCTATAGATCAATATATAATTGTGGATCTCATTTCTGGTTGGAAGGAATGCATGAGAAAGGAATCATATACAAAGACAAAATTCAAAATTGAAGACATAGAGAAAAATTGGTTTTAGTGTTCTTCAACATAAATAAAATAGGACTAAGATTTTTTTATTGTTTGGAGAAAGAGAAGGAGGATTGTATTTGCATGCTTTGCAACCAACACAAGAGGAGAGGGAGAGTTTTTCTGTTTTACTAGTGGAAAACATTCACAACTACATACAGAAAGGCAAGGCATGGACTGCAAGAGATTCTCACACCTCTCACTCTCTCCTTCCATGCAATAGGAGAAAGGATTCTCCATCCCATGCGACCTATTTAGAAGGAATTCTAAGACTATGAAAACCCACACACAGGGAGGACTAGGGAGGCTTTCCTCACACACCCCATGCACTAGAAAACACATAAAGTTTGACTAGTAATGGAGCAAGCATAGGTGAGAGGGAGGAGTGGCAGGCAGGAAATGCTTAAGAGAACCCGTAACCACAATCTTCACACTCTCCACCTTGCCATGCATGCAGCAGGGAGAGAAAGGAGGGAGTAGGAGGAGGACGTGGGAAGGTAGGAAAGGAAGAAGGCATGGGGAGGACAACAGGAGGGTGGAAGGAGTGTGGGAGAAGGGAGAGTTGGAGAAGGGTATGCATCAGGGAGGAGGTAGACTCCCACATGCGTAGTAGATAGGAGGAGACACACAACTCTCCAACACACCCATACAACAGAAAGAAGAAGGAAGGGGTGGCTAGGAGAGGGAATATAGAACATAAAAGAAGAAGGGTGGAAGTAAAGAAGAACAACAAGCAACTCCTCACCACCATAATCAGTAGGCAGAAGCAGAAGGACAAAGGACACAGGAAAAAGCATAGGAAACTACAAATTAGATAGATACAAAAAGAGCAGAGGAACTTCACAAAAAAATTCATTTCCAGATCGAAGAGTTTAACGGGTAGGATCTTAAATAATTCAACAAATCATGAATAGAATTAAAATTAATTGCAATGTTATTTATTGTGTGAATTTTGGAAATTATTAAAAGGAGTTTTTGTTGTTGCAAAATTCTGTATAAACAGTAAACTATGATTATTCTTCAACTTCCAAAATATCATTAAATTTAGAAAATCAAACATTTTTATGAAGAATTTGATTGAAATCATGAATTTAAATAGTTGATTAAATGCAAGAAGAATTTCAAAATAGAAAACAAAAGATTCAAAAAGGATATTAAACAAAAAACAAAAAAAAATTAAAAAGGATATTAAACAGAAAACTTTAGTTGAAAAATTGGATTTAAACTGAAAATAATTTGATAGAATAACTTATAAATTTGGATATTATTCGAAATAGAGGATTTTAAATAGTAAATCTTAAATTTGAAACTCAAAACATATTGAAATGAAAACTAAAACGAGTGGTTTTAAACTATACATGAAAATAATAGAATTATTTACTTATTTTCTGAAAGTATCAAAACAGAAAAAAAATCTTTTAAATTAAAATATGAACTTCGTGAAAACAAAACAAATTAATTGAGAAAATAGAACAAAAGAACGTGTGCTCTTTTATGATTGGTTTAAAATATTTACTTAATTACATACTGGAGATACACCTTCTTATTTTTGATTAATTAATTATTCACTGTCTAAAGGTGAATTTAATATCTATGGTCAAAATGATGAAAGAACTATATTTTAAACTATTTTTGATTGAATCATGACTTTCGATAAATTATTTGTGAAAGATTGTATTTGACTTTCTAGACCATGCATGCTTGATAATGAATTCGCATGTCATGTTTTTGGGGAAATTTACCTTCCGGGACAGGTGCCGAATGTGGGTAAATAGAGAGTGTAGTTTTTCTTTTCCAAAACTGCTTTTATTGTCATGCATCAGATTTTACTTGGCCAAGTAATTTTTGTGCCATTGAAACAGATGGATTATTGAACTCTCTACCATATCCTAGTACCGAACTTGCTTCTTTCTTACATGAATTAGAAAAATGAAAATGCTTGTGGTTTACTAGTAGTACTAGGCATGCACCAGATTCCATCTTGCTCGTAGACTTATTTTTGCTAAGAAATTCGTGTAGGGTCAGGTATTTCTTGATTGACTAAGAAATTCCGAGGAAGCGTAAGCTTCGAGGTTGGGCGGAAAAAGCACCTGATCCTTGTTCTCATCTTCTTATTGAAGATTTGTATTTGGATGGAAGATCGACGGACTATATCTTCTTTTATGCTTTATTATTTTTGATATATGTAATGACGAGCTTATGGTGACTGAATGCCTAAGTCTCGAGTTGTAACTGATATAATTTTTATCCATTGTATTTATAAATTGGAATTGTGTAATTCGACACTTGTATGATTTAGACTGAATTGTAATGAAATTATCTTATCGACTTTTATGTCATTTTTTTGTAATCGACTAGTTCTTTGATGTCTACATGAATGGAATGATGACTTTATTTTGAATATAATGGATCTTATTTAAAGTAATTGTCGATTTGGTTTTAAAGAGTTTTTCACTCTTTACATTAGGAGGAGGATGAATATGCACATACTCAAAGCAAAGACTCCATCATAGAATCAGAATGTGGAGTTTCTCCCTTAGATTCATTTTTTGACATAAAGAGATATAAGAGAGAAGATGTAAACTCTCTATACAACATGATGATAGACATATGTATGCAATTACCTCCTCATTGTAGGCCTACAAGACCCATGTTTGTTGCATAATTTCTAAGAGCATCAAAGCATGAATCAGTTTATTGGTTTGAGTCATCAAAATAGTGTGTCTTTGATGTAGTGAATAAATTTTTTTATTTCATATTTGGGACAAGGTATATGGATAATGGCAACCATAAATCTAATAGTGATATCATGTATGATCAAACAATGCAACAAACAAAGGAAGCATGTACTACTGGGATTTCTAATGATAGTTTTTCAGATTTAGAAGATGGTGATGATATGGAGAATCAATCATACATCTTGGATGAGGACTACAATGATCAATACCATGGTGACACAATTAATCATGAAGAAGAATTCATGGGAGAAAGTTATTATAAGGGCCAAGACGATGAAAATATAGCAGAAAATATGGAAGAAACATGTTCACTTAGCAGTGAGCAGGTTTTAGATTTGTTAACTCTTGATTACCTAAGATGTGCCCATAAAGATAATTCTAAAGTTTTGGGTCCAACATACATTTGCCTTGATAGTGAGGGTACTATGTGTAATGATTCATATGATTCCATGTGCATTTCTTAGAGTGGTGAAGATATCTTTGAAGCTGATCAAGAATCCATTTATGTCCAAGAAGAGGTATGTGACTTGAAATTTTTTTGTCTACAAGAGAAAGATGTTGGTTCACATGTTATTGATGATGAGTTTTCAACATTTTTTGATTCAAGTATGTATAAGGATGACTGTATGGATCAACAGTATGTGTCAATACCAATTGGTGGTAGGAAAGGACTAGAAAGTATTTATGATTTAATTGTTCTAGAAAATGTTGATGAGACTGGATTTTGAGATTCCCATGAGAAGCATTCAGATTTTCAAGTCCCAGTACAACTACAGGATCATTCAATAATATATGATAATGAGCAAGATTATGAATGTCCCATTGAATTTGGATACCCTTTGGATGCTAAAGGTGATAAATAATTGTCATATGATGATAGGAATTATGAATTACAAAGTGGTGAAAGGAACGTGAGTCACGCTGAACACAATGATTTCCTGTGGGTTTTCAATGACAGTGCATGTAACAGGGTTGTTGGAACGGATAGTTTCAAAAGAAAATTGATGAGATCAAATCATAATAAAGTTTATGATAGAGGAAAGTGGAAGATTTTATTTTGGATGGCCTAGTGCTATCCTTTATGGTTTTAATTTTAAACCATAGTAGATACAGAGGATTAAGGATTGCATGTACATGGACAATTCTTAAACAAACCTCTTTAAACATTCTTTTTCCATGCACAGTAGTTTAGGAATTTTTAAAAAGGCTGGGACTTGCCAGTACATGGACAATCCCAGAGTTCCCTCAATGAAAACATTCATATTATTTCCATGTATAGTAGTGTAGGGTCATTTTAGTCTTCCATTTTCCATCTCTTTCATATTCACATTCCCTCCATCTTCCGTTGCATTCATTTTTCATATCTTTTCTTGTCTTAGTCTGCTCTCCCAGTAAATTTTGGATTCTTGCAGTGATTTACAAAATCACTCATCCCCAATAGAAGCCATTGTTAGAACACAAATTTTCCATGAAAATACTAACGTCTTTACCCATTTGAACCTTAATATTTCACTATCTTTTTATATAAATCAACGCCTTTCAAAAATTAAAATACCTTATAATCATTGCCATATTTCTCACTTTTCATAAGCCAACACCTTTCACCTCTATACCACAACCCCTTGCAGGGTGGCTCATTATATCATGGTGGTGGTTAAGCACAATTTTTATAATTGTTATTGCTACATCATTGAGAGTCCTCAAACCAACCGTCATGGCATGGCAAACAGTCAGTCGGGTCAGTAAATAGAGACACACAAAGGTGGCGGTTAGTGGACAGTTACCACTACACCAGGCATGGTCAAAACATAGATCGTGGTAGCGTAGTGGGTGGTGAGTCACTACTACACCATGGCTGTTTAGACAAGAGACCACGGTAGCACGGTAGACATGGAGATAACTATAGTAGTAGACAACAAAGACAGTGGTGGCTAATGAACATGTTACCACAGCACTGAGAGAAGGAATAAAGTTGACTATGGTAGAGTGGTAAACATGAAGCAGCTTCACAACAATAAATGAAAGGAAATATTAAGCAGCGGGAAAAGTAATAAAATAAGAAGACATGCATAACTATGTAAAAAATAATATTTTTTACGATAAGGCAGCTAAATTAAATATTTTTTTATGGAATGTAAATGGTTGCACTAGTCAACTGAAGGTTCACGACCTTTGGGATTTATTGTATAAATATTTCAAAAAATCAGTGAGAGAGTGGAAGTAGGAGTAGGAATAGTTAGATAATTGAAGAAATAAAACTGAGGAAATGAAAAAATGTATAGACCTTCTTGAAATACAACAATGGAGAAAATGTCTTAAATTGGTGAAATTATTTTTGGTGTTCAATTGTTGTGATGTAATAATCCATATTTTTTATGTGGTTGTCTCCAACTTGAGGTCTTTTATCATTTAAATTAGTATATCAAGTATATTTCTGATTTTTCAAAATGTATTCCAATTTTGTGTGATTTAATTGACTGGTGTCTGCAAGTCAAAATTAAATTTTGTTAAATAAGTCATAGTGATTTAAGGATTTCTTTTGGATGGTTAAAGAAGAACCAGGTTAAGAAACATTCTAGCAAAATTTATGCAAGTCATAAATTCAGTAAAGTTTTATGCCAGTCATAGAATTTTCAAAGTGCCTAACAACTAGAGTGAAGCCAAAGAGGGAAACACATATAATTCTTAATTTTGACTCCATTTCCCATGTGGATAGAAGGCATTGATCTATCACAACCTAGATGATAATATTTGTAATAAAAAAAATATTCAAATCCTTTCTTTTATACAGTAGGAGTAGGTGTAGTGATTTTATCTATCCACTTCCATTTTCCATTATGGATAGATTTCTCAAGTAGGGAAATATCTTTCAAATCTGTAACATATACATAGGTGCACCCGCCTAGTTTTAGCAGAGCCTAAAGAGAAAAAGGTTCAATTGTATTAATTGGACTTGTACGTTGGGCAAAAATGTTGTGAGAGCTTGGAAACCTCTTGTGGTTAAAACCTACGTTTTTTAGACCCAACAATTTGGCAACTCCATTGGGGAACTATACTCAGGAAAGTTTTTTCAGCCTATCCATTTATAGAGTCAACAAAGTTTTAGATTTTTTTTGGTATTCTGATGGGGCAAATCAAATAGGTATCAAAATCCTTTTCATTTTCGTACTTTTGAGAAAACTAGGTGGTGACTCTATTTCAATTTGATAAATAATGCATAGATATTATGGAATAGTAACACTTGGTCAATTTTCTTGTCAAGATGGAAGAAGAAGTGTGGAGGTAGAAGTCAATAAGAGAGTTGAAGGAATTGAAACAACCAAGGCTGAAATTGGACCAAAAAATGCTATGATTGAATCAAGGATTGCTAAAATTGGGAGTTAAACGTGTCTCAGATACATCTGAATACAAAAATTCCACTAGACATTGGACACCACACATGCCACTTGAGAACTTCGAAAATGAAGGTAATATGCTCTATTCATAGCGGAAAATTTATGCATCTCAATCATCACATAAAATGAATATTTATTTTGTCCTTCCTAGACGAAGCTTTGTAAGCTATCAAAATCAGCACCTTGAAGAGGAGGAGGATGAATATTCACATACTCAAAGCCAAGACTCCATCATAGAAATAGAATGTGGATTTTATCCCTTAGATTCATTTTTTGACATAAAGAGATATAAGGGAGAAGATGTAAAATCTCTATACAATAGAATTACAGACATTTGTATGCAATTACCTCCTCATTGTAGGACTACAATACCCATGTTTGTTTCACAATTTCTAAGAGCATCTGAGATTGGATCAGTTTATTGGTATGAGTCATTAAAATAGTGTGCCTTTGATGTAGTGAATAAAATTATTGATTCCATACTTGGGACAAGGTATATAGATATTAGAAACCATAAATCTAATAGTGATATCATGGATGATCAAACAATGTGACAAACAAAGGAAGCATGTTCTATTGAGATTTCTAATGACAATTTTTCAGATTTGGAAGATGGTGATGATATGGAGGATCAATCATACATCTTGCATGAGGAATACAATTATCAATACCATGGTGACACAATTAATCATGAAGAATAATTCATGGGAATAAGTTCTTATAAGGGCCAAGATGATTATATGTAGAAGAAATAACACAAGAACAAAAAGTCAGAGAAAATCCTAGAACTCCCAAGTATGTAAGGTGATATCATTCAAACAGTCAGATCATAGGAGATAAGATAAAAGGTGTGCAAACTAGAAGAATAATTTTAGAAGAGTGTTATCTAGTTTCCAAAACTAGGCCTAGCAATATCAATGAAGCATGCAAAGATGAATATTGGATGGAAGCCATGAAAAAAGAACTAATGGAGATAGATAAAAATGATACATGGGATCTTCTTCCTAGACCTCAGAACAAAAATGTGATTGGAATGAAATGGGTGTTTCAGAATAAGTTGAATGAACAAGGTGAAGTGGTAAAAAACAAAGCAAGACTGGTTTGCAAAGGGTACTCAGATGGAAGGTATTGATTTTGAAGAAATTTTTTCTCTTGTTTCTATTATTGAAGCTATAATATTATTTCTTTCTTATGCTACTTTCAAGAATTACAAAGTCTATCAGATGGATGTAAAGTCAACATTTCTAAATGTTGAGCTAGAAGAGGAAGTCTATGTTGAACAAATGGATGGATTTCAACTAATTGGCAAAGAAAACATGGTATGCCAATTGAAGAAATCTCTATATGGACTTAAGAAAGACCCTGGAGCTTAGTATGGTAGATTGGATAAATACTTGTCAAAACTTGGGTTCAATAAAGGTATCTTTGATAAAAATCTGTATTTCAAGTTGGATCATAATAAAGAATTTATCATTGAAGTCTTTGTTGATGACATTATTTTTGAAGGTAATGATTATTTATGTATGAAGTATGTTGAGGAAATGAAAAGTGAGCTTAAAATATCAATGATAAGAGAGCAGAAATTATTTTTAGGACTACAAATCACTCGGCTAGATGATTGGATTTTTGTATCTTGTGAACCCCTAAACTTGCAAATTCACAAAGATGACAAACATGGTTAGATGTTAGATCAAAATGCATGCAAATATGAGGGATTCCCCATAAAATCCATCTATTCAAGCTAAAATTAGGAAATAAATAACAAAACTCAAATAAAAATGAAACCAATCCTAATTAAGCTAATAGCATGATGATCTTATGGGGGAATTGGTGCCAATGAAGTGTTACAATTGGCCCTTTCCCAATTCCTATGTTGAAATGAAGATGTTATATAAATGGTCAAATATCCAAAGAGATTTGAGCATAACCTTGGTGCAAATGTGAAAATGTGATGAATGTATGGATGAAATGCGAAAAATTTGTTCTCAATTGAAGAGGGTAACTTTGCATGAAGATTTTGGATGAAGATAGAGAAGAGAGGTCTCCAATTTATAGACTTCTATTTGGAAGAAGTGAGCAAGATTGAGAAATGTGGGACAAAAGATAATCCAATGGAATTGTGTCACTTGTCCACATGTGATTGGATGAGGAATGAGCACATTTTGGCCAATGTGCATGATAAATGCATAAATTTGAATTTGAAATGGTGAGTTGACTTGTTGAAGGGGGAAGAGAAGTGAAGTTAATGTCACTTGGCTCAAGGTCAAGGACATGTAAGAGGAATTGAATGCCTTGTTTGAAGGACCAAGTCCACTTGGCCGTTTTGAATTCAAAAGAGGGAATATTCCCTTTTGATGCTTTGTAAGGGAAAATAGATAAATTAATAAATCAAAGTAATTGATTTATCGTGCAACTTGCATTCTCTAGAGGATTTTAAGGAGAGGGATTAACTTAATCATGGTTTTGATTAACTTAATGAAGAATTAGATGATGTGACAATTTAGACATAGATTTATGAATTGATTTAAGTCAAGAACTGAGAGGAAGTGATTTATCAAATAAATGATTTGATTTATTTAATCAAGAAGGAATATGTTAGATTAAATCAAATAAGGTTTAATTTATTTAATTTAATTAGAGGACTTTAGAGATTTTAATTAAATAAAATGATTTATTTAATTAAACAGGGATGCAATGGTTAATTAAATTAATTGATTAATTTAATCATTGAAAGAGGAAGACTTCATCCAATAAATAATGATTTATTAAATTAAAAGATAGAATGTGATGAAATGTTGAGAATGTGATTTAAGAGGAAATTTTGTTAGTAATCGGGATTAGGTGTGCCAAAACGAACTTGTACATTTTCCATGTCTACATTTTGCCCCTCTTTGAAGAAATGTACTTGTTGCATTGATTCAAAGAATAAACTGTTGTGATCAAAGGTCCGAGATTTTTTGGATTTTTTCAGATGCCCCACTGCTACCCAATGGAAGGATATTGCTGGATATTGCCCCCTTAAGGGATCGGACGAAAATTTTGAATTTTTGGATGATCTCGCGAAAAAGATGACATGGTGCCCGAAAGGCCAGAAACGCCCCAGAATGCCAGAAAAATGAATTAAAATGCCAAAAGGGATGAAGAATGACCCTCGATTGGACGAAAATGGGTTTGGGGGACCAAAACTCTAGCTGGAAGGTCAAATTAGGTCAAAAAACCCTAATTTGTAGGCTTAAATATACCTCAAGGGGTCATTTTCAATTCATTTGCAATCTTAGCCTTTAGAAAAATTTACTCCCTGAGGTCTGGGTCTCGGTTGAAATGGCACAACGACAGCTTCCTAGGCACATGTCGGAGAGGGTTCGAATGCATCAACAGCCAGTCGACGCAAGACCCGTGGTATGTACCCCTATCCAACCTTCAAATTTATCATTTTATGTTCATTAAATAGGGTCAAAGTTCTGTACAAACTATGCGGCGCTATATGGTACCATGAAAAATGCCTTATCAACACTGCACGGTCCCCTATTGCACTGCATATGTGAAGTGCACCATGTGGGCCACTTTGGAAATTAGGGTTTAGTTGACCAAAAGTTCATCGCGCGCCCCTACTCCATCACGCGACGTAGTTACGAAATTAGGGTTTGCTTTAAGTAGGACCGCATATGCAAAGTGCGCCGTGCGGGCCTCTTTGAGATTGTCAAAATGTCAAACTCCACCATGGCAGTGCAATTTGAAACTTTCCAAACTAATTCACACCGCAAACAGCACCGCATTTGCCAGTTTAGGGCGAAATTTAACGTGAGATGCAAATGAAACTTTTTTTTTTGACGCGATGGTCTTCCCTATGGAGGAGGATCTTGGTGTACTTTACTCATGGGAGCACTGATGGCCGGTGCTTAGCAGACTAGAGGGTATGCATGAGTAGGTCTACGAGCACCTTGGTGCCCTTGGTCTCTGGTATGTTACGTATGTCCCTCCTATTCGGGCTCACTTAGGTATGATTATGGCTCTGGCGGAGTGATGGCATAGGGAGACTTCCTCCTTCCATCTTCCTATCGGCGAGGCCACCATCACTCTTGAAGATGTATGGTGCATCCTCTGATTGCCTATTCATGGGACTCGAGTTGTCTATGATTCGAACACTGGCAGAGAGGCTTGTTACGGGGTTATGGAGTTGGATGAGATTGACTTTTCTGATGGTCAGATCGACTTAGAGCTATACTGCAACCGCATGCCCACGTACAGGTTGATTATTGCTGCTATCATCTCAGGCCTTGTAGTACCTGATCGACAGGGCCGATACTTTAGTCTAGGATGGGGACTAGCATGGGATCAAATGGTTCACCACAGGGAGTGCTTCACTTGGGGACCGGTATTACTGGCGCCCCTCTATAGGGATCTTAATGAGTTTGTTTATTTGGATAGCAGGTCCATCAGAGTTGGAGGTACCTTACTATACATCTGGGCATGGGAGACGATCCCAGTGCTTCACTCGGATATCACACTAGTTCTCCTAGAGACAGATGATCCCCTTGTTTGGTGGTATGGCGGGGTAGTGATTCACTTTCCTTTCACTGGCATAGGTGGTATTCCGCACTGGCGGCGAGTTCTTGATGAGATGAGAGATTTCATATGGAGACCATGGATAGGTGTTGGTCCATGGCGAGATGATGATCAACAACTCTTCTTCGCCTGGCAAGACAGGTTAATGCAGGGCCGAGAGCACACCATGATTAAGAGGTATCTTTTGGACAGGGTTTCTCATCAATTCAGGGAGGTACAGGATAGGCCTGATGACCAGTATGTGGCCATCTTTGCACATACGACTAGAGAGCCAGCATGGGGCCAACCCATCCTGACAGCCGAGGTGGTGTCCTCATTTAGGTAGTTAGTGGCTCGACCATGGCCATATGATCAGGGGCCGATAGATACGAGGTTCACTCCAGCTTATAGGGCATGGTTCAGACCTCCACTCAGATTGATAGTTCCAGGCATAGTTGTCCCATGACACAGACGTAGGGGTCAGATAGCTGGCAGAGGGTGGGGTAGAGGATGAGATGGGCCACCTCCTCATCAGACACCTCCTAGGTACATGGCACAATAGTCACCTCCCCGAGCAGGGGAATAGGATGGTCAGCTGAGGGTAGATCCTTAGTAGCAGCCAGTACAACAACCAGTAGGGCAGCCAGTGGGACAGTCAGCAGGACAACCCGATCAGCGAGATGTGTTGATTTAGCAGCTACAGGGGCAAGTACAAGATCTAACTACGGAGAGTGACTAGGCATGATCCGAGAGGGATCAGAAGATAGCCAAGAGGAGACATTTAGAGAGTGCAACGTCCTCATCCTTGGGCTGATTAGTCAATATTCATGATTACAGAGAGGCCATCAGAGAGGCTGAGTACTATCAGTAGCACTGCCGACAGGTAGTACCATCAGGTAGCAGAGTGCCAGACTTTTTCCAATAGACAGGGAGGCTACCAATAGAGGCCCAAGGTGAGAGACAGGATGGGGAGGGCAGTAGCCAGTAGGGCTAGCCCCCCTCTTGATCACAGGACAGTTTGCTTCATTTTTAATATACGGGTTGCAGTATTTTGGCCTTAATGTATTATGTATTCGATGTACATCTGATCCTATTTGTATCATAACAGTATTTTTTGATGATATATATGAGATGATTCACCCTTTTAAGATATGTATGGTGCACTTGTATGATATGCGGATGTATAATATGCAAATGTATGATGCTATGAGATGTTTCTATTCTTATGCTTATGTGATGTGATGTATTTGATGGATGCATTTCTTTTTGTATATTTTTCGTGTTTTAATGATGTAATGCATATTAATTATGATAATGGATGCAAATGGTAATGGTTGCAAATGATAATGGACGTAAATGATTATGTATTAGGTAATGTTGTGCTTAAGATGTTTAGAATAACAACTTTATATTATTCTTCATAACTTAAGATAATGATATGATGCCATGTGTTTTAATGTTGATGATCATGTGGATGCAGGGTGTATGCATGGGTGATGCTTTGATTACTGTTATGATACCATGTTAGTGTGGAAAGAAGGTAGAAGAAACACATAATTAATGAATTAGTTAGGATGGAGATGGTGATTTGTATTGCTAGGAATTGGGATTTTCAAAGGGTCAATTGCATTATGTTTGATAACACACATAGGTACAATGCATCGAGGTATAAAGGACCAGGATGGCGTGGTACCTAGTGTGATGGAATTTGAATTAACAATCAGATAGGAGTATTCTTGTTCACACTTTAACATGCATACTTCATTTGGGATGTAGTTCAGACATTCTAAACATCTCAGACCAAAACACAAAAAAGCAAACTTTACTATGTAGTCAACAAGATATCAAAAACGCCATCTCCACAAACCAAACAAAACATATATGACTAATTTATTTTACAAGGATATCCAGCAAGCACAATAGATAAAAAGATAATGATCGTTTCCTCCATTTCTTTCTCTCTAAACCTGTTTTATCTAGGCATCCTTGAGAGGTCCTTGAAATGAGTGCAACATAAGATAAGTCTAAAAGACCAAGATAAAGTAAACAAACAAGCTAATGTTCTTCATACTGCTAGCCAAGACTAACTACTGTGGGGTACCTGATGCTTATGTCCATCATAGGAAAGCTTCATCCTAGGACATGTAGTGATCAGGGTTCTAGTGGGACTGATTCAGTGATAAGCTATTTATACTCGGAGTTGACCAACTTGCTTGCTTACTGACTTAGGCTTGAAACTCTGACGATAAGGTGTTCACTTTAGAACCTGCTATACTTGTTTTCAACTGAATCACCAAAGGGTGAAAGTGATGATTTATTTATTAGAAATGATGATAATCACGGGTGAAAGGGAGATGAAATGGATGCACCATTTTGGATTTTTTGGATATTTTGAGGCTGTTTTTGGATTTTAAAGATGTTCTACAATTTTTTTTGGATTTTGAAGATTTAAGATGAAGAGACTAACTTAAAGACCTATCCTAGGGGTCTCGAGAGCTGATCCATAGATTAGCCTTGCCTATGTTATACACGCAGAGACCATGTAGTTCAACTGACAACAGACTTGACTCAATGATAAGATGGACAAATGGATTTCCATTTTAATGCTTAAAGGACTGACTTAAGAGGTAGACTAGATGGGAAAATGGATTGCCAATGTGACAGATGCCTAAGGACTGACCCTAACTATCTCGGGGGATGATCAAGGATCAACCTTGCCTACATTCAAGCTCAGAGTAAATGTAGTTTGACAAGGTGAAAAATTGACAAGACTCAATGATGAATTTTTTTTGAAGATTTTCTGATAATTTGACATGTTTTTGGATTTTTGATGAATTTGAAGAAGATCACAAGAATATACATGAATCTGATATGATGTATGTGGGAACATGCCCCCAGCGTGGTGCAATAGACTACTTCGATGAAGGCGGGACAAACTGACTTTAGGAATGCGCCAATTAGTACCATGGTGGAATTTGATATGGACATTAGCTCAGGCTATGGTATGGATGCGAGCGGATGGGTGGATGGATGATTTATTGAGATGCGATGGAATGAGTCAGTCATGCAGATCCTGGTAGATGGGAGGTGCTTTATTTACACTTGGTGATTATTTGTGAGGTTTTCACCAAGGTACTTGTCCAAAGTGCCACCGAAGTGGTTTTCACTAGAGGACAAATTTTTTCTCTTTATTATTTTCAATCCTTTTTCTGATTTTACTATTTTGGGATTTTTGCATTTTTTGATTTTGTTGTCACCAAGATGCCTGTTTGCCAGGTTTTCATCAAGGTAACCATTTTTTCAGGATTTTTTTTAATTGTTTTTGTATTTCGTGGTTCCATACCTTGCAAGATTTTAGGCATAAAACTTTTTGAGGTGTGAACTATTCATGGGCTCCTACAAAGGTTCGCCTTCTGGTGTCAACAATTGATATGCCCCTGATTTTTAGCTTGCGATGATGATGAAGGGTCCCAGCCAGTTAGGCTCAAACTTTCCTTTTGTATCCGGGTTTTGCATATTCTTTTGGTTTTCTTTCAGCACAAGGTCACCAACTTGGAAAGTGTGTTGCCTAATCTTCTTGTTGTAGCTCTATTTCAGGCGATTCTGGTACACTTGTAGATGATTTAGGGCGTCCATGCATCATTCATCTAGTAACTCCAGCTCATTCAATCTTGTAACCCTATATTCCTCATCTGTGATGAGGTTTTGCAAAGATATCCTCAGTGGCGGAAGCTCGATCTCGATGGGGAGTATGGCTTGTGATCCATAGACTAGGGAGAATGGGGTGGCGCTTGTTGGCATATGAATGATGGTGCGGTAGGCCCATAAGGTAGGATTTAGCTACAGATGCTAGTGATGACTAGAGTCATTGACTATTTTCTTGAGGATTTTCAGAATGGTTTTATTCATAGCTTCTACTTGGCCATTGCCTTGTGGATAGTATGGGGTGGAAAAGCGGTGTTGGATTTTAAATTTTTCACACAAATCATGAACATCTTGATTTTTGAAGGGTGTCCCATTATCAGAGATAATGGATTGGGGAACACCATATCAACAAATGAGGTAGTTCAGGATGAACTTGGATATTTTTTTTCCCATGATGTAGGTCATGAGAATTGCTTCGAACCACTTTGTGAAATATTCAGTGGTGGTGATAATGAACTTGTGGCCGTTGGATGAGGTGAGAAAGATTTTACCAGTGAGATCAAGCCCCCACTATGAAAAGGGCCATGGTGTAACAATGGGATGCAGTTCTTGAGTTGGTGCATGAATAAGGTCTCCATGTTGTTGGCATTGCAGGCATCTTCTGACAATGTCATGTGACTCTCTCTCCATTGTCAGCCAGTAGTACCTAGTTCTCAGCAACTTCTTAGCCAAGGTCATACCACTTGAGTGTGAACTGCATGTGCCATTATGTACCTCAGTTAGAGCATTTGTGGCCTCCTCAAGTTTTAAACAACATAGCAAGGTTCCATCAATACTTCTGCGGAAGAGGGTCTCTCCTAGGATGATGAATCGTAAGGCCCTTTTGACAAAGGTTCACTTTAGGTTTGGGGTGATGTCAGTGGGGAGGATTCCTAACCTTAGGTAGGTGTATATTTCATGATACCAAAGATCACCAGGACCAATGAGTTCACACGCGTATTCTGACTCTGGTACCTGAAAAGTGGGTATGAGAAGCTGCTCTACCAAGAATTCGTGTTTTGAGATGTTGCAAGGGATATCTAGTAAGGATCCGATGGTTTCCATTGCATCTATTTCTTTGTTGTTTTCCCTTAGTATTTGCTCAAAAGTGATGTCAATGAATGATTCCTTGAGGCTTTCTACCACCTTTTTATATGGTGCGAGCTTATCATCTTTAGTTTGGTATTCACTATTGACTTGGTTGATGATAAGTTGTGAGTCCTCATAGACCTTTAATGCCATGATTTGCCACTGTGCTACAATCTTGAGGCCTATGGTTAAAGCCTCATATTCTACAATATTGTTGGTATAGGGGAATGCTAGTTTATATGATCTGGGTATATAGTCTCCTTGCGGGGTGATGAAGAACACACCGACTCTTGATCCATGCTATGTATGGGAGCCATTGAAGTACAATTTCCAGTGGTCGGCTGCACCAAGGTTGAAAAGGGACTCATTTGGGAATTCTGATACGAGCGGGTTGTCTGTGTAGAGGGGTGCTTCTGCTAGCTGGTCTGTAATAACTTGTCCTTTGATCACCTTTCGCTCAACATACTTAATATCATGTTCAGATAGTATCATTACCCATTTAGCCATTATGCCTGTGAGCATTGCTTTTGACAATAGATATTTCAGGGGGTCTATCTTGGCAGTCAACTTAATTTGATGAGCTAGCATGTAGTGTCTAAATTTATGGGTTGCAAATACCAGTGCTAGGCAAGCCTTTTCTATTGATGTGTAATTGAGCTCGTGCCCCACCATTTTTCTACTGATATAGTAGATGGCCCGCTCGGTTCCCTTTTCATCATGTTGGGCTAAAAGGGCACCAAGGGTGGCTATTGTTGCTAAGATGTATAGGATTAATGGCTTCCCAACAATTAGTGGCATCAACATAGGTGGTGTAAGTAGATATTCTTTAATTTTCTTGAATGCTTTCTTGTACTTGTCATCCCACCTGAATGCGACTCCCTTGTGAAGCAGGTGTGAATATGTGATATGTTTATCTGCTAGTTGTGTTATGAATCTCTGGATGGACTGGAGTCTACTTTGTAATCCTCTAAGTTGCTTTAATGTTCTTGGAAATTCCATTTCAAGGATTGCTTTTACCTTTGTAGGGTCCACCTCTATCCCTCTCATTGAAACTATGTATCCCAACATATTTCCTGATTGTACCCCAAAGATACACTTCTTCGGGTTGATTCTGACCTTGTATTGTTCTAGTCTATCAAATATTGCACTTAGAGTTGCTATGTGATCCTACCTTTTCTTTGATTTAGCCAATATGTCGTCCACATAATCTTTGACTATTTTATGGATCATGTTGTGGAAGATCAATGTCATGGCTCTTTGGTATGTAGCTCTTGCATTTTTCAACCCAAACGGCATCACATTTAGCTAGTAGGTGCCCTAAGGACATGCAAAGGTTGTCTTATGTTGGTCTTCCTTTGCTATCATTATTTGATTGTACCTCGAGAAGCCATCCATTAGGGATAGCATCTCATGTCCGACCATCATATCCATTATCATGTCAATGTTGGGTAGTGGAAAATCATCCTTAGGACATGCTTTGTTTAGGTCTTTGAAATCTATGTAGATGTGGATGCCCCCTTTCAGTTTTGAGATAGGTACAAGATTTGATACCCATTCTAGATAGTCGATCGGGCATATGAAGCCAACATCTAGAAGTTTTCTTAGCTCAATTTTGACGAGGAAGGCTATTTTTGGGTGCATCTTCCTTAGCTTTTGTCTGACTGATTTTTCTCTAGGCTAAATAGACAAATGATGAACCACCACCTCAGGATTTAGACCTAGCATGTCAGCATAGGTCCATGCAAAATTTACCTTTCTTTCTTTTAGGAATGCTGCCAACAGTTCTTGTTCTTCTACTAGGAGAGACTCTGCGTAGAAGGTGATTTGTGGTTCTGATTCCGTTCCTAAGTTGACCGGGTTGCACTGTTCTGCCAATATTGCTGATTTCTCCTGATGTAGAGCAGTAGGGGGGAGATTGAATCTTTCATCCTTTGGTGCCTCAAAGAGGTTTTCACCATTGGATGCATCCTTTATTTTTACTGTTTTATGGTTAGAGAGTGTTGCATTGTGGTTTTCACTTAATAACCCTGAGCTTATTCTTGATATTTTTCTTTTACGACTGAAGGACTCAATCATCTCCCCATAGTATGCTCAGGTGTCTAACATGTTGCTGAATCCTACCTTGTGATCCCCAAATGGGACTGTATCCCTTAGTCCCATAAATTATGAAAGTGCCTCATTGTTTTCGAATGAGTCTACAATCGGTGGTCCCTGTTGGTCGTGATCAATGAGTTGGGGGTGTACTAAGGTGATTCAGTGGGTTGGTTGGTTTGACTCAGC
Organism: Sequoiadendron giganteum; assembly: GCA_007115665.2. Classification (NCBI taxonomy): domain Eukaryota; kingdom Viridiplantae; phylum Streptophyta; class Pinopsida; order Cupressales; family Cupressaceae; genus Sequoiadendron; species Sequoiadendron giganteum. The sequence continues at coordinate 292,204,291 of CM021102.1, read as the reverse complement.
TATGGAGGCACTTATCATTAACAAGGTGGAATCTTCAAAAATCCTAGGGAGACCTACTATGGTATCATCATCATCACTACTAGGATAGACATCAGTGACGTCAAAGGTGTAATTATCGAGTGGGATACCTAAGCAAACATGTGGTCTAGGAATGGTTGTTGTTGCTTGAGGAGAGGATCAAGATGCTCTTCTAGGAGTACCTCTGCCACATATAGTTATACTCAGAGGAGTATACCCAAGGCCAAGGTTCCACATTCTTCTTTCTACAATGATGGGCTCCAACCGTCCATCACTGTTTCTTCACAGGCTCTCAGTCCTATTATAGCCCATACCAAACATCATTTGTAACCCTCTATTAGTTTCCTCCATGGGTAGGGTGGGAGTGGGTCTTTCATCTTGGTATAGTGTGTTGATATGTCCTCCTCATCCACATTCTGCCGACTGAGATCCCCCCAACAGTGAAATCTAGAGGTTTCTTCTCTAATAGTGCGGATAGGTGTTTGAACTGGCTAGGGTTGTCCATGTGACCTAGGATATTGTGGTAACTCTCCTACAACAAATGGATTTCTTTTAAATCTATAATCATCGCATCCATTGTCCTAGATCATTTTTTTGATTTCGAATATGTCAGGGATGATGGGTGTCTCTGTCATAGATGTGGAAGTGAGATTGGCTGGGTCTATGTATGAAGTAGATGGCCCTTCATCATTTTTGGGTACTTGAGTGATCTTATAAAACTTGGCTTCCAAGTTTTTGAAGTAAGCGAAGGGTTCGGGATCCCCATATATAGTGACCTCCTTGTTCTGATGTGAGAACTTGATGCATTGGTGATAGGTCAAAGCCACTACCTTCATTCCATGTATCCACAGGCATCCCAGGAGGATGTTGTATGGTAGGTCAAGGTTGAGGACCTAACAGGTGGTTTCCATAGTTGTCGGCCCTACTTGGATGGGGATTTTGATAGTGCCCTAACACACTCTTTCTTGGTCGTCATATGCCCTTATTGTGATGTTTTTGTTCTTATTGATGGAATCCTCGGTGAATCCCAATTTCTTTATTAGTTTTAGAGAACAAATATTAAGGCCTGCACCTCCATCTACCAGGACTCGTTTGACTTTCTTTTTGTGGATTAGTACTTGGAGGTGGCATGCACAGTTATGAGATCGTTGTGGAGGGAAATCTTGATACAAAAATGTAATGAGATTTTGGGTAATGATGTTCCCACCATAGCTTGAAATTGCTTTGTGTTGAGGGTGGTGGCGATGGCAGACGTAGCTAGTGCTTCATCAAGGATCTTCCTATGGGTGGCGGAGATTTTCAATAATTTCATGATGGAGATTTGGGCAGGTGTTCTTTTCAGCTGGTCAATGAAATTGTAATAATAGGGAATGGCCTTTGTATTGGAAATGGGGGTCTTAGCAGGTGCCCTAGTGATGGTAACCTTTCTGCCCCGTGTGGTGACTCCACAGTCATTGTTGGCTCCCTTGATATTTATGACAGTGACCATTTCGTCGATGCATCCAACTATCTCCTTGTATAGTAGATTAGCACTAGCATACTTTTGCTTGCCCTTATTATTCCCTTGATTATTTCCTTGATTTTTCCCTTGGTTCTAGTTCGGCATCGGATTAGTGTAAATTTTCAAGTCTTGGTTTCCGTCTACCTGCTTGATGTTGATGACCTTGTCCTCAATGAGGTCTTGGATGATGTTTTTGAGTCTCATACAATTAGTGGTGGTGTGTCCTTTGACTTTGTGAAATTCACAAAGGAGGTTCTCATTATACCACGATGGCTTGGTCATGGGTTTCATGTACTACTCGAAGTTAGAGATTTTGATTAGATTCTCTTTGACCAGCTTCTTCATTATGGAATGAATCGATTCACCAAGAGCTATGAACTTCCTCTTGGGGGGATAATTTTTGCAGGGAGGTGGTCCTCCTTGATTACCCAAATTGTTGATTTGATTGGTGGAAGATGGTGTTGGCTGTGCTACTACCGCATTAGTCTCCACATTGTTGTGATTACAATTTTGCGGTTGATGATGGTTTTGGGTATTCTACTTAGGGGCACTGATGACCACTTTAGCATCGACCATGCTGTCGTTCGTGATATTTTTATTCCTCGACCATGTTCGAGGTTTATCATTGTAGTTGTTAGATGGGAAATTATCCTACAGTGGAGTGAATGTTGGTGCGCCTCCTCACGCAGTAAGGGCTCTTTCAATGTTGAGCGCCTTTGGGATTAGTTGATCATAAGATGTGATGCATTGCATGTTTAAGTAAAATGTCAAGTTTTCATCTAGATTGGCTATGATGGTGCAAACTTGTTGTTCTTCTGGCATGGTCCACTTGCTCTGATTGGCCTTGGATTGAAATCTTTGCAAGAAGGTTGTGAATAGCTCTCCTTTTCCATGTTTGAGTGCAGATAGTTCTTCCAAACTAACTTCCGCACCCATATTGAAAGCCTATTTCTTAAGGAAGGCTTCCACAATTTCTTCAAACGTTTTAATGCCCGTGGGTAGGTGAGAAAACCATTCATGGCTGGACCAGTCAGGCTACGAGGGAAGAGTCACATTAGGTACATGTCATCATATACGACCTCCATGTAGTGCACCTGAAATTCCCTGACGTGGTTTTTAGTGTTACCCATTCCACTGTACTTGTCAAATTTGGGGATCTCAAATCCCTTTGGGAATAGTATCATGGTGAGGCTTCTATCGAAAGGGTAAGGGCATAAGTTCCCTGGTGTCCTTGTGGTTTTTCCTGCTTGTAAGTCCAACACTTGTTGCGAAAGCAGTTTGATTTATGTTGCGACATATTTTCTCGAATCGGGAGGTGGGATGAATGAGTTGTGAGGTGTTCAAGGTGTTTGATGGGTGGGGAGAGTACTAGTGGGCATTTGCTACAAGCTCAATTGTGCGTTCAAATCCTGATGGTATGCCTGCATTTGCATCAACAAGGCTTGTTGTTGATCTTGTTGCTATTGTTCCAACAATGCTTCTTGTTGGTCCATCTGCTGATGTTCCCATGAAGTTTGTTGTTGATCAATCTATTGTTGTGCTAGTAAATCTTGTTGTTTGTCTAGTTGTTGTTGTGCCAACAAAGCTTGTTGTTGGTCGAGGTGCTGTTGTGCCAACAAAGCTTGTTGTTTAGCTTTTTGTTGTGCCTAAAAGTCTTGCAGGGCTTGTTGGTAGGCTTGTATATTGATCGCTTGCAATTGCACTTGGTACTGTGCTTGTGCTTGTTGTTGGGCCTGAGCTTGAGCTTGGACTTGCACTTGTGCTTGAGCTTGTTCTTGAGCTAGATATTTCTCTTGAGCTTGTGCTTGGGCTAGAGCTTGTGCTTGGGCTAGAGCTTGCGCTTGGGCTTGAGCTTGGGCTTGGGCTTGGGCTTGCACTTAGGCTTGGGCTTGCTGCTTTCACTGGAGTAATCTCTATTGGTTGGCCTTGTGAAGGGTTTGGATTAGCATGCTAAATGAGTTTGTTGTATTGGCTTTTGGGGGGACTGGTGGTGGAACAAGAATCATGCCAACTGTTGTGACAGGTGGAGGGATTGTGGTAGTGATTGGGATTTGGGTTGTTGGAGGGGTGGTTGAGATGATTGGTCCTTTAGATGGTATGCTTTGGGATATTTGAGGACCAATTATGGTGGTGGCTTGTATCATTGCCACTTGTTGTTGTGATGATGTGGGCAAGAAGAGCGAATTGGGCGTGATGTTTAGATTGCTAGGTTCTGAGAAACCATCGATGTTGAGAGGAGGAAAACCCAATCCAAGAGGTGACGTGGTGGTAAATGAAAATAGGGGAAGAGATGGAATGTTACCTTGAAAAAAAGGATTTGTAGTGTCAATTGTTTCAAACAAGCTTCCTTCTTCAAGTGGTAGAGAAGTTTGTATGTTTGATTGACAGGCTGGTGTTGCATGGAATGAAGATGAGCCAACGTGGTTATGGAAGGTGAGTGGGACGTATGGGTGGGATGGATTTTTTGGAATAGACGTAACCAGCATGGTGGTGATGACTGCTTCTTTGTTAGCCACAAGGTGATGCCTTTGCAATTCTTGAAACATGGCACTCCCCTTGTTCACATTCGGTGAGGTTGGTGTGATGGCCGATGTGGTGTAAGGTACTTCTTGATTAACATTTGACATCGGGGATGCACTTGGAATAGGCACATCTATACTAGTGCTTGCGTCAAGGTCGGGAGGGAACTAGACCCCTCCTCCTGCTAGCACATTTAGGTATCTGAACATAGCACTGACAATTTTGTGGTTGTCTGGATTTTGAACCATCTTCATGATTTCAGATTGTGTCATCCCCATGTCTTCGTTCATGATGTCCTCTTGATGACTCTCCTCTTGAGGATTTTGTGATGATAAGGGAGAGTTTCTTGGGGGATTTCTTGATCCAAATAGGTTCACTTCAGAGTTTAACTAACTCATGTCCACAAAATTTGGTATTTTTCTGATATTCTCCATGTTCTTCTTTTATTGAGATCTTGTTTGGACCATAAAAAATAGCGATTTGTTCAATCCTAACCTTTTAGGCCCAAAAGAGAAGAACTAGGGAAGCTAAAAGATCAAAGATGGTGGTAATGGTGATGAGCTAAATGGATGGGATGAGTGAGTGAAAAACCGTTTTTGAATAAATTTTGAAGGTATATGCTAAACTTGTAAGGGCTTTTAAATTGATTGTGATAATTTGACTAGATGTATTAAGTCAAATAGGATTGTTGTGAAGTTGTATTCCCTAGGAAGTTGCGTTATCCTAGGGGAACTTGCACAAATGGATGAATTGGCTAAGTGTGTTAAGCCAATGTAATTGTGAACTAATAGACTTTAGGAAGTTTTGTTATACTAAAAATAAATTTTTCCAAAGGTTTGACTATTTTTGCTAGGTGTGTTAAGCCAAGATAGGGTGATGTTGGTTTAGCCCTCTAAGTTTAGAGTGGTGATTGCTTCTAGATTTCAAAAAGGTTGTGTTGATGAGATGAGATTTTGGTTGATGGAGCAACGAATGGGGATGACGACTTTGATCTTGAACCTTAACCTAGACATGACTCTCTCTACAAAACCTTGGTATTGAAGAACATGCTAGACTTCCTATGGGAGAAAAGAAAACCTTTCAAAAGTTTGAGATTTTGTTGACAATAAAATGCATACAACATTGGATTATTCCTTGAGGCTTTTTTGTAAAATTTGTATACAATTCTTTCCCTTATTTCAAGGAGCATCTCAAGGTGTTTCTCACAGGTTTTTAGACTAATTTTCTTGAACTTTGGTTTTGGGATCTTGATCTTGCGGGAAATCATTGGAAATAACACACATGAAGTTCAATTTGTCTCTTTATCTTGGTTTAATGAATTTCTTTTTATCAAAGACACTTTCTTGCTTAAGTTTCAAACTATATATATAGTGTCCCACTTTCTTTCTCATCCCACAAGGTCCATTGTGTGGAAACCGAGGAAAAAAGGGAAAATTTTCCATATGTTTAACCTTGTTGAAAACAAATGACGGTAGAATTTGTGCACTTTGAAACCTCTAGGAATATGATCCCTAGGGAAAGCAAGAGTGTCTAAATTCATCAAGAGTATTTTTTTCTCACAAGGGGTTTGAAATTTGAAGGCTCTTGTGAATGTTCATTTTCAAAATGTTTTGAGGACCAAGCAATGTGTTCTTTTCTTTCAAGCACTTTTACAATCCTAGGATGATGATGCAATATCTTGTTGGGTTCCCACTTGGATAAATTCAGCTATGCATATCTTGTGTGAATGGCTAAATTCTTGACCACACTGGCTCCCCTCCATGACACTCACTTATTCGAGTCAGCCAGGTATTAGTACCCATGAATCTCCCATGGTATACTTTACATTTCTACAACAAGACCGCATGTATAACATGGGGCAGCTTCAAAGGACATGACCTTTTGCACCAACAAGATAGACAATGTTTTGGCCTTTTTCTAAACAAAGGGTTCTAATGCGGGCATTCCGTTCGTGGGGGATTATCCAACATCGGTGAGAGTCCATTGTTGTCCATCTCGTCAAAATAATCCTCGTGATTCTTGAACTTTCCTCAAGAATCCATACTTATATACTGGTTGGAAGTTGCTTGGCTTTAGCGTGTTCCCAGTTGGGTCGTTCCCTTGGGTGATTACTTTTTCCCACAAGGTAGGCCTTCTAAGATAAAAAATAGTGAACAAACATATTCGTAGTTCGATCAACCTTTGTTTAAAAACAAAAGGATAACACTCACAATAAGTTTTATTCACACTCGCATGTTTTGTTTAATTTTAAGTGCCCAAATTGAAATGTGGAGGCAATCCTTTTGACAACCTAATATTACCAAAATGTTTTTGATTCTTAAGATCACAATGAAGCACGAGAGAAGCGCATACACATTTTAGATAATATTAACTTGTGAAAAGTATTGAAAAACATTGAAAACACTTGTTCATTTTTAAACCTTCTCAAAGCAATGATGAGTTCTTTTTAACCACCAAATGAAGTGTGAGATTTCCTTGTTCAATTTTTAACCCTTTAAACAAAATCTAGGATGTTTGTCTAAAGTTCTGTTTAGCCCTTTGGAAACTTTTGAAGAGAAATTTGATTGTTAATTTTAGAACCCAAAAGAAAACTAGTATCCTAAGATCAATGAACTTATCAAATCATTTAGAGAGTGTTTAAAAACACTTTAGTGTTCAAAAAAACTTTGTACAAAATAATCATGTTGTCATAAAAAAAATCTCTTGTTCTTTTTAAACCCAAAGTAAATTTAGTTTTCCTAAGGCCAAAGATATTTAACAAATTTTTTAAGGAGTGTTAAAGAACACTTTTAGTGTTTAGGAACACTTTTAGTGTTTAGGAACTGATATCATGATGAATTTCTTTCTTGGATTTTCCTCTTCTCCAACTTACAAAATGACAAAAACCAGAGAGCAATAATATAGCAAGCAAAGTCAATGCTCAGAAAATTCAAAATTAAAAAAATGTGTCCAAATTTAAAAATAGACTATTCCCCGTGGTGCAGTTTAGCGGGTGCGGTGCCATACAGTGTCGCATGGTCAACTATGTGTGGTGCTCTACAAAAACAGAGACTGCGAGTGCGGTGGAATTTGGAAGCGACGGAGCTTGGAAAATTTTTAAATTTCAAGCATGGGAAGCAATTGCGGTGTTGTATATTGTCATGGTCTTCAAGGGGTGTGGTGCAATACAATTCTACATCTAAGTTAGCGATGCAATATAGGACCGCATGCTTGATCTACGGTGCAGTTTCCTGTGTGGTCAAAAAATGTGAAAACGACAAAATTTTCCACAAAAAAGTGTGATGAGATGGTTGTTACCCTCCTAGCGCCAAAATGTGAACCCCTAAACCTGCAAATGCACAAAGATGAAAAACATGGTTAGATGTTAGATCAAAATGCATGCAAATATGAGAGATTCCCCATAAAATCCATCTATTCAAGCTAAAATTAGGAAATAAATAAAAAAACTCAAATAACAATGAAAGCAATCCTAATTAAGCTAATAGCATGATGATCTTATGGGGGAATTGGTGCCAATGAAGTGTTGCAATTGGCCCTTTCCAAATTCCTATGTTGCAATGAAGATGATCTAGAAATGGTCAAATCTCCAAAGAGATTTGAGCATAACCTTGGTGCAAATGTGAAAATGTGATGAATGTATGGATGAAATGCGAAAAATTAGTTCTCAATTGAAGAGGGTAACTTTGCATGAAGATTCTGGATGAAGATTGAGAAGAGAGGTCTCCAATTTATAGACTTCTATTTGGAAGAAGTGAGCAATATTGAGCAATGTGGGACAAAAGATAATCCAATGGCATTGTGCCACTTGTCCACATGTGATTGGATGAGTAATTAGCACATTTTGGCCAATGTGCATGATAAATGCATAAATTTGAATTTGAAATGGTGAGTTGACTTGTTGAAGGGGGAAGAGAAGTGAAGTTAATGTCACTTGGATCAAGGTCAAGGACATGTAAGAGGCATTGAATGCCTTGTTGGAAGGACCAAGTCCACTTGGCCATTTTGAATTCAAATGAGGGAATATTCCCTTTTGATGCTTTGTGAGGGAAAATAGATAAATTAATAAATCAAAGTAATTGATTTATCGTGCAACTTGCATTCTCTAGAGGATTTTAAGGAGAGGGATTAACTTAATCATGGTTTTGATTAACTTAATGAAGAATTAGACAATGTGACAATTTAGACTTAGATTTATGAATTGATTTAAGTCAAGAATTGAGAGGAAGTGATTTATCAAATAAATGATTTGATTTATTTAATCAAGAAGGAATATGTTAGATTAAATCAAATAAGGTTTAATTTATTTAATTTAATAGGACTTTAGAGATTTTAATTAAATAAAATGATTTATTTAATTAAACATGGATGCAATGGTTAATTAAATTAATTGATTAATTTAATCATTGAAAGAGGAAGACTTAATCCAATAAATAATGATTTATTAAATTAAGAGATAGAATGTGATGAAATGTTAAGAATGTGATTTAACAGGAAACGTTGTTAGTAATCGGGATCAGGTGTGCCAAAATGAACTTATACATTTTCCATGTCTACATATCTTAGTCTAAATATGTAAAAGAGCTACTGAAATTTTTTAGCATGAAAGACTCAAAGCCAGTTGGTACACCTATGGTAACCGAATGCAAACTTACACAAAATGATGATTCTCCTAAATAAAATAAAACAAGATACAAGTCAATGATTGGTGGATTACTCTATTTGACTTAGACCAGATCAAATATAATGAATATTGTTTGCATGGTTGCTAGATATCAAGCTAATCCTAAAGAGTCTCATGTGACTGTTGTGAAAATAATCTTTAGATACCTAAAAGGGATAGTTGATCTTGGTCTTTGGTATCCTAGGGATGGTGATCTTATCCCGAGTGCTTTCATTGATGTTTATTGCGTAGGAGATATGGATGATAGGAAGAGTACTAGTGGTGGTGCATTCATCTTAGGAAAGAAGTTGGTATCTTGGCTAAGCAAAAAGAAAAATTCCATTTCATTATCTAATATTGAGGCAAAATATATTGTTGTTGCAAACAGTTGTACTCAAGTACTGTGGATGAAGCAAATGCTGAGAGATGTTAGAATTGAGTATGAAGAACCCATTTCCATATTCTATGGCAATTCAACTGCCATAAACATTTCTAAGAATCAAGTGTTGCATTCAAAGACAAATTATATATCCATCAAATATCACTTCTTGAGAGATAAACTAAGTGAAAAATAAGTTAGACTGGAGTATATAACTACCAAGAAGAAAATTGTAGACATATTTACTAAGCCATTGCCTAAGGATACTTTTGAGTATCTCAAAGACAAGTTAGGGTTGATTTCCCCTCCTGATCAGAACTAAGTGATTCAGGTCATTGCATTAGTCCATGAATTCATAGCCATATCCTATTCCAGATTGATATTGTGGTGGTTGCTACTGAGTGGGAGTAATTAGATGTGCTAAATATAAGGATCAAAGCATGTGTACCTTTTCCATTGATGTCAAAGGGGGATAGAAGAAATGTGGAAAACATGAGAGAAGAATAAAGTGGAAGGAGATAACAGGAAAAGAGTGCACAATCAAAGGGGGAGATTGTTGGAAGAGCTAGTTTGGTTGATGGTATTTTTCACATCATGTCTTGCCATCAATGCCAAAGGGGGAGATTGTTGGATGTTGTGGTTGTCATTGATGTAAACACTATTAGCATTGGTGATGCTTAAGGTTGTATATATTGAGGACGTTGAGAAAATTGTAATAAATATATTATAGACAACCAATGAAGATGAGAAGGTCAGAGTGCTAGTAAGTGTTGTAAGTTGATAATCAAGTGGTGCGCACTAAAGTGTTTTTTGCTAAATATATCTAGTATGTTGTCTGAAAGTTATAGTGGTACACATCAAGATTTGAGAAAGTTATGAAGTTCTATGTTCCTATAGTATTTAAGTTACTGTAGCAGGTGTTCTTGGATGAAGAGGATGAAATTTTGGAAATTTCAGTTGTTACGCATGTTCTTGTGACATTCATTGATGAGTCTAGATCGTGATCTATTAGTTCTATATGTCTACATTAATCAAAGTGTTTATGATCAGAGATTTTTCTGATGTGTGCTCGAGTTTTCATGTTCTTGGCCGACATGTTGGTGGTAGCATGTTGTGAATCCATGAGGATTAATATTTTATTTTTTGGCATGTTTAAAGGTGTCTATTTGAGTCCTCACTTTGTTGTGATTGACTTGTGTTGGTGTGAATTATGATCTATTTATGTATTGAGGCTGACAGTTGTAATTTATTATTTATTTGTGGTTGACAAAATATTGATGTAAATATGTGTGTTAGATATATAAGAGTGGTTTTTTCCCTCTTTTTTATGTGTGAAATAGATTGAGAAGAGTGTTAATAAGTTTGGGTGAAGTGTATTTGTTCCTAACTGGAACTATAACCAGGGTTGTGAAGAAGCTAATTTATGACTTCATGTTCATCAGATTGATTTAATCTGATTATTGTATGTAAGGAAGTGAACCTTCCTATGAGGAGTAAGCTCTAGGGAGTGTGCTTGAATGCAAGTGAATTCCTTATTCATTTTCTCATTATACTTGTAACAGGGTATAATCTTGTGGACTAACATCCATCGTGGTTTTTCCCCTAACAGGGTTTCCACATATAAAATTTTGGTGTTCATGTGTCTCTAATATGTTATTGATTTATGCTTGCATTGTTAATTATCATATCTAAGATTAAAGGTTGATTAAAGTTGAATAAGTTTTATTTTGGTAACAAATCATTCAACCCCCCTCTCAGTTGTTTATCCTTTTTTTGCCAACACTTCTGTGATGATGAGGAAAAAAAAGTGGACAGTAGATCCCCTTGGCACAGGCCTCGTTCTACCTTGAAGAAATTTTTGGGAACACCATTCACAACGACATTAAATTTGGGGAAGGAGATGCAGCTACTAAACCATTGACACCAAGACTCGTTAAAACAAAACTTCATCATTACTACGATCAGGAAATACCAAGGAACCCTATCATACACCTTATTCATGTCTGGCTTAATTATCATCCCTTCTCTTTTCATTCTTTGGAATGAATGAATAGCCTCATGAGTGATGACTATTCCATCCAATATTTTTCTACCTTTCCAGAAACCATTTTATTCTTTAGATATGATGCTATTCAAGTATTGTTTTAGCCTTGCAAATAATTTTTTTAATTACATTACATAATGCAATGGGTTTGAAATGATCAAAGGACTTGGGGTCATTTAATTTGGGAATCAAGGAAACGTATGTTGAATTCCATGAATTCAAACTTATCCTCCTTACTCTGCACTCCTCATTTGCCCTCCAAAAATCCTCTCTAACTATATGCTAGTACCTTTGAAAGAACTCATCTTGGAAACCATCTATCCCAAGAGACTTCCTAGCCCCCAAGGAGAAGGAAGCCTTTTGAATTTCTTCCATTGAGAAGGGGGATAGAAGTGCTTCATTATGTGCATTGGATATGATTTTGAGAATGCAATCTAGCATTTTAGCTTGAGCCGAAAGGTCAATGATAGCAGGGGAACCCAACAAATATTGAAAGAACCTTTTACCTTCACTTTTGATAGGTTCAATATCCTGAAGCACAATTTTTTTAGGGGTGATAATGCTCAAGTTATTATTGTGTTGCATCTTGATCTTAGTGGACAACTAAAATAAAATTGTATTCCTATCACCTTGATTAAGCCATCTAACTCTAGAATTTTGATGTCAAAAAATTTCTTCCATCTTCATCACCTTGTTAAAATCTTCCAGCAGCTTGTACTCCTTCTCCCTTAAAGTCTTATTGAGTCCCTAATTGGAAATCCCCCCTTCAATCTCCTTCATCTTTGCAGTTACCTTACTTTTGTTGGAAAATAGATCCCCCATTACCTCCTTATTCCATACTCTTTCCCTCCTTTTAACTATTTGTAGTTTATTCTCTACTATATACCTTTTACACCCCTTTATATAAAAATTCCAAACTCACCAACTAAATCCATGAAATCTATATGCTCGTACCAAAAATATTCCATCTTGAAGGGGATACCATTGGGATTGAGGGGGATTCTCAAAGCTAAGGAGATAGGCCAATGGTCTGATCTGCCAAACTAAATCACCTTTGAGGAGAAGCCCCCAAGATCTAACATCCACTCTGAGTTGATGAAAAATTTGTCCAACCTACATTGAATGAATTCATCATCTAGTCTCTTATTGTTCCAAGTAAACCACCCAAATTTTGGTTTAATATCCACCAAAGCTAAATCTCTACAAAGACTTCTAAAACTAGAAGAACCACAACTACCACACAACCTACCACCCTATTTATCTTATGGCACCAGGATAGCATTGAAGTTACCCCCAACTATCCACTTTACCTAGGGGTGAAGACCACAAAAGTGCCTGAGGTATTCCTAGACCATCACTTGATCTGGCTATGAGTTAGACCTTTACAAATAGGAAGACAGAGACATGGCTACATTCCCATACATTATTATAGCACACAGAAAGACAATAGTACTTGGCCTCTATAAGGGAGCCTCAAATTTTCCTCTTGTCCCACAGGCAGGCCAACCTTCCAGCTGAGCCGATCACAACAACGAACACCCCTTCCTTGTTCTTCTAGATCCTAGAGATCAAATTTGTAAACTTCCCTTCTTCCATTTTAGTTTCTTGCACAAGCACTATGTTTGGAGCCTCAGTCTCAATCAACCATTTAAGAAAATGGTATTTCCTAAGGACATTAAGGCCCCTTATGTTTCAATTGAGCAACTTCATTAAATACTTGGGATAGGGAGGTGCTAGCCTCTAGTTGAGATAAAATACCTCATTGAGACCTAAGAACCATTCTCCAAATCTACAGGTTCCTTAGACTTTTCTTTGTGTGCATATTATTTCTTCCCTCTGTTGTTGGTACCCCCGCATCGACTGTGAGATTGGGCTTACCTCCAAACCTATTTTCTCTCCTTTTCATGATGATCCACCTATTTTCCTTATCATTTTCTTGATCCACCTCTATTTTTCATTCCTCTTCCTTGGTATCCAATAGCTGAGAAAGAATCTCCCTATCAACACTGTCCTCCCTGATAACTTTAGCCTTTTGAACCATATTCTCTATGTTTTTTAGGATCTCACCTTCCTCTTGAGAAAGGGATGGCACACAACCCAAATTATTTGAGGGTGCTGAGACAGTGTTGCAAGGGGAAGAAGAGTCGATCAAAACCAAGGTGAGAAATTTATTTCATGGAGTCCCATTCAAGTCCACATTTTTTCTCGTCCCACCCATACCATGGTAGGGGCCATGACTCCCTTGCAAGGAGAAGACATCTACCTCTGGAGGGACCTTTCGATTACCATTATTTTACCCAATAGATGCCCCTATAGATAATTTTTTATTGACTATTGGTTTAGGCACATCCTTCTGCTTGTGGACAATGTTTGAGCCTTTGACAAAGCAATCCTTAGCCCTATAACTGACCTTCCTACATTTGAAACACCTTATTGGTAAGCCTTCGTATTCTAGTAGTTGCACCCACACATTAAGAACCGAGGAGATCCGACGCAAAAACTAAATCAGTTCAAGCTAGATACATAACTTGGCTCTTTCCATAAGCTTTCCTTTGACCACAATCTGCTCACTCCCACCTGCCACCCACCCACCCCTCCATTGGGAGGCTATATCCTCCCTATCCCTATGATAAAGCAATCCTTAGCCTTATGAATGACCTTCCTACATTTGAAACACCTTATTGGAAAGCCTTTTTATTCTAGCAGCCGCATCCACACATTAAGAACCAAGGAGAGACAAAGCAAAAACTGTATCGGTTTAGTGAGATCAAACTAGATACATAACTTGGCTCCTCCCATAGGCTCTCTTTTGACCACAATCTTCTCACTCTAAATGTAGAAACCCAAGGTGTTTCCTATTAGTTTGTATATCTCTTCTGATTAGAGTTCTTGTGGGAGCCTATGCAAACTAATCCACATAGGAGCACTTTGAATATGTTCCTCATAGGGAATGAATCGAGGAGTCCATGCTCATAGATAGAGCCCAAAATTTCCCATGAACCAAGGGCCACCCCTCAAAGCTCAATCACTCTCCAAAATCTATGGAAATAACATTTTCAAAAACCCTAGTGGAAAAATTCTTATCACCAGGATGGAACCATTCCAAGCCTGATCGCACCACCTCTTGATTTGTTCTAAGGATTTCCAAATAAAAATGAATCTTGTAATAACTACCATTTTCTTTAGCTGCTCCACCTCCTAGTTGAGGAGGGAATCTAGAATGATAATGCTCTGAGGTTCTTCTACTATGGAAATATTTAGGCTCCTTACTACAAGCTTCACAGGGAAGCTCACATCACCCTTTGTAGGAAACTTCTAATCTGCCTCCATAGACGTTTTATCGAGCTATCAGGCCTTCTCTAAGGGAACCTTTCCATCACCATGTATAATCTCCTTGCACAATATTTTGACACCACTCTTTCCCTCGCACCCTCTACCTACATTTTCTTTGCACATTGTCGCTTAAAATAATGACATGTAAATTTCAAGTGTCTATGCAATTTTTACATCATAGTATTCTTCCTCAAAGTCAGATTCATCATTAGAAATTCTTTCATCCTTTTTGACATAGTAAAATTTCTTGAACTTATTATCCTTTCTATCATTGTGATTATTGTTTTATTGTTATTATCCTTGTTCTTCTTTTGTGTAGATCTATTAGGAAATCTTGATGCATAATGACCAATATTACCACAACAAAATCTCTTACAGGGAAAGTTACCTTTGTATTTACCAATACCTTTCTTCAATCTGCTTGTGAATTTTTCTTCCAACTCTTTTGAATCATCATCCGAGTCATTTTTTATCTTCATTACATTAAATGCTATTTTAGTCTTCTCCTTATCTCTTGCAAATTTTATCATCTCAAATGCAGTCAAGACTCCAAATAGGTGCTCCTTAGTAAATGTCTTTGGATCATATGATTCTTCAATAGCAGATAATTTTTCACTATAGTTCTCTGGTAGGGTCATCAATATTTTCTCAATTATATCTCATTTGACATATTACCACCATGATTCTTGATTTCAATTGCTATTAGTTCAACTCTCTGATAGTAGCTTGTGATATCTTCACCTTCTTCCATTCTCATATTCTAATTTTTTTTCTTAGTAGTTAGTTTCCTTGACAACTTTACTCTATCATTCCCTTCATAAATGTCTTTCAATTTTTCCCATATTTCATGAGTAGTGGCTAGAGAAATAACTTTTTTCCTTTCAGTTTTAGATAGAGAACTAAAGATAGCATACCTTACTTTTTCAATATCATCATAAGCAACAATCTCATCAGCAGAGGAAGGAACATCAGATGGTATAACATAATTTGTCTCCACATCTTTCCAGGTCGTGAAGACAAGAGAAATTATATTTTTGGATGCTATGGTTGTGATGCTGATATGTGGTTTTCATTGATGCCAACACTACCAGTATTGATGCATTGAAGGCTAAATATGTTGAGGATATTGAGAAAATTATAATAAATATATTGAAGGTTGTCTCTTAAGAAGTGAAGTTTAGTGTGATGGAAATTTAAGTATGTTAATGTTTAGAAGTTTTAGATTAAAGGGTTTATTGTTGACTATATATAGTTTATATACCGAAAGTTTCAAAGATCTGCGTGAAGATTTGATCGTCTTATGAATATTTGTGTTCTTACAGTTTTTTTGTGGCTTCAATTAGTGTTCATAATTGAAGTTGATGTGTTTCTAGTAAGTTCACCTATTGTGGATGCTTGTCTGATAATTCATGATTCTCATGGATATTTCTGCATTGTGCTCCATCATTGTTGCATGTCCGCGTTGATCTGTGTTCTCATGATCGAATATTTTTCCTTTGTGTGTTTGGGATTTTCATGTTCTTGGACGACATGATGGTTGTAACAAGTTGTGGATCCTCAAGGATTAATTTTTGAATGTTTGATGCATTCGATGATATGATGTTAGGTCTTCATCATATTATGGCCAATGGTATTTGATTCACATTGAAATTTATTTTATTAATTTGGGCCAAAATTATGTACAATTTTTATACTTCCATATTTTATTTTTGGTCGACGAAGTTGTTGATGTAATTCCATGGAGATATATAAGAGCGATTGTTTGAGAGGATTCAAGTGTGTGAAAAGTGCGAAAAAATAAAGTGCAAGTGTGTGAATAGTGTTCTAATCATTCTATTGTAGGATCAGAGTGTTGTTGTGCCTCTTGCACACACACCCCATTTAGATTGGGGACCCTCTCTTTCCTTTTGGCTTGTCAGACCCTTTCTTTTGCTTTGCCTCATTTTGAGTGCCCCATTTTTTACAACCTTGATGGTCAACACATTCTCAAAAGTCGCATTTTAGGGTTGACCTAATTTTTCCCTTGGAAAATTGCTAAGTCCAAAACCCTTTTGGGTTTTCTCTATCAGATTTCCTTTCTGGCATCCATCACACCTTTCGCGCCTGGACCCTTAGGTCTCGCCTCTCAGGTTTCCCTTTGTGGGTTTCCATATCAACTTTTCCATTTTGCATGGCTGGCATCCAATGTCCTCCCGGACTCCGGACCCCAGTGCTTTCCTAGCCGTCTAAATTATTTGTAAAACTTAAAGGTTTCGTCAATGCGTCTTTTTGACCCTTGGACCCCAGCTCATAGACTTCTATCCTTAGGCCTCCCTCTCCAATTTTCCATTCCACATAGCCACCAACCAGCATCCTTTCAGACCTCAAACCCCTAGTTCTTATTTTTTGTTCAATATACACTTCATAGATCTTTCAATGGCGGTGCCTCGACATCTTCCCGACCACTGAATCCTGGACCTCTTGCCGCCACCCAAGAAATTTGAATTCACCTACCTAATTCTTCATCGTACCAAGCATTTACTAAGGCATTGATTGTGTTGGGGGCTATTTAAACAAGTTTTGACGTATCATTTTCACATGACAGGAAATAATTTGAAGCGCTCTCCTACCCCAACATCCTCTACCTTCGTGCTCAATTTCCAACTTCGTCGTTCCTCAAAAATTCAACATAAAACTTCTTCGGGGTTTCAAGGTAGGTTCGTCGCCCGCCTATCCTTTCCTTATTCTTGAAAATAGGAGTAGAAAATTAAATGGAAATTAAAATGAATTTAAAACCTTTTAAGATAGTGCCCCTAGCCTAAAAACCTACAAGTTAGAAAATTTAAAATCAAGGGATTGGTGACTAAAAATCATAACCGGAATCTAACCTCCCCGTTTCTATTCTTCAAAGCAAGCGACCATGCCTTTTGGGTCCATACCTCTCTATGGCCACACACAAGGTAAAACTTAGAAAAAATTGATATGCAACCAAACTTGCCTCCGGACTTCCCTTCCCGGGTTTCCGTTGTGCCTCCACCATTCCAAACGACTTTCCTCTAGTGTCCTTCTGGACCTTGCACCCCGAGCATGTGAAGTCCGTTGCAAATTTTCAACCAAATTCAAAATTTGAAGTTGTCATCGGACCCCGGGCTCTTGGACTTCCATCTTCGCACTGCTTTCCTTGCTTCACCATTTCAAATGGCTTCCTCTGAACGCCTTTCCCATTCCCAGGCCTTGGTCACCCTTTCTCTCCACAAAATTTGAACAGGGAAAGCTCCTGCATTCAAACTGCACCCAGACTCTGGTCTCCAGAATTCCATCACTGGAATTTCGTCTTGCTTCTGCCATCTCGAATAGCTAAACCCGTCTTCCTTTCCGAACACTGGGCCCCAAACCTTAATCCACCTCTAGGTTTTTTACCAACTATTAAGTTTACCTCAGGTATAATCTTTTGGATTTTCGTCTCCAGAATTTTGTCCGCGTTTCATCATTTCGCACAGCTATCCCGTAGTAGCTTCCCAACCCCGATGGCCCAAACTCTAGAACCAGATTCCCAGAATGTTGTTTTCCCTGTGTTGTTCCAAACAACCAACACTGGATGGCTTTCTTATAGCTGAGGCCCAAATGCCAAAATCATGGCTCAAACTGCCTCCAAATAAAAAATGGACTTCGACCCACATGCTAAAAACATACCTTCTTTCACATTAACCCTTTATTGAACAAATCCAGAATTGGGAAAAGTCATCATGAATGACTTGCCTCATTTTCCCATCCAAATAATATTCTGCCAAAGGAAGTTCGACCCTTGAAGCCCGGGTCACCTATTTTCCTTCCAATGTTATTATTATGAAG
>CM021102.1:291877384-292185905 GCA_007115665.2 Sequoiadendron giganteum | reverse complement strand
CATCCACCATGGTTTTCTCCTATAATAGGGTTTCCATGTAAAAATCTTGGTGTTCTTTGTGTTTTTGATGTGGTGATTATTAATGCTTAAATTTTCATTCAACAGATCTGAGAATAAGTGGAGCAAAGTTTAATAAGTTTGAATATTTTGTGACAACTAATTCACCTCCCCTCTCACTTGTCTATCCTTTTTTTTTCCAACAATTGTTATCAAAGCAGGTTCCTCGAAAGAATTTTAATAGCTTGATGTGATATGAGATGGAATCATACAAGAAGGATAGTCCTAGATTCAATGGAACAAACTACTCTTTATGGAAGGCTAGAATGGAGTGTCCTTTGAAGTGCATTGGTGAACCCTTATAGAAGATTACAAAGAACATGTTATTCCTCAGAATGGCCCCTTTACTCTTGATGAGATCAAAGAAGCTGAATATAATATCAGGACTATAGAAGCATTGTTGAGTGCTCTGACAGACTTAGAGATGAAAAATGTGATGGATCTGAAAACAACCCATGAGATCTAGAAGAAGCTAGAAACATTGTATGAAGGAAATGCAAAAGTGAAGGTTGCTAAGCTACAAAGTCTGAAAGGCAAGTACGAAACTTTCAAAATCGGCGAAGATGAAAAAATCTTTTCTTTTATGCAAAAACTAAATGAACTTGTGATGGGTATTAGATGTGCCGGTGGAATTTCAGATGAAAAATATAATTGTAGCTAATGTTTTTAGATCATTTCCTACCTCTTACAAATCAAAAGCTCATGCTATTGAAGAGCTTAGGATAGTAAAAAATGTGATAAGAGATATGATGATTGGTAAGCTTGTTGCCTTTGAGTTTAGTGAATTTGGTGAATCTATCCCTAAGATAGAATATGCATTTAAAACTAGTATATTGAGAAGAAACAAACAAAGATATGATATAGGATAAATTTATAGAAAGACATTCAAGTATGAGTATGAGATGAAATAGATTGAAGATGAAGAAAGAGAGGTAGAAGAGCTAGAAGCACTGATTGTGAAAAGAGAAGCCAAAGGACAAGGTAATTATAAAGAAATGTTTCCTATCAAATATTTATCTTCCAATAAGATAGATCATTTTGCATCAAGATGTCCTGAAAGAGTTCCTAGGTCCAAACCTAACAAGCCTATATTTCAAAAGAAATGTTATTGTGTTGAAGAAGGTGTTACTAATGAAGAATATGATAAAGAAAATAAAAATTAGGATGAATGTCTATTCATTGCTATCAAGGAAACTGGTCTAGTGTCCACTAAATTTGTTGGTAATAAGAATGTTGAGAAAGCTCTTGCAGCCAAAAATGAAGAAAAGGATGAGTGGGTGATTGACAGTGGATGCTCACATCATATGACTACTGACAAAAATAAAATTTGTAAGTTTGGAGAAATATGACGATGGTGTTGTAAAATTTGGAGACAACAATGCTAGTGTTATTCATGGTAGAGGAACTATTTCTCTTGGTGGTAAACATAATACTAATGATGTCCTTTATGTAGAAGTCTTGAAGAATAATATGCTAAGTGTTGGAAAGATGGTCGAAAAGGGATATAATCTTCAATTCAAAGATGCAAAGGGTAGGATATTGGGGAGTTCTAGAAATATAATTGCTTCAGGTACAAAGACAAGAGGTAATATTTTTCACCTGAGTGCTTCTAGTGATATTTGTTTAATTGCTCAAGTTGATGAAATTTGGTTATGGCATAGGAGGTTGTGTCATGTGAATTTTGAAAACATTATCAAGGTAAGCTCCACTCAAGTAGTAAGAGATCTTCCTAAGCTAGTGAATCCTACTAACATCATATGCAAGGAATGCGATATGGGCAAGCAAACTAGAGTTTCTTTCTAGAGAAAACAACATCATTCTAATGGAGAACTCGAGCTGGTGCATAGTGATCTATGTGGTCCTTCCATAATCAATAGTCTAGAAGGAGAAAGGTACTTTATGTTTCTTATTGATGATTACTCTAGGATGATATGGGTTGCTTTCTTAAGAGAAAAATGTGAAGCATTAAAGAAGTTCAAAAATTGCAAAGCTATGGCTGAGAATGATACATGTTTGAAGATTAAATTCTTAAGGCTAGACAGAGGTGGTTAGTTCACTTCTTGAGAGGTAAATTTTTTTATGTGAAGAGCATGGGATCAAAAGATAGTTATCTACTCCATAGAACCCTCAACAAAATGGAGCTGTAGAGAGAAATATCAAAACAATTCTAGATGCTTCTATAACTATGATGTTGGAAGGAAATGTGCCTCATATCTATTGGAGATAGGTTTTAAGCATTGTTGTGTACACTCTTAACCGGGTAAATATCAATGGTAGTTTTGGTAAGACTCCTTTTGAGATGTGCTTTGGTTATAATCCTATTGTTAAATATTTCAAAATCTTTGGAAGTAGATGTTTTATCAAGAGAGATGCATACATAGGAAATTTTGATTCTAGGAGTGACGAAGGAATATTTATGGGTTACTCTACTAAAAGGAAGGCATACCGGTGCTATAATAGAATATTGAGGGAAATGGTTGAAAGTGGAAATGTCAGAGTTGATGAGGACACTGCTACATCATCCAACTATGGATATGATTTAGATGACCAACATGATAGTACTGATAAAGGAAAGAATGATCAAACACAAAATGAAGTCCAAATTGTTTCGGTGAATGAAGAGAGTCTAGAAGGAGAGGCTAGTGGAACTATAGAAGAGAAAACAAAAAAAATTGGAAGTTTGAGAGAATCCTAAAGTTCTAAGGTATGTAAAGCTAAATCATTCTGAAGATCAGATTATAGGAGACAAGAAAAAATGTGTTCAGACTAGAAGAAGAATTGTAGAAGAGTACTGTTTGATTTCCAAGACTGATCCCAACAATGTCAATGAAGCATGTAATTATGAACATTGGATGGAAGCAATGAAGGAAGAACTGATGCAGATAGAGAAAAATGATGAATGGATTCTTGTTCCTAGACCTCAAAATTAAAATGTGATTGGAACTAATGGGTCTTTCGAAATAAGATGAGTGAACAGGGTGAAGTGGTCATGAATAAAGAAAGACTAGTATGTAAAGGGTACTCATAGATGGAAGGTATTGATTTTGAAGAAACCTTTACTTCAGTTGCTAGAATTGAAGCTGTAAGACTTTTTCTTGCTTATGCTACTTTTAAGAACTATAAATTGTATCAAATGGATGTAAAGTCAATGTTTCTAAATGGTGAGCTAGAAGAAGTAGTATATGTTGAGCAACCAGATGGATTTCAACTGACTGATAAGGGAGATATCATTTTTCAATTGAAGAAATAACTATATGGACTGAAGTAAGCCCTTAGAGCCTGGTATGCTAGACTGGATAAATACTTGTTCAAGCTTGGATTAAATAAAGGTACTATTGATAGTAATTTGTATTTTAAAATGGATCATGATAAAGAGTTGATTATTGAATTCTTTGTTGATGACATCATTTTTGGAGGTGATGATGATTTATGTATGAAGTTTGTTGATGAAATGAAAAGTGAATTTGAAATGTCTATGATTGGAGAGATGAAGTTCTTTTTGGGATTGCAAATCACTCAATTAGATAATGGAATTTTTATATCTCATTCCAAATGTGTAAGAGACTTACTGAAAATTTTTGGTATGGAAGATTCAAAGCTTGTTGGTAGACCCATGGTAACCAGATGCAAGTTAACGCAAAATGATGATTCTCCTAAGGAAAATTAGGCAAGATACAGGTCAATGAGCAATGGATTGGTTTATTTGACTCGGGAAATACAATACATCAAGAATTTTGTATGTATGGTTGTTAGATATCAAGTTGATCTAAAGGAATCTCATGTGACTGCTATAAAGAGAATTTTCAGATACTTGGAAGGGACAGTTGATTTTTTCCTTTGGTACCCTAAAGATGATGATCTTACCTTGAGTGCATTTACTGATGTAGATTGGGTAGGATATGTGCATGACATGAAAATTACTAGTGGTAGTGCCTTGTTCTTGGGGAAGAAGTTGGTGTCTTGGTTAAGTTAAAAGAAGAATTCCATTTCCTTATCTAATGATGAGCTGGAATAAATTTTTGTTGTAAACAATTTTACTCAAGTAATATGGATGAAGTAGATGCTGAGAGATAAGTCAAGTGCCATTAACATTTCTACGAATCTGGTGCTGCATTCAAAGACAAAACATATATCTATCAAATATCAATTTTTGAGAGAAAAGGTGAGTGTTATAGAAGTCAGACTGGAGTATGTGCCTACTAAGGAACATATTTCAGACATATTTACTAAGCCATTGCCTAAGGATACTTTTGAATATCTCAAAAGGAAGCTAGGGGTGATTTTCCCTCGTAATCTGAACTAAAATGCAAGTCTTTGCATCAATCTATGCATTTACAGTCATATCTTGTTTTCAATTGATGTTGTAGTGGCTACTACTCAGGGGGATAATCAGATGATTCAAATATGTGGTTCAAAGCTTGTGTGTAAATTTTCTATTGATTTCAAAGGGGGAGAAGAATAATGTAAAAAATTATAAAAAGCGGAGGAGTTGGAGAAGAAGTTGTGAGAGAAGAATCAAAACCTAAGGGGGAGTAAGTGTTGCTTGAGAGTTGCGTTGATGGTGTTTTCACATCATATGTTACCATCAATGCCAAAGGGCGAGATTGTTGGATGTTGTGGTTTTGTTGTTGATATTTGGTTTTCATTGATGTCAACACTATTAGCACTAATGCATTTCAGGTTGTATATGTCGAGGATATTGAGAAAATTATAATAAATATGTTGAAGGTTGTTTGTGAAGAAATGAAGTTCAGTGTGATGGAAATTTTAGTGTGTTGGTGTTCAAAAGTTGCAGATTAAAGGGTTTATTTCTAGTTGTATCTACTTTATCCACCAAAATTTTCAGAGATCCACATGAAGATTTGATCATGTTATGAATAGTTGTATCCTGATACATTTTTATAGCTTTAGTTAGTGTTCCTCATTGAAGTTGATGTGGTTCTAGTAAGTTCAATTATTGTGGATGCTTCTCTAATGATTCATGATTCTCATGGATGTTTCTAGATTGTGCTCTATCATTTTTTCACATCCATGTTGATTGGTGTGCTCGTGATTGAAGATTTGTCCTTTGCGTGTTCAGGATTTTCATGTTCTTGTCCAACATGATGGTTCTAACGAGTTGTGGATCCTCGTGAATTAATTTTTGAATGTTTGGAACATTCGAGGATATCATTTTAGGTCTTCATTATGTTGTGGCTGATGGTGTTTGATTCACATTGAAATTTCATTTGTTAATTTGGGCCAACATTGTGTACATGTTTTATACTTCCATATTTTATTTTTGGCTAACAAAGTTGTTGATGTAATTTCATGTAGCAGATATATAAGATTGATTTTTTTAGTGAAGTCAACTGTGTGAAAAGTTCCAAAAAACAAAAGTGCAAGTGTGTGAATAGTGTTCTAATCATTGTATTGTAGACCAGAGTGGGAAGAAGATTAAGTGAACTGTGAAGAAGTGTCTTTGTGCTTAACCAGATCTGTAATCAGGATTTTGCTTAAGCTAATTTCTTAGTTAAATACCCTACAGATCTAATCCAAATTTCTGTAAGATGGTGTGTATTCCTTGGGTAGTGATCCCTCTTGTAATTGAGCAGTGACTTCTAGGCAATGTGCCTGAATGCATGGGCATTATTATTATTCATATTTATACTTTTAATAGGGTCTAATATTGTGGATTGACATTCACCATGGTTTTCCCCCTAACAGGGTTTCCATGTAAAAATCTTGGCGTTCTTTTTGTTTCTAATTTGGTGATTGTTACTACTTAAATGCTCATTCAATAGATCTGAGAATAAGTTGAGTAAAGTTTAATAAGTATGAATATGTAGACATGGAAAATGTACAATTTCGTTTTGGCACACCTGATCCCGATTACTAACAATGTTTCCTCTTAAATCACATTCTCGACATTTCATTACTTTCTATCTTTTAATTCAATAAATCACTATTTATTAGATTAAGTCTTCCTCTGTCAGTGATTAAATTAAATAAATTTAATTTAATTAACCTTGCATCTCTATTTAATTAAATAAATCATTTTCTTTAATTAAAATCTCTAAAGTCCTCTCATTAAATTAAATAAATTAAACCTTATTTGATTTAATCTAACATATTCCTTCTTGATTAAATAAATCAAATCATTTATTTAATAAATCATTTCCTCTCAATTCTTGACTTAAATCAATTCATAAATCTAAGTCTAAATTGTCACATCACCTAATTCTTCATTAAATTAATCAAAACATTGATTAAATTAATCCTTCTCACTAAAATTCTCTAGAGAATGCAAGTTGCGAAATAAATCAATTACTTTGATTGATTAATTCTTTTATTTTCCCTCACAAGGCATCAAAAAGGAATATTCCCTTATTTGAATTCAAAAAGGCCAAGTGGACTTGGTCCTTCCAACAAAGCATTCAATTCCTCTTACATGTCCTTGGTCTTGAGCCAAGTGACATTAAATTCATTTCTCTTCCCCCTTCAAAATGTCAACAAACCATTTCAAATTCAAATTTATGCATTTATCATCCACATTGGCCAAAATGTACTCATTCCTCATCCAATCACATGTGGACAAGTGGCACAATGCCATTGGATTATCCTTTGTCACACATTGCTTAATCTTGCTCACTTCTTCAAAATAGAAGTCTATAAATTGGAGACCTCTCCTCTTAATCTTCATCCACAATTCACATGCAAAGTTACTCTCTTCAATTGAGAACTAATTTTGCTCATTGCATTCAAGCACATCTCACATTTTCACATTTGCACCAAGGTTATGCTCAAATCTCTTTGGAGATTTGACCATTTTCTTCATCAATTTACATTGCAACCATAGGAATTGGGAAAGGGCCAATTGCAACACACCATTGGCACCAATTCCCCCATAAGATCACCATACTATTGACTAGATTAGGATTTAATTTCTTGTATATTTGATTTTTCTTCTTCATTTCCTAACACTAGTTTAAATAGGTGGATTTCATGGGGAATCCTTCACTCTTTGCATGCATTTAGATCTAACACTAACAATATTTGTCGTCTTTGTGCATTTGCAGGTTTAGGGATTCACATTTTGTCATCAGTGAGAATATCACTATAAAGAGGAATACAGGGTTAGAAGACTAAATGAGTTGGAATTACTAGATGAAAGGCACATGGATGCCTTAAATCATCTACAAGTGTACCAGAATCACCTAAAAAGGAGCTACAACAAGAAGATCAGACAATGCACTTTCCAAGTTGGTGACCTCGTGTTGAAAGAAAACCAAAAGAATGTGCCAAATATGGATACAAAGGGAAAGTTTGAGCCCAACTAGCTGCGACCCTTTGTTATCACTGCAAGTTACAAATTGGGGGCATACCAGTTGTCAACACTGGAAGGCAAGCCCCTGCAGGAGCCCATGAATAGCTCTCACCTCAAAAAGTTCTATGTCTAAATCTTGCAAGGTATAGAACCAGAAAATACAAAAACAATTAGAAAAAGTCCTAAAAAAAATGGTTACCTTGATGGAAACCTTGCAAATAGGCATCTTGGTGACAACAAAAAAATAATAAAATGCAAAAATCCAAAAAAATCAGAAAAAGGATTAAAAATAGTAGAGAGAAAAAATTCGTCCTCTAGTGAAAACTACTTCGGTGGTGCTTGGGGCAAGTACCTTGGTGAAAACCTGGCAAATAGGCACCAAGTGTAATAAAGCACCCCCCATCGACCAGGATCTGCATGACTCACTCATCTCATTGTATCCCAAATCATCCATACCATAGTCTGCGTTGGTGTCCATACCATATTCCACCATGGAACTACTTGGCATTCCTAAGGTCAGTCTGTCCTACCTATATCGAAGTAGTCTATCACACCACACTGGGGGCATGTGCCCATACACACATCAGATTAGATTCGTGTATATTCTCGTGATCTTCTTCAAAACTATGAAAAAACCAAAAACATCCAAATCATTCAAAAATCCAAAAATCATGTCGAAATATCAAAAAATCTTCAAAAATCTCATCATTGAGTCTTGTCAATTTTTCACCTTGTCAAACTATGTCATCTCTGAGCTTGAACGTAGGCAAGGTTGATCTTTGATCATCCCCTAAGACATCTAGGTCAGTCCTTTCGGCGTCCATCACAATAGCAATCTATTTACCCATCCAGTTTACATTTTTGGATTTTAGGCGTCCGTCGCATCGACAATCCATTTGCCCAT
The DNA here is from genome assembly GCA_007115665.2 of Sequoiadendron giganteum. Lineage (NCBI taxonomy): Eukaryota > Viridiplantae > Streptophyta > Pinopsida > Cupressales > Cupressaceae > Sequoiadendron > Sequoiadendron giganteum. The sequence goes on along the minus strand of CM021102.1, from coordinate 292,177,638 downwards.
CTATTAGGCATCTTAAGTCAGTTCTTTAAGTAATAAAATGGCAATCCATTTTTCCATCTTATCATCGAGTCAGTTATTGTCAGTCGAACTACATGGTCTCTGCATGTATAACTTAGGCAAGGCTAATCTATGGATCAGCTCCCGAGACCCCTAGGATAGGTCTTTAACTTAGCCTGTTTGTCGTAAATCTCGAAAATACCAAAAACAACCTCAAAACATTTGAAAAAACCCAAAATGGTGCACCCATTTCATCTCGCTTTCACCCATGATTTTCATCACTCATAATAAAGTCAATCGTCGCTTTCACCCTTTGGTGAGTCAGTCGGAAGCAAGTTTAGCAGGTTCAAAAAGTGAACGCCCAATCATCAAAAGTCTTGGAAGTCTAAGTCAGTAAGCAAGCAAGTTGGTCAACTCAGAGTATCAATAGCTTATCACCCAGTCAATCCCATCAAAACCCTGATCACTACATGTCCTAGGATGAAGCTTTCCTGTGATGGACATAAGCATCAGGTACCCCATAGTAGTTAGTCTTGGCTAGCAGTATGAGGAACATTAGCTTGTTTGTTTACTTTATTTTGGACTTCTTTAGACTTATCTTATTTTGTGCTCATTCCAAGGACCTATTGATGATGCCTAAAAAAAACCAAGTTTAGAGAGAAAGGAACGAGGCAATGATCATTATCTTTTTTATCTACTATACTTGTGGGATACGCTTGTAAAATAACTTAGTTGTGCATGTTTTCTTTGGTTTGTAGGGAGGATATTTTAGGTATCTTGTTGACCACATAGGAAATCTTGTTTTTCTCTATTTTGGTTTGAGATGCTTTGAATGTCCAGACTACATCCTGAATGAGGTATGCATGCTAAGTGTGAATGAGAATACTCCTATCTATTCAACGAGTCAAAGTCCATCACACTAGGTACAACGCCATCCTTGTCCTTTATAGCTTGATGCATCATACCTCTGTGTGTTATCAAACATAACACAATTGACCCTTTGAAACTCTCAATTCCTAGCAATATAAATTATCATCTCCATCCTAACTAATTCATTAATTATGTGTTTCTTCTATCTTCTTTCCACACTAACATAGTACCATAGTAGTAATCAAAGCATCGCCCATGCATACACCCTACATCCACATGATCATCAGTATTAAAACAACATTACATCATACATAATCATTCACAACCATTACCATTTTCATTCATTACCATCATTAATATGCATTACATCATTAAAACACCGAAAATACACAAAAGCAAAGCAGCCATTACATACATTACATCACATAAGCATAGGGATAGAAACATCTCATAAGCATCATACATCTACTTATCATACGTGTGCACCATACATATCATAAAAGGGTGAATCATCTCATATATACCATTCAAAAATACTGTTATGATACAAATCGGATCAGGTGTACATCAAGTACATAGTACAATAAGGAAAAAATACTACAGCCCATATATCAAAAATGAAGCAAACTGTCCTATGATCAAGAGGGGGGGGCCTGCTGGCAGCTGCCCTCCCCATCCTACCTCTTAGCATGTGCCTCTGTCGCTCGCCTTCTTGTTTGCTGAGAAAAGTCTGGTACCCTGTGGTCTAATGGCACTACCTGTCGGTAATGGTGTCAATAGTACTCGACCTCTCTGATAGCATCCCTATAATCTCAAATATCGATGGATCGGCCCCAGGATGTGGAAGTAACACTCTGTAACTGTCTCTTCCAACCCACCTCCTGATCCCTCTCGGATCATGCCAAGTCTCTCTTTGCGGTAACCGTAGCAACCCACTGTCAGGCCTCATCTCGCTCAGCTATCAAAACCTACACCTGTCCCTATAACTGCTGAATCAATATGTCATTGGCATATGGCTAGCTCGCTGGCTATCCTGCTGGCTGTACTACCGACTGTGACTATACTAGCACATGAGGCTGCCCATATTGTCCCACTACATGCTATATAAGATCCCTCAGAGGTGACTGCTGAGGAGGTGGTACACCTCCCCGACCCCTGCCCGTTGACCTACCTCTCGGCTTGTGACGAGGAATCACTGTCTGTGGAACTGTCAGTCTCATAGGTGGCCTGAACCATACCCTATACATTGGGGTCACCCCTATGTCTATTGGCCCCTGATCGTATGCCCAAGGCCAAGCCACCAACTGCCTGAACAAGGTCACTACCTCGTCTGCTGGAATGGGTTGTGCCCATGTTGTCTCCGTTGTTGTACGGGCAAAGATTGTTGTATACTGAGCATCAGGTATATCCCACGCCTCCCCGAACTATCTGGCCACTCTATCATGAAGATATCTCTCTATCAACGTATACTCTTGACCCTGCATAAGTCTCTCCTAGCGGGCAAATAAAAGTTTCTCTGCATCATCCATTCATGGACCCAAACCCATATACAGCCTCCAAATGAATATTGTCATCTCATCCAGAACCCGCCGCTAGTGAGCTATGCCATCTGTACCCATGTGGGTGAAGCGAATCATCACCGCACCATACCACCACACCAAAGGGTCATCAATAACTAAAACAACCAGTGTGACAAAAGAGGCAAAGTACTGGAATCTACTCAAAAGCCCAAACATGAAGAAGAGTCAATCCAGCCCCAAGAGCCCGACCCTCCAAGTAAGAAAACTCATGCAAATCTCGGTATAAGGAGGCCAGTAGCACTGGTCCCCAGGCATAATGCACTCGACAAGTGCACATCTGCTGCCATGCTAGTCCCCAACCTGGACTGAAATATCGGCAACACCAATCATGAGCTACAAGGCCATAAATAATGGCGGCCAGAATAAGATTGTAAGTAGGGGCTATACCCTAGTATCTCTCCAAATCTATCTAACTATCGTAGAGCATGAGCTCACTCACACCCATGACACTGAAGCAGGCATCCCTCCCCTCCTGCAAATCATAAATCACTCGCTCTCTGTGAATAGATAGTCGTAGGATGCGCTAGACATCCTCGAGAGTGATGGTAGCCTCGCCAGCAGGAAGATGAAAGGATGAAGTCTCACTATGTCATCGCTCAGCCAAAGCATGCATCATACCCAAATGTGCTCACACAGGAGGGACATAGGCAACGAATCACAGACAAGCATCCCAAGCTACTTTTGAAAAAATATGTGCATATTAGCTAATCACTTGAGTACTGGCCATCGGTGCTCCCTCAAATGAATAACCTCAGGTGTCTCCTACACAAGGAAAGTATCGCATCAGCTCCCTTGGAAAATTCTGGTGTCTGTACCCTCTTTCACTTTTGAAACAGAAAAAGCGGTGATGTTTGCAAAAGTGAGGCAGTTTGAAAGTCTCCAAACTGCGCAACGCGGCAGATTTACATAGTGAAATTTTTTCAAAGTAAGTCGCATGGTGGACTTAGATAGCGAACTGGTCGCACGACGTTGTTTGAGCAAGAAGTCGACTTAAACGATTGAAATTTTCTAAATGCAAACTTCACCACGTGGTGCTCTATGCACACGTGGCCCTATATGGGACTGTGCGGGCAAGTTTGGAGAGCTTTCGCGGTGCAATATCGCACTGCGCCGACTCGACCGCACCTAAACCCTAATAAATGCATGTAAAATAAGAAAATTAAAAGTGGGATAGGGGTACATACCATGGGTCCTATGGCAACTGGTCACTGAAGTACTTGTACCCGCTTCGACATGTGTAGGGGAAGCTCTCATTGCGCCATTTTGTCTGGGACTTAGAGCTCAAATGTCAATTTCTTCAAAGGTAGGAGTTCAAATATTTTGAAAATGACCCCTTGAGGTCTATTTAAGCTCAAAAATTAGGGTTCTTTTTGACCTAATTTGACATTCTAGAGGGGCTTTTTTTGCCTTGATCCCGTTTTCACCTAATCGAAGGTCATTCTTCATCCCTTCTAGTATTTTCATACATTTTTGTGCATTTTGGGGCATTTCTGACCTGTCGGGCACATTGTCATCTTCTTTTCGAGAAATCATCTTAAAAATTCAAAATTTTCATCCAATCTCTCGAGGGGGCAATATCCAGCAGTATTCTTCTACTGGGGCAGCAGTGGGGCATCTAAAAAATTTCAAGAAAAAAATCGGACATTTGATCACAGCAGTTTATTCCTTAAATCAATGCAACAAGTACATTGCTTCAAAGAGGGACAAAATGTAGACATGGAAAATATACAATTTCATTTTCGCACACCTAATCCCGATTACTAACAATGTTTCCTCTTAAATCACATTCTCAGCATTTCATTACTTCCTATCTTTTAATTCAATAAATCACTATTTATTAGATTAAGTCTTCCTCTGTCAGTGATTAAATTAAATCAATTTAATTTAATTAACCTTACATCTTTGTTTAATTAAATAAATCATTTTATTTAATTAAAATCTCTAAAGTACTCTCATTAAATTAAATAAATTAAACTTTCTTTGATTTAATCTAACATATTCCCTCTTGATTAAATAAATCAAATCATTTATTTAATAAATCATTTCCTCTCAATTCTTGACTTAAATCAATTCATAAATCTAAGTCTAAATTGTCACATCACCTAATTCTTCATTAAATTAATCAAAACATTGATTAAGTTAATCCTTCTCACTAAAATTCTCTAGAAAATGCAAGTTGCACAATAAATTAATTACTTTGATTTATTAGTTCTTCTATTTTCCCTCACAAGGCATCAAAAAGGAATATTCCCTTATTTGAATTCAAAAAGGCCAAGTGGACTTGGTCCTTCCAACAAGGCATTCAATGCTTCTTACATGTCCTTGGTCTTGAGCCAAGTGACATTAAATTCATTTCTCTTCCCCCTTCAACATGTCAACTCACCATTTCAAATTCAAATTTATGCATTTATCATCCACATTGGCCAAAATGTGCTCATTCCTCATCCAATCACATGTGGACAAGTCGCACAATGCCATTGGATTATCATTTGTCCCACATTTTTTAATTTTTCTCACTTCTTCCAAAATAGAAATCTATAAATTGGAGACCTCTCCTCTTAATCTTCATCCACAATTCACATGCAAAATTACTCTCTTCAATTGAGAACTAATTTTGCTCATTGCATACAAGCACATCTCACATTTTCACATTTTCACCAAGGTTATGCTCAAATCTCTTTGGAGATTTGACCATTTTCTTCATCAATTTACATTGCAACCATAGGAATTGGGAAAGGACCAATTGCAACACACCATTGGCACCAATTCCCCCATAATATCATCATACTATTGACTAGATTAGGATTTCATTTATTTTATATTTGAGTTTTGTTCTTCATTTCCTAACACTAGTTTAAATAGGTGGATTTGATGGGGAATCCTTCACTCTTTGCATGCATTTAGATCTAACACTAACAATGTTTGACATCTTTGTGCATTTGCAAGTTTAGGGATTCACATTTTGTCGTCACTAAGAATATCATTGCAAAACCTCATCACGGATGAGGAATACAGGGTTAGAAGACTGAATGAGCTGGAATTACTAGATGAAAGGTGCATGGATGCCCTAAATCATTTACAATTGTACCAAAATTGCCTAAAAAGGAGCTACAACAAGAAGATCAGACAACACAGTTTCCAAGTTGGTGACCTCGTGCTAAAAGAAAACCAAAAGAATGTGCCAAATCCGGATACAAAGGGAAAGTTTGAGCCCAACTGGCTAGGACCCTTTGTTATCACTGCAAGTTACAAATTGGGGGCATACCAGTTGTCAACTCTGGAAGGCGATCCCCTGCGGGAGCCCATGAATAGCTCTCACCTCAAAAATATTTATGTCTAAATCTTGCAAGGTATAGAACTAGAAAATACAAAAGCAATTATAAAAAGTCCTGAAAAAATGGTTACCTTGATGAAAACCTGGCAAAGAGGTGTCTTGGTGACAACAAAAAAATCATAAAATGCAAAAATAAAAAAAAATCAAAAATAGGATTGAAAATAGTAAAGAGAAAAAATTCATCCTCTAGTGAAAACCACTTCGGTGGCACTTGGGGCATGTATCTTGGTGAAAACTTGGCAAACAGGCACCAAGTGTAAATAAAGCACCCCCCATCTTCCAGGATCTGCATGACTCACTCATCTCATTGCATCCCAAATCATCCATCCACCCATCTGCTCGCATCCATACCATAGCCTGCGTTGGTGTCCATACCATATTCCACCATGGAACTACTTGGCATTCCTAAGGTCATTTTGTCCTGCCTATATCGAAGTAGTCTATCGCACCACACTAGGGGCATGTGCCCATACACACATCGGATCAGAGTCATGTATATTCTCGTGATCTTCTTCAAAACCATGAAAAAATCAAAAACATCCAAATCATTCAAAAATCCAAAAAACATGTCGAAATATCAGAAAATCATCAAAAATCTCATCATTGAGTCTTGTAAGTTTTTCACCTTGTCAAAATACATCGTCTCTGAGCTTGAACGTAGGCAAGGTTGATATTTGATCATCCCCCGAGACATCTAGGTCAGTCCTTTAGGTGTCCATCGCAATGGCAATCTATTTACCCATCCAATTTACATTTTAGGATTTTAGGTGTTTGTCGCATCGACAATCCATTTTCCCATCTACTCTGCATCTTAAGTCAGTTCTTTAAGCAATAAAATTCCAATCTATTTGTCCATCTTATCGTCGAGTCAGTTATCGTCAGTCGAACTACATGGTCTCTACGTGTATAACTTAGGCAAGGCTAATCTATGGATTAGCTCCTGAGACCGCTAGGATAGGTCTTTAAGTTAGCCTATTTGTCGTAAATCTCAAAAATACCAAAAACATTGAAAAATGTAAAAAAATACCAAAAATAGCCTCAAAACATTTGAAAAAACCCAAAATGGTGCACCCATTTCATCTCACTTTCACTCGTGATTGTCATCACTCATAATAAAGTCAATCATTGCTTTCACCCTTTGGTGAGTCAGTCAGAAGCAAGTTTAGCAGGTTCAAAAAGTGAATGCCCAATCATCAAAAGTCTTGGAAGTCTAAGTCTGTAAGCAAGCAAGTTGGTCAACTCAGAGTATCAATAGCTTATCACCCAGTTAGTCCCATCAAAACCCTGGTCACTACATGTCTTAGGATGAAGCTATCCTGCGATGGACATAAGCATTAGGTGCCCCATAGTAGTTAGTCTTGGCTAGCGATATGAGGAACATTAGCTTGTTTGTTTACTTTATTTTGGACTTCTTTAGACTTATCTTATTTTGTGCTCATTCCAAGGACCTATAGATGATGCCTAAACAAAAATAGGTTTAGAGAGAAAGAAACAGGGCAATGATCATTATCTTTTTTATTTGCTATACTTGTGGGATACACTTATAAAATAACCTAGTTGTGCATGTTTTGTTTGGTTTGTAGGGAGGATATTTTAGGTATCTTGTTGACCACATAGGAAAGCTTTCTTTTCTTTGTTTTTGTTTGAGATGCTTGGAATGTCGGAACTACATCTTGAATGAAGTATGCATGCTAAGTGTGAACAAGAATACTCCTATATGTTCAACGATTCAAAGTCCATCACACTAGGTATAGCACCATCCTGGTCCTTTATACCTTGATGCATCATACCTATGTGTGTTATCAAACATAACACAATTCACCCTTTGAAAATCTCAATTCCTAGCAATATAAATCATCATCTCCATCCTAACTAATTCATTAATTTTATGTTTCTTCTATCTTCTTTCTACACTAACATAGTACCATAATAGTAATCAAAACATCACCCATGCATACACCCTACATCAACATGATCATCAGTATTAAAAAAATATTACATCATACATAAACATTCACAACCATTACCATTTGCATTCATTACCATCATTAATATGCATTACATCATTAAAACACCGAAAATACACAAAAGCAAAGCATCCATTACATACATTACATCACATAAGCATAGGGATAGAAACATCTCATAAGCATCATACATCTGCATATCATACGTGCGCACCATACATATCATAAAATGGTGAATCATCTCATATATACCATCAAAAAATACTATTATGATACAAATTGGATTAGGTGTACATCGAGTACGTAGTACAATAGGGCCAAAATACTACAGCCCATATATCAAAAATGAAGCAAACTGTCCTGTGATCAAAAGGGGGGTGGGCCCTGCTGGCTGCTGCCCTCCCCATCTTGCCTCTCACCATGTGCCTCTGTCTGTCACCTCCCTATCTGCTGAGAAAAGTCTAGCACCTTGCATTCTTATGGCACTACCTGTCGATAATGGTGTCAATAGTACTCGACCTCTCTGATAGCATCCCAATAATCTTAAATATCGATTGATTAGCCCTGGGATGTGGAAGCAGCACTCTTTAGTTGTCTCCATCGGCCCACCTCCTGATCCCTCTCGGATCGTGCCAGGTCTCTCTCTGCGATAACCGTAGCAACTTGTTGTCGAGCCTCATCTCGCTGAGCTGTAAGAACCTGCACCTTTCCCTGTAACTGCTAAATCAATATGTCACGGGCATCTGGCTGGCCCCCTAGCTGTCCTACCAGTTGTACTACTGACTATGACTATACTGGCACATGAGGCTACTCATCCTGTCCTGCCACATGGGGCTGCCCATCTTGTCCTGGCATGTGAGGCTGCCCATCCTATCCCGCTACATGTTGTATGGGATCCCTCGGAGGTGACCGCTGAGGAGGTGGTACACCTCCCTGACCCCTACCCACTGACCTACCTCTCAGCCTGTGACAAAGAAGCACTATCCCTAGAGATGTCAGTCTCATAGGTGACCTGAGCCATACCTTGTATGTTGGGGTCACCCCTGCATCTATTGGCCCCTGATTGTATGCTCAAGGCAGAGCCACCAACTGCCTGAACGAGGTCACTACCTCGTCTGCTGGAATGGGTTGTCCCCATGTTGTCTCCCTTGTCGTATGGGCATAGATGGTTGTATACTGAGCATCGGGTATATCCTACACCTCCTCGAATTATCTGGCCACTCTATCGAGAAGATATCTCTCTATCAACGTATGCTCTTGACCCTGCATAAGTTTGTCCTGGCGGGCAAATAAAAGTTGCTCTGCATCATCCATCCATGGGCCCATACCTATATACGACCTCTAAATGAATACTGTCATCTCATCCAAAACCCATTTCCAGTGAGCTATGCCGTCTGTACCCATGTGGGTGAAGCGAATCGTTGCCTCACCATACCGCCACACCAAAGGGTCATCAATATCTAAAACAACTGGTGTCACAAATGGGCGAAGTACTAGAATCTGCTCAAAAGCCCAAACATGAAGAAGAGTCAATCCAGCCCCAAGAGCCTGACCCTCCAAGTAAGCAAACTCATGCAAATCTCAATATAAGGAGGCCAGCAACACTAGTCCCTAGGCATAGCACACTTGACGAGTGCACATCTGCTACCATGCTAGTCCCTAACCTGGATTGAAATAGTGGCCACACCAATCAGGAGCTACAAGGCCATAAATAATGGTGGCCAGAATAAGGCTGTAAGTAGGGGTTATACCCTGGTATCTCTCCAAATCTATCTGACCATCGCAGAGCATGAGCTCACTCACACCCATGACACTGAAGCAGGCATCCCTCCCCTCCTCCAAATCGTAAATCACTTGCTCTCCATGAATAGGTAGTCGCAGGATGCACCTGACATCCTCGAGAGTGATGGTAGCCTCGCCAGTAGGAAGATGAAACGATGAAGTCTCACTATGCCATCGCTCATCCAAAGCATGCATCATACCCAAATGTGCTCGCATAGGAGGGATGTAGGCAACGAATCATAGACCAAGCATCCCAAGCTACTCCTGAAGAAATATGTACATATCGGCTAATCGCTCGAGTACTGACCATCGGTGCTCCCTCGAATGAATAACCTCAGGTGTCTCCTGCACAAGGAAAGTACTGCGTTAGCTCCCTTGGAAAATTTTGGTGTCCGTATCATCTTTCGCTTTTGAAACAGAAAAAGCGAAGATGTTTTCCAAAGTGGGCCAGTTTGAAAGTCTCCAAACTGCACCGTGCGGCGGATTTGGATAGCGAAATTTTTACAAAGTAAGCTGCATCGCGGACTTAGATAGCAAATTGGTTGCAAGGTGTTGTTTGAGCAAGCGGCCGACTTAAACGATTGAAATTTTCTAAATGCAAACTTCACCGCACGGTGCTCTATGCACACGCAGCCCTATATGGGACTGCACGGGCCAGTTTCGAGAGCTTTCACGGTGCAATATCACACCGCACCGACTCGACTGCTCCTAAACCCTAATAAATGCATGTAAAACAAGAAAATTAAAAGTGGGATAGGGGTACATACCATGGGTCCTACGGTGACTAGTCATTGAAATAGTTGTACCCACTCCGACACATGTAGGGGAAGCTCTCGTTGCTCCATTTTGTCTGGGACTCAAAGCTCAAATGTCAATTTCTTCAAAGGTAGTAGTGCAAATGTTTTGAAAATGACCCCTTGAGGTCTATTTAAGCTCAAAAATTAGGGTTCCTTTTGACCTAATTTGACATTCCAGAGGGGGTTTTTTTGCCTTGATCCCATTTTCACCTAACCGAAGGTCATTCTTCATCCCTTCTAGAATTTTAATGTATTTTCGGGCATTCTAGGGTATTTCTGGCTTGTCGGGCACCTTGTCATCTTTTTTTCACGAAATCATCCAAAAATTCAAAATTTTTGTCTGATCTCTCGAGGGGGCAGTATCCAACAGTATCCTTCTACTGGGGCAGCAGTGGGGCATCTCAAAATTTTCAAGAAAAATCAAACCTTTGATCACAACAGTTTATTCTTTAAATCAATGCAACAAGTACATTGCTTCAAAGAGGGACAAAATGTAGACATGGAAAATGTACAATTTCATTTTCGCACACCTAATCCCGATTACTAACAACGTTTCCTCTTAAATCACATTCTCAGCATTTCATTACTTTCTATCTTTTAATTCAATAAATCACTATTTATTGGATTAAGTCTTCCTCTGTCAGTGATTAAATTAAATCAATTTAATTTAATTAACCTTACATCTCTGTTTAATTAAATAAATCATTTTATTTTATTAAAATCTCTAAAGTCCTCTCATTAAATTAAATAAATTAAACCTTATTTGATTTAATCTAACATATTCCTTCTTGATTAAATAAATCAAATCATTTATTTAATAAATCATTTCCTCTCAATTCTTGACTTAAATCAGTTCATAAATCTAAGTCTAAATTGTCACATCACCTAATTCTTCATTAAATTAATCAAAACATTGATTAAGTTAATCCTTCTCACTAAAATTCTCTAGAGAATGCAAGTTGCACAATAAATCAATTACTTTGATTTATTAATTCTTCTATTTTCCCTCACAAGGCATCAAAAAGGAATATTCCCTTATTTGAATTCAAAAAGGCCAATTGGACTTGGTCCTTCCAACAAGGCATTCAATGCCTCTTACATGTCCTTGGTCTTGAGCCAAGTGACATTAAATTCATTTCTCTTCCCCCTTCAACATGTCAACTCACCATTTCAAATTCAAATTTATGCATTTATCATGCACATTGGCCAAAATGTGCTCATTCCTCATCCAATCACATGTGGACAAGTGGCACAATGCCATTGGATTATCCTTTGTCCCACATTGCTTAATCTTTCTCACTTCTTCCAAATAGAAGTCTATAACTTGGAGACCTCTCCTCTTAATATTCATCCACAATTCACATGCAAAGTTACTCTCTTCAATTGAGAACTAATTTTGCTCATTGCATACAAGCACATCTCACATTTTCACATTTTCAACAAGGTTATGCTGAAATCTCTTTGGAGATTTGACCTTTTTCTTCATCAATTTACATTGCAACCATAGGAATTGGGAAAGGGCCAATTGCAACATACCATTGACACCAATTCCCCCATAATATCATCATACTATTGACTAGATTAGGATTTAATTTCTTTTATATTTGAGTTTTGTTCTTCATTTCCTAATACTAGTTTAAATAGGTGGATTTCATGGGGAATCCTTCACTCTTTGCATGCATTTAGATCTAACACTAACAATGTTTGTCATCTTTGTGCATTTGTAGGTTTAGGGATTCATGGAATATTATATGACAACTGATTCACCTCCCCTCTCAATTTTCTATCCTTTTTTTACCAACACATATAACCTCTCATATGTTATTTATTGTCACTTTAATCAGATCCATCAAAAATAGGGATTTGCAAGTTGTACGCCATATGATCTATCTCAAGAAGTTAATTTTTTTATCAAGGAACCAAAGCTCTAATACCAATTTTTGAAAAGCTCAAGACAATTGAGAGGGGAGTGAATCAGTTGTATCAAATCAATTTATTTCTAACCTTAATCAATTCCACTTTGAATTTAGTATGATATTAAGTGTTTACATGAAATGCAGATAACATAAATAAAACACCAAAAACATTATATTTAGATGGAAAACCCAATGAAGGAAAACCCACGGTGAGTATTAGCTCACAATATAGTAATAATGCAATACCGGATATAAGGGCTCACTACCCAGATACAAAGGCTCACTAGCCAAATAAAAGGGCTCACTGCCTTAATAGGACTTACTATCTAGAAAGAGGCTCACTACCTACATAAAATAAAAAAGATAAATAAATATCCACCACAAGGGTTCCACACATTCACAACTTGATCAAAATATTGTAGATGCCATCAACTCACTACTTTTAGGAATCCAACACATTAAAGTATTGTTGCCTCAATTCGATCTTGCACACTCTACTTTTTTCACTTGTTCACAAACTTCACTTGCTTTCTTGATTCATGAATGGATGGACAATCAATTCACAACAACTTGATTTTATTTTATACCATATTTAACCTTAGAAACAATCTCCAAGGTTGACTAAACAGTCTTCAAAATACAAATTCAAATTAGGTAGTCTACTCAACATTCATGCGGTGGATAAGAATGAGAGAGGACCAATTACATATTTAATTAGGACCCAAACAACATCTTGGATTGATCAAACGCTTCATTATTTCAATGAAAAATCTTAATGTAACGTTGTGTAGACACCAGGTCCATCAAACCTAATGAAAAAACCAATGATTTTTGAAGTACGCACATCTCCAAAGAGATTATCACATGTGGATCACTCAAAATACTTCACTAGACATTTTTCCATCTCTAATAACACTTCAAGTGCATCCACAAAAACTTCAACAAACTTCATTCACATAAAACTCTTCAACAGTCCAATCAGGCCAACCAACAACACACAAGAGCTCTAGAGAAAGTCTTTCAAAGTGCCAAATCACAAGCACGATTGTCAAAACATAGAAACCATAAAAAAAAAAAATCATTTCCAAGATCTAAAAGATCTCAAACCAAATACCAAAAGACTACAAAGCCAAAAAAATTCTCTGAGTCCACCAACAAATAGTTCTGCCAGACCACTTCACACACCGTTGAACACATCATTTACCCTCCATTGAACTAGAAGATGAAACTTGGAATATATTATACATTGAAGCTCAGGAACAAACATACATAACCACACAATTATAGGATCAATATAGGATAAATACAAAGCATAATATTAGAGCACACTCAAAACACAAAATTCAATATTGCCCTCATTATTTCTCAAATTTTCTCAAAAGAACTGTGTAAAAAAATAATTACAATCTCATAAATACAACTCCATGTACTCTAAGAACTAATATAGTATCTCAACTATACTTGTATCATATGCAATCAATCTGAACTATTTTGACATTAATGGAAACATGAATGGCAACACCATCATACACATACATACTCGCAACATGTGAAACAAGGCCATGCAATCACATGATGGCAATCATTACCATCACGTCGGGCTCACCAAAATGAGAAGGTGAATATTTTTGTGTTCTCCTTTCACCTCTAGGGTTCTCGACCTAAAAGGAAAGGGGAAATATTCAATATCTTCAGTCAAGAACAAACCCTTGACATTTCAATGCAAAGGAGATTGAAATCTTGCAAAGGGACTATCCTAAAGGTTGAATGAGATCTAATGAGAGGTTGACCACAATGTTTAGACTTGGAAAATACAATGCAATAAAATGTGAAATTCCAAACCTTAAATGACCTACAAATATGAAAAAAATGCAACAAAAAGTTATGAGATAGATAGTGTGCACCTGGAAGGCTACAAAAGGTGGAATGGAGGTATGGAATTCTAGAAAATCTATAGTTATTTTTGTCTAGGACTCATTTAGCAAGCTCGAAAAATCAGTCCCACTTATTGGAAAATTTGCAGAAACAGGTTTTAGCCAAAAGGGTATCCAAATCTATGAAAATATTTGTTAGGAATATATAGTGGGACTCATCCGCCACTTGTGGTGAATCAATCCACTACTAATTTTTTGGAAGTTCAGGAACCGATTTTTCTTTCTCTCAGACTTCTCTACTCTTTTTGACTAGCTTCCAGATTCAAAACTATAACTTGCCACCCGTAGGTCTTCTCCAAGCTTCTCCAAGACTTGATGACAAATTTGACAACTTTAGGGATTTGAAAAATTTTCCCCAGCTTTTCTCCTTGACAAATATGCAACCTAGCTCTGCAAATCATACACAAGAAGAGGGGAAAATGGTCTAGGGTTTGTGAATAGGGGCTTTCCTTGGTCAAACCACTTTTCTGGTAATTAAATCTTGAAATGAAAGAAAATAAGAATAGAGATTGATGAATGAACAAATAGCAATGTTGCAACTCACAAAACCCCTCACAAAACCCTAGAAATAAGGTGCAAAAAATATGCTTGTAATGGTTGCAATGGATGTGGTTATTGACTCTTTCTTCAATGATGTTGATCTTGTTTGAAATTATTTCCCGAATCATCAACTCTACATCACAATTAATAGGACAATAACAAAAATGAATAATACTATCTTTGACATGATGATTGGCACTTGAAGAATGCTCGAAAATGCTTGATAATCTATTGTTGAATGCCTTTGAATGATCTTGTGAATGTTGCATAAGCTTGTAAAATTTCTAGGTATTTGTTGATTGCTTGTTAGGATTAAAATGAGTGAAATAATCTTGTATTTATACTCAATTATGCAAGAATTCCAAAAATTATAACACTACAAGCCGACATCAGATCTAGGAGAATAGAATCCCACCAAAATTTTGAATTAAATTTGAATCTGGGCCACATGGGACTCATTCGCCCAAGGTGGCAAATGAGTCCAGCTAGGCCTAATTTTTGGGAATATTTTAAAAGTGTGTAGAAAGGTGTAAAACCTATTTTTGGACCAAAATATATAGGTGGGACCCATCCGCCCAAGTTGGCAAATGAGTCCTAGATCCCTAAAGCTGTGCCACAAATTTTAGAAACACCTGCATTATGATTGGTTAATGATTGGTGTCAATATTATCCTTGAAAAGATATAATAAATGAGGCTTGTGGATGTAAAATAGGGCCAATTAAAGCATAATAAAGCCCAATTATTAATGACAATTCTAGAGAAGTGTGAAATTTTTCTACAACACTTTACAACACTCCAAATAAGGAAGGATTAAGTTTGATTTTGATTAAAGTTATGTTTATTATGCTTAGTTAGTTACAACACTTTTGTAAGGAACCATTAAATTTAATTAGTTCCCAAGGGCGCAAGACCTAATGTGAATGTGTTATCCACCTGACAACACTAAATCAAGGTAACATTAAGCCAAAATACACAAGGAGGATCATGAAAGTGTGAAAATATCAAGGGATCCATTTTAGTACACTACATTTAGCCCCCACTTTTGTGAGAGGATGAAATTTTTTCAAACTCACACTATTGTAGACAAACACACACCAAGAGGGGTTCAAATGTAACAACACTACCAAGATGAGATGACAACAATCAAGAGGGTTGATCAAGCCCCTAGGATCAAGATCCCATGGAAAACTAACATAAGCTCAAAGGAACACATGTGAGAATGATATAAAGAATAACGACAAGGCACAAGTATACACTACCAAAGAAAAGAAAAAAACATGAAAATAAAAGAATCAGAACAAGTTTCGATCATTTGTCCATCACAATGTGGATCACATCCAGGTTGTTTGTTCGAAAAATCCATACTCAATCTAAGGTGACAAAAATCTTGATTATCCATTGATTCAAAAGTCCTAACAAGGTGAGAAACATACACTCATGACTGGT
Source organism: Sequoiadendron giganteum (assembly GCA_007115665.2). NCBI lineage: Eukaryota > Viridiplantae > Streptophyta > Pinopsida > Cupressales > Cupressaceae > Sequoiadendron > Sequoiadendron giganteum. The sequence continues at coordinate 292,161,474 of CM021102.1, read as the reverse complement.
ATACACTCACACACATGCAAGTGGCTATGGGGAAAGTCATGCCTCAGATTGGGCTTTCCACTCAAACGTTACCAAAGCTATACCTCTTGATAAATTTAATAAGGCATCACACAAAAATGATTTTGGAGCTTCATGAGACAAGAAAAACTTTGTATTCTTGGAGCTCATGAACAAACAATATGGCTCTACAGGCATGCAAGTTGTGTTATGCAAGGTGGCCATATAACAACAAATGCAAAATGCAACATAGAAAATGTTCAAAGGATTTTTTCTTAGTTCATGTGAGGTCTTTAACTTAAGAAACATTGTACCTGATGTCTCCAAGAGATGACCAATCAAATAATAGAAGATTCAAAACCTAGGGGATGAAGTTCACTACATCAAGCCACTAAAAGGAATATAATATACTAAGAGAGGTCACACTCTTGAAGGACATCACACCCAATCTCATCCATAAAGTGAGAAACACATCGTATGAAGTAAGAGAACTCCACCAAGAACCATGAATAGGAAAATGAAAAATAATAATGCCAATGTATGCCCCCACTTTAAAGAAATTGTTAGACACCATGTTGTGAGAAATTACTTTAAAGTGGAAAATGAGAAATGAAAACAAGAAGAGATGAGAGCTAACTTGGGAAGCAATATGCCAAGTCATATGTTTCCAAGTAAAGTTGTGTCATGTGAGAGAAAAGAGAGGGATTTCCCCCAAAATGAAAACACCAAGCACATAAGGAATTAATGGATTTGGGGTAAGTACATTCTTTGTTATTTGTTTTTAGAGAGATCGAAACTATCATCATCACCAAAATACACATAAAACTTTAAGAATGTCACAAAGAGAGTGAAAAAAAATAAAAATCTTTTGGGTCAACATGGAAGAGACATAGGGTGTCTCGACGCCTTGCGTGATTCCCAAAAGGAAAACACAATATAGATAAAAAAGAGAAAAGGTAAAGGAAAAATAAAGCCTTTTGAGTAAACATGGAAGAGACATGAATGTCTCGATGCCTTCCATCATCCCCAAAAGGAAAACACAAGACAGATGAAAAAAGAGAAAAGGTCTAAAGATAAAAATTGAAAAGGATACATGACATAGAGAAGAATGAAGGTACAAAATAGGAATATCACAAAGAGAGAAAACATCAAAAAGAACATCGTGGGTGATCACATTACGCACATGTAATTACACAAGAGAAATAATGTAAAAGGCTAGTGAGGAAAATGTGAGTCATCCTATGAGCAGGTCATCTACCTCTCAATCTTAGTTTATATAAGTGGAAGGTTAATAACATAGCTAAGGGACAACAAAAAATGCATTATTAGGACAAGGATATCAACTTCTTTCCCCATTGAGTGTGAGATAAGAATGACTCGAGGTAGGTGATTGGAAAGGTCATGTAAAAGTGAGAATATAATGTTCTACAAATGTTACATGAAAAGGTGTGAGACAAGGCTAGGCAATCACAGATGCCAATCATTACCATCACGTTGGGTTCACCAAAATGAAAAGGTGAATATTATTTGTGTTCTCCTTTTTCCTCTAGAGGGTTTTGGACCTTAAAGGAAAGGGGCAATATTCACACTCTTCACTCAAGAACAAACCCTTGAGATTTCAATACAAAGGAGATTGAAATCTTACAAAGGGATTATCCTAAAGGTTTAATGAGGTCTAATGAGGGGTTCAACACCAATTTTAGACTTGGAAAGATAATGCAATACAATGTGAAATGCCAAACCTTGAATGACCTAGAAATATGAACCAAATGAAACAAAAAGTTATGAGATAGAAAGTGTGCACCTGGGAGACTGAAGAAGGTAGAATGGAGGTCTGGAATTTTGAAAATGTGTTGTTAATGCTGACTAGGACTCATTATACAAGATGGGTTAATCAATCCTACTTCTGGGAAAATGTGTAGATATAGGTTTCAACCAAAAGGGTATCTGCATCTATAAAAATATTTGTCAAGATAGTATAGTGGGACTCATTCGCAACGTGTGGAAAATCAATCCACTTCTTCTTTTTTGAAACTTCGGGCCTTGATTCCATTCCTCCCAATCTGCTCTTCTCTTTTTGACTATTTTTTGGATACGAAACTATAAATTACCACCTATAGGTCTACAATATTCCCCAAGACTTGATGACAACTTTGACAACTTTGGAGATTTGACAACTTTTCTCCTTAAAAAATCTATAACCTTGCTCTATAAATCACACACAAGATGAGGGAAAAATGTTGTGGGGTTAGTGAATAGGGGTTTTCCTTGGTCAAACCCCTTGTTGGTAATTAAACCTTGAAATGAAAGAAAATAAGAATGGAGAATGATGAATCAACAAATAGCATTGTTTCAACTCACCAAACCCTAGCAATAAGGTGTTGTAAAGATGCTTGAAATGGTTGCACTGGATGTGGTTGTTCACTCTTGTGAATGATGTTGATCTTGTTTGAAATAATTTATTGAACCATGAACTCTACATTACAATTGTTAGCACAATAACAAAAATGAAGAATGCAATCTTTTACATGATGATTGGCACTTGAAGAATGCATGATAATCTATTGTTGAATTCCTTTGAATTATCTTGTGAATTTTGGATAAACTTGTAAAATTTCTAGGTCTTTGTTGATTGCTTGTTAAAATGAAAATGAGTGAAATAACCTTGTATTTATACTCAATTATGCAAGAATTCCCAAAATTATAACATTACAAGTTGACATCAGATCTAGGAGAATAAAATCCCACCAGAAATTTTAATTAAATTTGAATGTAATGCCTTGCCACAGAACCCTAAAGGAAGTTGCAATTAACTACTCAAACGAACTAATTTTGTTTTTGTTTAAGTACAATTAATATGCAATTTCACTACCCATTGCCAACAACCTCAAAGGTTACGAGACTGAGATTACTTATTAACCCACAAACAACATTAATAAATACATAACATTTATCTACTTAAGATATTAAGAACATATACATTCCATACAAGATAAATTACATCATCATAATAAGGAATACAATACGATTCGAAATAACGATAATATGATAAGAATATTACATCTCTCGTTCCCCAAATGAGGTAAATTCAATAAGCATGATTACATATTACATCTTCCACCTCGATTACAAAGAGGGGTAATAAATTACAAGAATCAACTGAAATGAGTAAAAACATGTAATGAAACTGGATCTCACGAGCTCTCCAACTATAAATATCACCAACACGAACAAGAGAAAAACCCAACGGAGTAAGGTGCACATTCCACCCAACCATGTGGTACCTGGAGGCCCACCTCCATGCTAGGAGATACTAACAAGGATTCCAAGACAAGACCATCTACCTCAAGACACAAGTTGACTCAAACTGATACAACCAAACACATAAACCATACAACCACAAGTACACCGTTACATTACTGACATGGATTACATTTATTTAGTTATCACTTGATTAAAATACCTCCGAAGGTTACCCTGTCTTACCTCTTATGGGCTCTGGCCCCTAATGGAAGCCACTCTTCTACTTGACAACATACCAAACAAAACCAATCACCAAGGGTACCAAAGTGTATACAAAGTAGATAAAACAATCACTCCAACTCTAGGAGGAAACACATAATGAAACTCACTCCAACCAAGGAGGCAACACTTTCACATAATCCACTCCTTCCACAGGAGGCACAAAAAATCATCGTTTGTGGAAACTGGTAATAACATGATACATTTAGATGCACTACCCAAGACAATCCAAAAGTTGACTAACAAAATGACAATCCCCATCCTCTAGGGTCCTCTGGAAGACTTGCATATTAACGACACAATTAACCCATTTCCCTAAACATGAACACCAAGGAATTAATCACATAAAGCAATTGCGAGGAAATAAACTAATTTTGGATATATTAAATCCATTTCCCATAGTAAAATTCAATAGTTTATTGTCTCAATGAAACTAATTTAATAATGTCTCTTTCAGACAAGTATGAAATTTAAACTATTTATTTAATTCCTTAATTGCTCTAAATATTCATAAAATAAACATTACTCGATTTAAAACACACCACTTTAAAGTTATTTATTTCTTCTTTCCGAAAATAATTCATTTGGAAACCAAATAATTCATTGATTAAAACACATTACTTTTAAATCCAATATTTGATCTGATAAAACATATTATTTTAAAATAAAATCAATAATTTGACTATAAACACAATATTTTAAATTGCTCAATTACATTTAAATCATATCATCAATTAATCAATATTTTAATAATTCAAATATATAAATATATATATAATATAATATACATATATACATAATATATATATCCTCATATGATATATATATATGTATATATATTATATATATTAAATTATTTGATATGTATATATGTTAATATTTTAATATTATATAATATAATATTAAATATTAATATATATTTTAATATCCTATATATATTAATATTTTAATATTATAAAAATATAATAATAAAATATTAATATATATATTTTATTTTCTTTTTAATATATAAAAAAAGTCAAACTTTTAAAAAACCCACATGTTTCTCTGGGGTCACGCGTACATGCGAGGGTTGGGGGTGGTTGACTTAACACAGTCGACCCCAGGCTTGGGGCGGCGGCTATGCTAAGCATAACTGAACCCCCAAGAGGGGCCGATTGTGTTTAAAAACACTCGCACCCATTAATGGGTGCGACTGTGTTTAAACACAGTCGAACCTTGCAACGACAGTGGTGGTGGATGTGGGGTGCACGTTGGGCGCAGCTCCCCCATAGTGCCTCCCATGGGGGGTGCAGTGGGGCAAGCCCCTAACGACTGCCCCAAAACCCTTCCATTTATATTTTTACATAATTTTTTTTTAAAAGAACCTTGTGGATCTTAAAAATTCAAAAATTATATATATATTTTTTAAAAGGGGTCTTATGATTTAAATTCAACAAGGCACATGCCACGGGCGTAAGACTATGCATTAAATAGAATTATTGAAAAGGCTTTAGATACTTTCAAGCTGATGTAATTGGGAGGCGTAAAAGACAAATTCTGCAACCTTTGACAACGATCAATACATTTCAACTAAAGTGAAGCACAGGCTATTATGAGATATGATCTCATGGAATGTAATGAGTATGGGCAAGAAGTCAGCACAAGGAGGAAAGTATTTGTATTCTCCTTTGCTGCGATGGCTCAATTTTATCCTTTCACTGAGTTTCACATCGAAACCTATTAAATAAATGAAATCCCTTGAGTATCTGCCACTCATCCAAAATGACAGCTGCAGTAAAATAAATGCTAATGCACTGAAATAAGACAAGGTTTGTATAAAAAAAAAAGAATTTCTCCAAGTTGGCGTGCAACTGACTTTTAAACTGACGTAAAAAATACCACTCACAAATTTGAAATGAAAAGTGTCATATGAAGGAACAACAATAAAGACATCCTCCTTTACATAGTAATATTCGCACCTATTTCTCTTTGAGTGCACAGCTGGAAGTAAATGAATCAAGACAAATGCTTACAAATTCTTACCAGTCGTAGGTAATCAGTAAATCATCAAATCAAATCTACTTACACTGTTTTTCATGATGCTTTAAGGAATTTAAAGTTCTGGCAAAGATTAACAAAGGCGGCAGAGTAAACAATCCAAATCCCATCTGATACCAAAAATAAACTCAATAAATGCAATGGATCAAGAAAATTAGATGGCCAAGGCACCATGACAAAGCCAACTGACATGATTTGAGTGATGGACATCGCTCCATTATGAGATGAAGCTTTTTTTTTTTAGTCAACATTTAAAGCTGCACATTAAGCAATTACTTCACTGGGGAACTGGTTTGCTAGAGGCATTTGGTAGGTGTCTCAAGGTGAGCAACATGCAAGGCCTAGGCCCCCACAATAAACAACAATCATAGGCTAGAACAAGTACCAGAAAAGGATGGTAAGGCTAGCGGCTTGCTAAATGCATTTGTCAAAAGAATTATATATTGTCACTCGCATAATCTGCCAGAGGTCTTCTTTCTTCAAAAATTCTGAAGGGTACATAAAATTTATCCTTATATCAAACATTGGTATTATATTTTTCCTCCCTCTCTAAAAATAGGAGCTCTTAGGTGCTTCAATAACTGCGCATGTTCTGGGGAAGTGTCAATGCTCTTTTCAAGAAAATGCATTTGTTAGAAAGGCTTTAGAAATTTTCAAGAAAATGTCGGTAGTGTAGAGAAGGCATGAGAATCTTTTGACAGAATCCCTCAACATAGTGCGAGAAAGGAATGTGAACTTCGGAACTGTAAGAAATAGCACAGAGAATAAAGCTATAGAAAGGCATGTTCTGGTTACAATTGATCTCTTTAGATTACTTGTTTTAAAAGGAATAACTGATAGAGGAACCACGAATGCATTCAGAGAGAAATAAATTGTATCTCAGTGAAGGCCAACATAGACAGTGGATGGTCTTCAAATTCAAAGAAGTCACAAATGCATTCAGAAAAATAAAAATAAACTGTATCTCAATGAAGGAAAACATAGGCAACGGATGGTCTACAATTTCAAATAAATCTACTTCAAACATACTGGCCTCCAGAACACATTTCAGAGAGAAATAGACTGTATCTCAGTAATGGAAAATATAGGCAGCGAATAATCTTTGAATTTAAAGAAATCTACTTCGAACATACTGACCTCCAGAACTATAAGAAATAGTACAGAGAATAAAGCTATAGCAAGGCATGTTCAGATTATGATTCAACCTATTTAAATGAATACATTCCAAAAGGGAAAATTGATAAAGGAACCATGAATGCATTTAGAGAGAAATAAACTATATCTCAACAAAGGAAAACATAGGAAGTCGATGGTCTTCAAATCCAAAGGAAAACCTATACCATTAGGTGACCAGGTAATTGGTACAAATAAACCCAACCTACACACATATTCCTAAGAACAGAGTGATGAGGGGATGAAGGCTATTAAATATTTCTATTTAATGAAATACTTGTTGTTGAAATGCATTAAGTCACCACATTCATATCATTGGGTAAGGGAGTACGAGAAAAAAAATGTATTCAAAATACGGAAGCATAGACAAAGCACATTATTTATTTGAAAGGATTCTTCAAAGAAATGTAATCTAGATATGCATAAAATAGATTTGTAGAGGCTTTTAGAAACTTTTTCAAATACTATGCTAAAAAATAGTTAGAAGTAAGCCAATACACAACAAATGTGAAGAAAATCTATAACCCTCCTTCTAGTGCCATTTTGTGGTAGCTAAAATATGCAAATGTTAGTAAAATGACAAAACCAACATGATAGAAACAAACAACCTTATGAAATAATACTTCATGATTCAATATGCAAAAAAATGACAAGAATGATCAAAGCACATAAAACATGAAGTAATCTTATCTCATAGTGGATTGGTGCCACTTTTTTGTGTAGGAAGCATCCCTTTCCCAATCCATGATAAGCAAAGGATGCCAAATGAAGAGAAAGATTAGTTCTCACATGTAGAGAGTAACCTTGCATAAAATGTGTCATTGTGTTGTTTTGGAGAAATACTTTTCATTTTATAGATTAAAGGGTAGGAGATTGAGATATTTTGAATGAATGTGGGATTATTCACAAGCCAATGACAAGATGACACTTGTCAAGGTGTGAGAGGGTGAGTAATGTGCAGGTCTTGGCCAATGTGCCAATTTCAAATTTGAATTTTGCATGAAATGACATGTTTAGGGGGGGATGAAAGGTGCATTAAATGCCAATTTTGACTTGTGCAAGAGACATGTAAGAGAATGTGTAAGAGAATTTAATGCTTTTTTGGAAGGGACAAGTCATGTGGAGGGAAGATTCAAATTTGTATAATATTCCATCTTGATGCCCTTTTGAAAGAAATTAGATGAAATTAATAAATCAAAGAAATGATTTATTGGTGCAAGTGGGTGGGTTAGTTGAGGGTTTAGATTTGACTCAAGTTGAGTCAAAAGATGGAGAATGGGTGATCATGATTAGAGGTTAATTAATTTAGATTAATTAACTTGGAGGATTTTAGGAGTTTGATATTTGATTTAAATCAGTTTGATTTATTGAATCAAAATAGAAGAACTTAAGGACTTAATGAAATAATTTGATTTATTTAAGTAAGCATGATGGACCTTAGGGAATTAATCAATAAATTGCTTTAATTGATTAATAGCAGAATTGAATGTTAATTAGAATGGGATGCATGATGTTAGTTCTGCATGTCTACACCAACAACACGCTATAACTAGGGTGATGACTTGGCACGAAAACCCTAGCTACTATCTCCCAATCAAATCTCGTTGGGCAATGGACATGCTCAAACCTATGGATCCAAGTGGAGTCGATGTACTATACCTATAAACCTAAGAACAAAGATTATATTGAACATGTATATATGCATCATATAAAACACACCATGAAGAGGAAGTCGCGTAATCACAGGGCGCTTGCAAGTGAGTGGTGCAATTCTATCCCCTTCACAAATACAATGTCACAAAACTGACGAATCTAAACATCATTCATCTAATCTAAAGCATAAAACATCATTAATTCAAATATCCACTATGCTAATTTAAAGTATACCAAAATGATAACATCAAAATAAAATACCATCACATCAAAATATAACATTCACATTTCTTTATAGTTAGCGATTAAATAGTAACTGAGTACCATAGTCAAAGTACTAACAAAAAATAAGGCATAAAAAAACATAATACTGTTCGATCAAAAGAGCAAAATGGAGAGGTATTACATTGAATTTGGGCCACACGAGACTCATTCACCCAAAGTGGTGAATGAGTCCACCCAGGCCTAATTTTTGGGAATATTTTAAAAGTTCTTTGGAAGGTGTAAAACCTATTTTGAGACCAAAATATCTAGGTGGGACCCATTTGCCAAAGTTGGTGAATTAGTCTCAGATCCCTAAATTTGGGCCACAGAAGTTAGAAACACCTGCATTATGATTGGTTAATGATTGGTGTCAGGATTATCCTTGAAAATAAATAATAAATGATGCTTGTGGATTTAAAATAGGGCTAATTAAAGCATAATAAAGCCTAATTATTAATGATAAGCCTAGATAAGTGTGAAAGTTTGTTACAAAACTTTACAACACTCTAAATAAGGAAAGATTAAGATTGATTTTGATTAAATTTATGTTTATTATGCTTAGTTAATTGACAAAACTATAGAAAAGTGTGAAAGTGAGTTACAACACTTCACAACACTTTAGCGAGGCACCATTAAAATCCATTATTTCACAGGGGCCCAAGACCTAATGTGAATGTGTTTTCCACATTACAACACTAAATTAAGGAAAATTTAAGCCAAAATCCACAAGGAGGACCCAAATGAGTGTGAAAATATCTAGGGATCCATTTTACTACACTACACTACCTTAATCCAAAAAAAAATTTCCTATTTAGATACACTAATCTTATCATCAACTTCCTTTCTTTTGGTGTCAGTTTCATCATATATTTTTTGTGCTTCCTCAATGAACTTGGACCCTTTAGATATAATATCATTCAACCAATCTTTATTTATCTTTCTACAAGACTAATAACTACATATCTTTTCCATTACTTCTTTCCCACATGCTCGATTGGGATCAAAAGAATCATCAATAATGTTTAATAGTTGAGATGAGGTGTCTATGATGGAATTGAGGAAAGAAAGTAAATTTCTCACCTATTGTTTGAGCTCATCCTTGGAGTGTTTATCCTTTTTTGTTCTCTCAACTAGCTTAGTAGCAAATACTTGAAAATTTTGAATATCCCCATCATGTGAGGAAGGACCTAGATTTATTCATGTGATGTTGAAATTTTTCTCAGTCACCTCACAAATATCTTTCTTAGTAGATGGATGGGTAACTTCTACATACTTAAGGCTTGATGTAGAGTCTTTCATCAACCTAGAAGCTTTTTTGGCTTATCCAACTTGGGATGAACTTTGAATTAAATTACAAAAAAATTAAACTAGGGGATAATCAATTGAGCTAATTTCCTCTTTCTTGAGAGGGTCTATTATAACTAGGAAGATGAAAAATTGTATGGGGTACCAAAGGAGGCTCTAATGGTACCACGAGAGAATTGTAATGGCCTTATGATCTAAAGTATTATAAATGAAAGTGTAACCTTGTTAAATGATGAAACAACAAGTGAAGATGGAGGTGAAGCATTATGTTGAACAAGGTGGTCTTGGAGTGAACGTGGTGGTGATAATGCTAGTGATGAATGAAATGAGGAAGATGAGGAGGCATAATGGATAACATCTTCTTCCCCTAACTCCTCTTGAATGACCTCCAATTTTTATTTCTCCCACTCTTTCATTGACTTCCCCTTTGAGTTATTTTTATGTGATCTCTTCATATTTCTCCTCATTGGAGGATCCACATCAACATCTCCTTCATCTCCACTAGTATGTTGAGAGCTAGTGGATGAGGAAGGGTGAGAAGAAGATTTTATTTTTCTTTTTAACCTTTTCTCTAGTCTTAGTTTCACTTTGGAAGATTTTTTAGCTAGTTTTTTAGTTGTCTTCTGCCTCACCCATTCATGTGTCCTTATGAGTACTATTTTTTTATGTTCTTCTATATTTTTACTTATCTAAAACTCTAGTTGATGGGTAGTATACATTGTGTTTGTATGTGATTAAAATATAAAGGATATACCAAGTCAAACTAGTCATTTTAAAGACCTTGGATATTCCAATTTAAATAGAAATATTTGATTTATTGTAGGGATAATATTATCCAATATTTTGTCTTGAATCATTGTCACAATAAACCCAATAATCATCAATTTGAGGGAGGTGCTAAAATATGGGATCAAGATGTAGATTTATTTTGATACAGTTTTATTATCCAATAAAAATCTCATTGCAAATAAACTTATGGTATACTTTACTAAAGTTCTTTCAATATTTAATGAATCATATAAAGATTTTCATTTTTAATGTGATAATCTGATAGCAAAGGAATCCATCCCTTTTTATTTTCTTTTCATCTCTTGTTCATTTCCCCTATCTATGTTTTAACTTCAATTAGAATTAATTTATCAATCACATACTTGCGAAATTTGAATGAAAATCCATGAAAACCTCCAATTCTAATGTAGTTGAACTTTTGGAATTGGATGAAGTATCTTCTATATGTGTTGATAATTTGGTAGCCTCTAGAAATATATTTGTGCTCATATCACCTTAAATTTCTTTGGTCACATACATTTTGAATGTATCATTAAATCTTTTGAAGCTTTCATAGCTATGCTCCAATTAGAGTTATAGGTAGTGATCATAAATTTAAGGACCCCCCTCAAAATTACCAATAATAAGTAATCTTGATCAAGCCATTATTCTAGTACTAGCATTAAAAAATATGATGACATATAAAAGTGTATTCTTAGTTGGAATTGCATGAGTTGCCTATGGAGCTTATTGGTGATTATAGTGCCCCAATTGACAAATTTTTCATCATTTATGATGATGATAAGAAATAGATACATCCATTCTTAAAAATTATGATAATCCTCATTACCAATTAATCTATGGGGAAACATAATAATGTATGAAGTATTTTTAGTGAATTGTGATGTGTAAATTCTTTTGAAGTTATGACTTCTCCTTTTTATGAAATTTTAATCAATGCCTTGTAATGGTGTTGTGTCACACACTTTTATTTTTGGTTAAATTCTAGTCTATTTCTATAGTATCCAAGTTTATAAGAAAATTCTCTTTGAGGAAAATCGAGAGTTAGAGTAGATAGGTCATCACTTGATAATTAATCAATCATTGACTAATTATTAGGCCCTTTTTACTTTAATTATGTAATCTAAAATTATGAATTTATTTTATTATTATATTGAGCTATATTTAAATCATGTTGTCACATTGCATTAGATGATGAAACATGTATCAATCTAATCAAATCCTCATCTAGGGTTTTTCTTTTTTTATTTAAGCATTCAACTTTAATTATAATCATCCATTTATTTTATTACATCAATATGATTTCTTAGGTTTTTTATCACGTCATCTTTCTTTGATCTCTCATTTGTGATAGGAGAACTGCTTCTAGGTAACTTCTAGGAGCTATGGTGTTAAACTATCAACTCTTACAAGAACTACACTAAAATAATCCCTCTCTAATTTTGAAATTAGCTTATCATCTACTATTCTTATTTCTCTCTGTGAACCCCTAAACCTCCAATTGCACAAAGATGACAAACATTGTTAGTGTTACATCAAAATGCAGGCAAATATGAGGGATTCCCCATGAAATCCATTTGTTAAAAAACTTAAAATACGGACAAGGGAAGAAAAACTAAAATAAATGAAAACAAGTCCTAATTAAGTGAACGAATTGATGATTCCATGGGGGAATTGGTGCCAATGGAGTGTTGCAATTGGCCCTTTCCCAATTCATAAGTTGCAATGTGGTTGATTGAACAATAGTCAAATATCCAAAGAGATTTGAGCATAATCTTGATGCAAAATGTGAAATATTGTGAATGCTTGGATGAAAATGGACAAAATTAGTTCTCACGTGAAGAGAGTAACTTTGCATATGAATTGTGGATGATGATGGATTTGAGTATAGTAAGTCTACTCAAATTGTGGATGTTTAAATGAGAGGAAGAGTCTCTCATTTATAGATTTCCAAAATGGAATATTGAAGGAAAATATGCAATGTGGGATCATTCAACATCCAATGGCCAAGTGCCACTTGTCAAGATGTGAATGGTTGAGGAATGAGCACATCTTGGTCCATGGTCATGATAAATGCCATTGGATTCAAATTTGAATTTTGAATATGACATGTGAGAGGGAAAGAGAAATGGAGTTAATGTCACTTGGCTCAATGCACAAGGACATGTAAGAGGCATTGAATGCCTTGTTGGAAGGACCAAGTCCACTTGGCCTTTTTGAATTCAAATGAGGGAATATTCCCTTTTGATGCTTTGTGAGGGAAAATAGAAGAATTAATAAATCAAAGTAATTGATTTATTGTGCAACTTGCATTCTCTAGAGGATTTTAGTGAGAGAGATTAACTTAATCAAGGTTTTGATTAATTTAATGAAGAATTAGGTGATGTGACAATTTAGACTTAAATAGATGAATTAATTTAAATCAAATTGAGAGGAAATGATTTGATTTATTTAACTAAGGAGGAATATTCTAGATTAAATCAAATAAGGTTTAATTTATTTAATTTAATAAGAAGACTTTAGGTATTTAATCAAATAAAATGAATTATTTAATTAAACAAAAAGGTAAGGTTAATTAAATTAAATTGATTAATTTAATCAAAGGAGGTGATAGAATTAATCAGATGAATAATGATTAAGAGACAGAATGTATGATTCAGAAAGAAATTATGTTAGTAATCAGGATCAAGTGTGTTGAATGATATTTGTACATTTTCCATGTCTATATTTTGCCCCTCTTTGAAGCAATGTGCTTGTTGCATTGATTCAAAGAATAAACTGATGTGATGAAAGTTCAAAAATTCTTGACTTTTCAGATGCCCCACTATTGCCCCAGCAAGAAGATTATGCTGGTATATTGCCCCTTTGAGAGATCGAGCGGAAATTTTCAATTTTCTGATCAAGATCGCGATAAAATGCAAGAGGAGTGGTTCTATTGATCAGAGGATGAAAGATAATTCTTTGATGTAGACAAATGTAATGATGTATAGACAGTCATCGGCCATGGGTAGCCTCGTGTATATTTTGATACAACACACCGATTTTATATAGAAATGTTAGTAGAGATAGAAGAATAAGAAGAATAAGATGGATGGAAGGAGGATCCACACAAGTTCACATTATTATCAATGATGATGATTTGCATTGCTAGGAGTTGGGATTTTCAAAGGACCAATTGCTTTATGTTTGATAACACACATAGGTACGATGCATCAAGGTATAAAGGACTAGGATGGCATTGTACCTAGTGTGATGGACTCTGACTTGACAATCAGATAGGAGTGCTCTTATTCACACTTGACATACAGAAACCTTGCTAGGACAGACACAACAAAGCAAGTATTCACCAAGTTATTTTACAAGAGTATCCAGCAAGCATAATAGATAAAAAATATAATGATCATTGCCCCATTCCTTTCTCTCTAAACTTGTTTTGTTTAGGCGTCATCCAGAGGTCCTTGGAATGAGCGCAAAATAAGATAAGTCAAAAAGACCAAGAGAAGTAAACAAACAAGCTAATGTTCTTCGTACCGCTAGCCAAGGCTAAACTACTATGGGGTACCTGATGCTTATGTCCATCACAGGAAAGCTTCATCCTAAGAAATGTAGTGATCAGGGTTTGGATGGAACCGAATGGGTGATAAGCTGTTGATACTCCAAGTTGACCAACTTGCTTGCTTACTACTCTAGACTTGAGACTTTGACAATTAAGCGTTCACTTTTTGAACCTACTAAACTTGCTTCTAACTAACTCACCAAAGGGTGAAAGCGACGATTGACTTTATTAGGAATGAGATAAAATTTGCGGGTGAAAATGAGATGAAATGGATGCACTATTTTGGGTTTTCTGATATTTTGAGGTTGTTTTTGGAATTTTGAGATTTTTTTCAAATGTTTTTGGTATTTTCAAGATTTATGATGAACAGAGTAACTTAAAGACCTCTCCTAGGGGTCTCGGGAGTTGATCCGTAGATTAGCCTTGCCTACATTATACATGCAGAGACCTCATAGTTCGACTAACAATAGACTTGACTTAATGATAAGATGGACAATTGGGTTGCCATTTTATTGTCTAAAGGACTGACTTAAGATGCAAACTAGATGGGAAAATGGATTGCCAATGCGACGGACGCTTGAATTGACCATAACTGTCTCGGGGGATGATCAAAGATCAACATTTCCTACGTTCAAGCTCAAAGACGACGCATGTCGACAAGGTGAAAGACTAACAAGACTCAGTGATGAATTTGTTTTGAATATTTTCTTGATATTTTGACATGTTTTGGATTTTTGAATGATTTGGATGTTTCTGATTTTTGATGAATTTTCTGATGTTTTTGGGGTTTTTTTTTGCATGATTTTGAATATTCGAATATGTGATGATATCAGTGCTCTATTTCAGGATTTTGTTGAAAACCAAGCTTAATGGTTGATCAATCGGATTGATGGATTGATAGTTTGACTAAGTGTGTTAAGTCAAACAAAGATGATAATGCACTTGTAAATTCTAGGAAGTTGTGTTATCCTAGAGTAGACTCATACAAAAAGGATAATTTGGCTAGGTGTGTTAAGCCAAATGAGGTGATTATGGATTTGATAATTTGGCTAAGTGTGTTAAGCCAAACAAGATGATAATGGACTTGTAAACCCAAGGAAGTTGTGTTATCCTAGAGTAAACTCATGCACAAGATGATAGTTTGACTAAGTGTATTAAGTCAAACAAGGTGATAGTTGATTGGATTCGATTGATCAATGATGAAGCTTTATTTGGAACAAAATAGCTTTGATGATTTGATGTGACATTGAAGTACACATTAGATGCAACTGATATTGATTGTTTGGATTGATGTTCAATGAAAGATAAAGCTTGGTAAAGAACATCATCTTGTCAAAATATGCCATGGGCTAATGATTTGGATTGATGCTCACAAATGCTTTGACAAATTTTCTTTCACATTTTCCAATGTTCAAATTACCACATAAGCGTGAAGATATAGATCAAGATTTATTCCCGAAGCGAGATGTAAATATCTGCCCCCAGGGTCTAGCAATGTTTGAATGACCATGGGCAGATTCTTGGATGAATGGATATGGATATGGTAAGCATGCAAAGGATGCCAAGGATTATCTTGTGACAAGATAAGGTGTTTGAACAAAGGAACACTCATTCGGATAATGCTTCAAGTCTCAAATAGCGTTGGGTAGGATAGGATCAATGAAAATGACCCATGTCAAGATGTTTACCATAAACAAGTGTAAAGCGTTTACCAAACCTTCATCAAGATCAAGATAAGGGTTGGATAAATGACAATGTGTTCGATAAACAGTTCATGGATGAACGGATTTATGTTGGCTTTATTATGGATGTGATAAGATTCTTTCTTCTGAACTGGCGCATGTAGATGCTCGATTCTACACATGACGCTTGTTTTCTAGGTTTTCATCATGGTACCCGTCCAAAGTGCCACCGTAGTGGTTTTCACTAGAGGATGATTTTTTCCTTTACTATTTTCAATCCTTTTTCTAATTTTTTGGATTTTTGTTTTTTTGTCTTTTTATTTTGTATTTTTTATTTTTTTGTATTTTTTTATTTTTTTGTATTTTCTGAGAGATTTTAAGCTGATGCTGAACCACCTAGTGGTGCTAATGTAGATGATTTTTTCATAACGTGCCATCAGTATCCTACTTGAAGAAGTTGCTTTGCCAAGACATGTGCACTTGAATGCAACTTTTGAGATCCCTGATCTGTTTTGCTGATACCGGAGTTAACTTTGTCTTTGTGCACACATCGCAATAAAGTGCCTTCTGAATCCCTACGACGAAAGGTCGCTACCAATACATGTTCAATGTGAGACTTGGATATCATGCATAGAGACATGGATGAAGTGTGTTTAGGGATAAAAGATGGATTGGTTGACAATTTAGAGCCTTTGACTCTCCAAACCTGGGAAGATTAGCAGTAATGGGTGGATATGGAAGTGTGTATGGACTTCGGACCAACTGCTTGATACACTTTGTATGTCGCTTGAGAAGCCTGAATTTTCCTTTGTGGACATCTTTGATGGATACTTTTCCCTCTTTTATTTTGCCCCGTAGTTTCTTTGACTGATGGAGTTTGATAGGGATAATCTTTTTTTGTATTTTTTGGTATCCACTTATATTTGATTTGTCTGATATGCTTCTTAGCTTCTTTTTCTTTGATAAAATTCTTCATGCTTCAATTCAAGTCTTTCTTTTCATGTTGGTCCCAATTCATGGATGGGGTGATGGGTGGATGAAGATTCATGATGTGGTGGGTTGTAGTATTTGCATTGGTTTCATCATAAGGATTCTTCGTGCTCCCTATGTTGATGTTTTCTTGAGACTAAGTTTCCCCCAATATGGTGATAATATTATTGATATGTTGAGATCCCTTGACTGTCGAATAACCAAGGCCTTGACGCTTAGGATTTCCAATAATCTGCATTGGTTCCAGAATACCCTGTTCATGTAGGCCTAATCCTCTGCCTTGATAATTCATCTACTGAAAAAACTTATTTGCAATAGGATATGATTTACCTTGGAAACAAAGTGCTAATCCTTCTCTGCTTTGTGGTGGATCTTCAAATGTCATAGCTCTTTCATTGATAAGATGTTTTTCCCTTACAAAGGTGAGTGATCCAAGTTTATAAGTGAGAGGATCCTCCATATGTGGGATGACTTTTTGATTGATATCTTTGGTTTGATCTTGTGAGATATGAGATTGTAGTTCTTCTTCAAGAGGTGTTGATGCTTCACTGTCCTTGTAAAAGTCTTCCTCATGATTTATTTCACAAGATTTTTCTGATTCGCGACTTCTGTAGG
Source organism: Sequoiadendron giganteum (assembly GCA_007115665.2). NCBI lineage: Eukaryota > Viridiplantae > Streptophyta > Pinopsida > Cupressales > Cupressaceae > Sequoiadendron > Sequoiadendron giganteum. The sequence goes on along the minus strand of CM021102.1, from coordinate 292,143,888 downwards.
AGCCCTCTTTATGATTTTTTTCTGATATGTCTCTGAATTTCTCTATATCTTGATCATGTGTATAAATGTCAAGAGTAAGAGACTCTTGTTCCTTGGTAATCATATCAAGAGTATGAGACTCTTGTTTTGAATGATGATCATCTGCATGTCCATCCAAAGAAAGCATCTTATGGGTAGATGGAAGGGTATGTGCTATATGGATATGATCATTATTTGTGACATCTTGTAGGAAAGTGGCCATCACCTCATTGTAGTATCTCGCATATAAAAATTCTTGATCTTGATTAATGTCAGAATTTCTTTCAACATGCTTTGGATCAAGTTCTTGACACGGGTCAATTTCAAAGGATGTATTGCTTTCAAAGGGTTCTTGGACATCATCATAAGGCATTGCAAGTGGCTCAATATCCTCTTGATCTTTGAGTGGACTTGGATCAAATGGTGAGTTGATATTTTCTTCAATATCTGTAACCATGAGGTCAAAGGATGTCAATCTGTCTTGGAAAGGTCCATTGCTATACTTTGGTGAAAGATGTCGATCATGCTTTGGGGAAAGTTCTTGAGATATTCCCTCTAACTCATAAGGTGATGTAGACACATTTTCAATATGATCATTGGTCGAAGGATCTTGGTTTATGTCAATAGGATCAAAGAAAATCAACACTCCTTGAAATAGATCCTTGTAGGAGGAGTCTTGCTCATGACTAAAAAATGGCTCTTGATGTATGTTGATTTGATCACTGGACGAGGTGGAAACATCATCAAGGTGTTCATCAATGGGTAGGTATTGATCATTGTTATCAAAAAATTTGGTGGGAACTTGTTGCAAGCTTTGTTGAGTGAGTAATGCTTGCATTTTCTATTGAGCCAACAATGCTTGTTGTTGGTCGTGTTGTTGTGCCAACAATGCTTTTTATTTGGCTTGTTGTTGAGCTGCTTGTCGATGGATTGCTTGCAATAATTCCCTAAATTTTGTTTTCTCATGTTGAGCCTAGTGTTGGGCTACTTGAGCCGCTTGCACAACTTGTGCGGCTTGTTGGGCAGCTTGTTGTGCAGCTTTCAACATGATGGAGAATGAATTTGTCATGTTGTGTTTTGGCAGTGGTGGTGGTGGGTTGCGGATAGTGTTGATCATTGGGATTGCTTGGATGGTTGTCATTCGCTGTTGCGATACTGATGGAAAAATGGGATGATTTGGTATGATTTTTTGATTTGGTATTGTAGGTTGACTTTGAACATTGTTGTGGTTGAGAATCCTATTGCCTGGATTTAGGTTTCTTTGATTTTGCATGGTGTTACCTTTACTTGAATCAACATGTGGATTTGTCAACATATTGCCTGGATTTTGATCAACATTGGTTTCATTTGCAATCGTATCTATCCCAAAATTCACCAAGTATGGATTTGAAATGGTCATATTTGGTAAATTTTCACTTGGCATGTATGGATTTGGTGGGATAATGTTGTTTGGAAAGCTCATGCATTGAGCATTTGGTTGATAGATTTGCAGACTTGGACTTGGATTTAAATTTATCATTGGGAAAGGTGTTCCAAACTTCAGATTGGGCATACTCACATTCGTTGTAACATTGAGGTTTGGAGGTGATAATGATGTCATGTTTGAATTGGATAAATGTGAGTTTCGATAATCAATTGGTATTGTGAGACTTGGATATTTTGGTTTAATTGGATTACTCGTGATAGATGGATCAAGTTTATATTCCATGTTCTTCTTGTGTTTTGACCTTTTTGCGAGATTGAACTTCTCAGGTGTTTAGGACCATGATGAGATGAAGGATGAAAGGGGTGAATGATGTGGGTGTTTGAACTTCTAGGAACTTTGGATCAATGCTAGAATTTAGGAATTGATTCGATTTGATTTTGATTGGTTGATAATTTGACTAAGTGCGTTAAGCCAAACAAGATGATGGTGAACTTGTAAACCCTAGGAAGTTGTGTTATCCTAGGGAAAACTCACATAAGAGAATGAATTGGCTAAGTGTGTTAAGCCAAACAAAGTGATCATGAACTAGTAGACCTCAGGAAGTTGCATTATCCTAGAGGCAAATTTTTTCAAGAAGATTGATAATTTGACTAGGTGTATTAAGTCAAACAAGGTGATTTTGATTTTCCAAAAGTCTAGCATAAGTGATGTTGCAAGGTCCCAAAAGTTGCTGGTGAGATGGAAATTTGATTGATTTTTGGGTGGATGAAGTGATGATTTTGATCCTAGATGACCCTAAGAGGACTTACTTACAAGACCAAGGTGATGAAGAACATGATTTTCCCTAGAAGTAATTCAAACCAAAAGACCAATGTTTGCATAAAAACCATAAGACTCAAAAGAGAACAAGCACATCTGTGATTCAATTTGTCTTTTATCTTGCTTAGATTTGGTTCTTTTTACCACAAACACTTTCTTGATTTATGTTTTTCAAACTATGTGTCTAATGTCCCACTTTCGTTCTCATCCCACAAGGTCCATTGTGTGGAAATCGAGGAAAATAAGGCAAAATTTCCTTATGTTTACCTTGTTGAAAACAAATGATGGTAGAATTTGTGCACTTAGAAACCTCTAGGAATGTGATCCCTAGGGAAAGCAAGAGTGTCCAAATTCGTCAAAGGTATTTTCTTCTCACAAGGGGTTTGAAATTTAAAGGTCTTTGTGAATGTTTGTTTTTCAAATGTTTTCAAGATCAAGCAATGTATTTCTTCCAAGAACTTTTACACTCCTAGGTTGATGAGGCAATATCTTGTTGGGTTCCCACTTGGATAAATCTAGTTGCGCATATCTTGTGCGAATGGCTAAATGCTTGACCACACTAGCTCCCCTCCATGACACTCACTTATTCGAGTCAGCCAAGCATTAGTACCCATGAATCTCCCATGGCATACTTTCCATTTCCACAACAAGACCGCATGTATAATGTGAGGCGGCTTCAAAGGACATGACCTTTTACACCAACAAGATAGACAAGGTTTTGGCCTTTTTCTAAACAAATAGTTCTAATGCGGGCATTTCATTCGTGGGGGATTATCCAACATCGGCGAGAGTCCATTGTTGTCCATCTCATCGGAATAATCCTCATGATTCTTGAACTTTCCACAAGAATCCACACTTATATATCGATTAGAAGTCACTTGGCTTTAGTGTGTTACCGATTGGGTCGTTCCCTTGGGTGATTAACTTTTCTCACAAGGCAAGCCCTCTAAGATAAACAAAAGAAAAAAAACATTATTCATAGTTCGATCAACCTTTGTTTAGAAACAAAAGGAGAACACTCGCAATAAGTCTATTCACACTCGCATGTTTTGTTCAATTTTAAGTTCCCAAATTGAAATGTGGAGACAATCTTTTTAACAACCTAATATCACCAAAAATCTTTTTGATTCTCAAGATTGCAATGAAGCGCGAGAGAAGCGCATACACATTTTGAATGATATTAACTTGTGAAAAAGATTGCAAAACATAGATAACATTTGTTCATTTTAAACCTCAAAGAAATGATGACTTCTTTTTAAGCACCAAATGAAGTGTGAGTTTGCCTTGTTCAATTGTTATCCTTTAAACAAAATCTAGTATATTTGTCTAAGGTTCTTTTTATCCCCTTGGCAACTTTTTGAAAAGGAATTTGAATTGTTTATTTTAGAACCCAAAATAAATTTAGTGTTCCTAAGGTCAATGAACTTAACAAATTCTTTTAAAGAGTGTTGAAGAACACTTTAGTGTTTAAAAACACCTTTGTGCAAAATGAACATGGGGTCATAATGAATCTCCTACTTTGTTTGAAAAAAGGAAATTTTCTTGTTCTTTTTAAACCCAAAATAAATCTAGTGTTCTAAGAGCATAAAGGCAATCAAATCCTTAAACTTAGAATTATAATTGCTTCCAAGAGTGTCTAAAGACACTTGATACAACAAAGAAAAAGGTGTCATAAGAAATTTGATTTTTGTTTTATCCTCCCCTTTTTGATTTCTTAACCTGCAAAAGTTCTCAAAATGTTATATGAGATCAAGAAACAATAAGATATGAGGGTTAGATAAACTATAAAGCCTATCAACCCTGAAATTTAGACCAATTTTCAAGGTGTTTTGACATTAGGTGAAATTTTGAAACTTTTAACTCTATCAAAGTTGATAAAAACCTACACCATTGGATAGCTTATGAAATTATAACCCATTTAAAAAAAAAAGAATCGAAAAATACTAAAAAATGACCAAGATACGACCATTTTAAAATTGGGTGAAAAAACAAAAAAATCATATGCGGTGTTGTTTACAATTGTGGCGTTGTTTGTAATAGATGTGGTGCTATATAGCGCTGCATGGTGATATTTGGAATAGGTGCAGTGCTATATAGCGCCACACAGTTCTCTGAGTGTGCAGAGTTTGTGGGTGCGACGGAGTTTGAGTTTTAGGCGGTGCAATATAGTGTCGCACCTCTATAAGCAGTGCAATACAGCACCACATGAACTGTCAGCGGTGCAATTTCCTGTGTGTGGTCAAAAAACGTGAAAAATATGGAATTTTCCATAAAAAACGTGATGAGATGGTTGTTGCCCTCCTTCTAGCACCAAAATGTGAACCCCTAAACCTGCAATTGCACAAAGGCAATAAACATTGTTAGTGTTAGATCAAAATGCAAGCAAATATGAGGGATTCCCCATGAAATCCATTTATTAAAAAACTTAAAATAGGAACAAGGGAAGAACAACTAAAATAAATGAAAACAAGTCCTAATTAAGTGAACAAATTGATGATTCCATGGGGGAATTGGTGCCAATGGAGTGTTGTAATTGGCCCTTTCCCAATTCCTAAGTTGCAATGTGGTTGATTGAACAATGGTCAAATCTCCGAAGAGATTTGAGCATAATCTTGATGCAAAATGTGAAATATTGTGAATGCTTGGATGAAAATGGGCAAAATTAGTTCTCACTTGAAGAGAGTAATTTTGCATATGAATTGTGGATGATGATGGATTTGAGTATAGTAAGTCTACTCAAATTGTGGATGTTTGAATGAGAGGAAGAGTCTCTCATTTATAGATTTACAAAATGGAAGATTGAAAGAAAATATGCAATGTGGGATCATTCAACATCTAATGGCCAAGTGCCACTTGTCAAGATGTGAATGGTTGAGGAATGAGCACATTTTGGTCAATGTGCATGATAAATGCCATTGGATTCAAATTTGAATTTTGAATGTGACATGTGAGAGGGAAAGAGAAATGGAGTTAATGTCACTTGGCTCAAGGCCAAGGACATGTAAGAGGCATTGAATGCCTTGTTGGAAGGACCAAGTCCACTTGGCCTTTTTGAATTCAAATGAGGGAATATTCCCTTTTGATGCTTTGTGAGGGAAAATAGAAGAATTAATAAATCAAAGTAATTAATTTATTGTGCAACTTGCATTCTTTAGAGGATTTTAGTGAGAGAGATTAACTTAATCAAGGTTTTGATTAATTTAATGAAGAATTAGGTGATGTGACAATTTAGACTTAAATAGATGAAATAATTTAAATCAGATTGAGAGGAAATGATTTAATTAAATAAATGATTTGATTTATTCAACTGAGGAATATGCTAGATTAAATCAAATAAGGTTTAATTTATTTAATTTAATAAGAAGACTTTAGGTATTTAATCAAATAAAATGAATTATTTAATTAAACAGAAAGGTAAGGTTAATTAAATTAAATTGATTAATTTAATCAAAGGAGGCGATAGACTTAATCAGATGAATAATGATTAAGAGACAAAATTTATGATTCAAAAGGAAATGATGTTAGTAATCAGGATCAAGTGTGTTGAACGACATTTGTACATTTTCCATGTCTACACTCTCATTTGGTGGTCATAATGATTTATGTACTCCAACACTAGGTGTGTGCATTGTATAGCTATAGGAAATGCTATCGCCTATAAGATCCAACTTTCCACCATTTTTTTATGTAATTGGAGATATGTTTTCGTTACTCATTCTTCTCCAAAAACCATCAAGATTGACATGACTTAATTTAGTATCTCCAATCTCATGAATCATGCTTTCCAATCTTGAAATATGCTCATATCCAAGGTATTTGTACTTTATTTTTATCAAAACCAAATTGTAAATATAATATTTAAATCTGTTAACACATAGGGAAGAAAATCTAGAGTAATTTTGTTTCTGAGAAAACAATTTTACAGTGGGTAGGTTTTCATTAAATCAACTTTCTAAAATTAAAATTCCTTTTTTGTGAGTTATGAGGATAGAGAGTAATTGTATACCTTTCAAATTAGTACAACCTTTTGTTCTAAACTAACTTTTTAAATCTCTACATATTCATTTAAATATATTGTGTAATTCTCTCTCCATACATCTTTGTCTACTCTTCAACAATCAATTGTTAATTTGTATTCTCTATCGTTCACATCAACCTTATCTTAATTTGCATTTAATGTCATTAGGCTTGGAGATAGCATTAATTGAATTTTTAATGTTGGTGTATGTGAAGTTATACCAGATTGATTTATCTTGACTCAATTTGAAATGCATTCTTTTTTACTCATTCGAAGTTTGAGAGGATTCTAGAACCTTATTTGACCTCTCAAAAAGGTTTTGAAACCACATTTTAAAACTGGCAAAGAGGATTTGCTTCTTAGAACATCCATCCAGGCTATCCTTAGAAAGTTTCAATTAGGTTGTATATGGTTATAGATAGCTTGTTGACTTTTGATGTGGTCGTGAAAACCTCATTGGGTGTTGGAATAGGCTTCAAAACCATTCTTGATTATCGAAAAATCATTATAAGATACTTTATCTTCACTTTCCAAGAAAGAGGATGAGAAGAAGCATGTTTGTGATCCAATACTGTTTCATTCTTGGAGGTTTTGGACAACACTTTGGACTCCAACATGATTGTGACAACCTTGTCAAATTCCAACTCGATTTTTCAAACCATGTGGAATTATTGACATGATCTTGTAAAGCCCTTCAAAATGAGTAAAAAAAAAATCATCAATATTTGACACAAATTCTAAAATCTAGATGAAACCAAAATGCAAAATTCACTATTTTTAATATTAAAGAGTCTTTGTTAGCACTGTCGACTTTTGATATGGTTTTGAGAACATCTTCTTAGGACAACATGGATTTTGAAATGAAACAGATCTATGGATGTCATAATACTTAATTTTTGAAAGAAAACCCAAAAATAAGTATCGGAAATGATTGAAAAGGGAAAGATTAGGATAGGAATAGACTCAAGGAAACACTAAGTATCAAGGATTTAAAAATCAGAAGAGAGATCTAAATAGATTAAATGAGATACATTTGAGAATGTAGTAATCAGGTCACCATGATGGGTGAATGTAGGAATCGTAAAGATAATTTACCATTCTTTCTATCCTCTATTCTACTTTCCTCTATTTTGATAATGACATTCATATTCTCAGCCTTAGTCATAACCTTTTTTGGGCTTCACATACATTTTTTTCTTTTTTAAGTTACATGTACAAAGATGTAAATGTGTTTCACTACTTAATTTGAACTTTGACGGTCGAGTTAAGGACATGGCAAATTTTTTTCCACACAATCATGTTAGTGTAGAATATTTTACCTAGAATATTCCTCTAGATAAGTTTTCTAGTTATTAGACTTTTAGGATAATGATTTCTTAGTTGCGCAATCTTCCATGGAGTTGAATGCCTATTTTCTAGTTGGTTGTTACCATTCTAGATGGCTCTTCTCATAATTTATATAGTGTACTCATTCTTAAGAAATTATCAAGCAAATAATCATTGCAATTATTTAGAGTTTATTCTTTCTTTTCAATTTGTACAATTTTATAATTTTCAAATCTACTAGTTTTCCTTAAATTCTCACATGGTATTAGAGCATAAGCTAGTTTGAGTGAAAATTCATTTTATATTGTAGGGCTGGAAATCATGGAGGAAGATGTGAATATTGATCAATGCATGCAGTCTTTCTTGTTTTCATGGATTAGGTTTCATTTTCTTTTTGATCTCAGCACATAATTTCAGTTCCAAATCATTTTTCAATTAACTGCTTCATGGATTCAAGAGTTATGCTAGTTTGTGATTTTTCAAGTGTTCCTTAGCATTAGGTCTATTGTTTCTTTACCATGATTCCAATCTGAGTCGTTCGGTGAATCTAATATAGTTTTTTAGAAAATATATTATCTTTCTTTTCTTGTCGGATTAAGGATTCCAGTGTTACTCTACAAGTGCGCTTCTAGTCCTTCTTTCTAGAAGATTATCTCATCATGCAAGGGGTTGTATGGCTTGGTTTGTCATCCTTTGTGTGGATGGAGATTGATTGGATTTGTGGTGGATTTCTGATCTGTAATTAGAGGTTTACATTTCAAATGTATTTAACTTCAATTAAAATTGTTCTTGATCCAGACAAAATTATGTGACTATGTTGTTTAACCGTTGAAATTACAAACTAGGTTCATTTTTACTAAATTAATGAAATTACTAAAATATTGTAATTATAAATAAAATACTAAATTGAAAAATAAACTAAAATGAAATTAGAGAGAATGTAAGTCAGGAGATAGAATAAGAATGAGACAAAAGCTAGCAAGATTAGACACAGGTTGATAACGAAGTTCATCCTTCAAAGGACTGTGTCTCCAGGTCTTCTTCTCAATGTTGGAACACTTTCATTAATATCGCCAAGAAATGAAAATTCCTTGTTACAATATCCAAGATCCACATGCATAAGAATTTCTCACAGTCTCTCTCCTTTATTTTTTGTGTAATAATTAACACCTTGTAATCTCTCTCTCAAATAATTCAAATTCTCCACCTTTCACAATAATTTTCCAATAATACAATTATTATCCCCAAGAGAATTTTCAATCACCTAGATCAGCTCTCTCGTTCTCACCTCCTTTTATACAAAAAGTTTACTCAATATGGTTTAAAACCAAATGATTTGAAAAAACCACCCTATCTCCAAAAATCCCCATAATTATATATGTATTTTGAAAATATTTCTTATTTATAAAAATAATCTCCCTTTATAAACATAAAAATCCTAACCCCTTTTAATTTTAGGCCCTTATAGTTTCAAGATTTATAAGGTAATCGTAAAAATCCAATCTTTAAATGCCCTTTCTTGATTAAATCCTTAAACTTTTAATATTTTTGAAACCCTTAAAATATTATTATTCGTTGAATTATGAGAAAGGTGGTGAAAGGGGTTAATTGTTTGAAATATGGGTTTACGAGCTTTATTTCTCTCCTTGTTTTATGGGCAAGGCAAGAGGATTTTAAGGAATGGGTTAAAGGATTAAATCCGACTAAATCCTCCTTATTTTTTTTTTTTTAAATCGTACATTTTTTACTTTAATAATTATGGTTTAATCAATATTTATGCCAACTCACTACTCTTTCCAAGTGTCAAGCTTTGGTGATGCCACATCACCAAGTTTGACCAAAACTTTGATTGGTCATAACTTCGCCATCCAAGCACCATTTTCGATGAAATGAATGGCATCGAAATCATGGTGATGAGATCTTTGACATGATGTGGATTTTGACCATTTTTGAGATGATCAAATTTTCTACCTTTTTGATTGGCCCTTGTACTCAATTTGACCCCAACTTTGACCAAGCATATCTTTGGTGTACGGTCTCCTTTTGACACGATTCAAGTTGTGTCTAGACTTTTTAGGCAAGCCCTATGCAATGGAGTTGGTTCCATATGATTCTGAGACTATGAATTTGTAAGGTCTTTTGGATCCTCATAGATCATTCCTCCCAATTGAGAAGCTTTTGGACCTCCAAAAGTCTATTTTTATGTACAATTTGAGCTAGGGCATTGTCACCCCACTTTCCTAGTATCATTTGTTCTTCCTTTTAAAATTTTGAACATCCAACCCACCAAAAACATAAAGAAATATGATATAGCTTTGTTGATATAATCAATTGCATGCTCATCAATATTCACTGTCACATTCATCATCCACATAGAAATAACTAGAAGAATAACAAGCAAAATTATTGAATACACTGATGTGAAGGAAATAGTATCAACATTATGAATCTCCTAAACATGAACATTATTAGAAAATGAAACACTCAAACCCTCTTTTACCACCTCTAGCTGAACACTTGACTCTAATTGCAACTAATCCTCACACTATGTTGTTTGTGACACCTTATCATGATTCAAATATTCATTCTTAGTATCATTAGATAATATAGATATAGGGGTTAAAGCATTGCTTCCATTTACAATCATCTTCATATGTCCTATTTTTACAATAGATCTATCATTCTTTGTGTGAGGATTTTTTAAAATATATTCAATTTCATCCTTAAACAAATGATACTTATTATGTTCCTTGTATAAAATTGCCTTTTTTTCATACAAATACAGACTACCTAGAACCATCCCACATATGTCAAGCAGAATTACATTTAACTCTACCTCATCTACAAACTTGGATGTGATTGAAAATCAGAGTTTACATTGCCTTGACACATGTAGTCGAGCATTATCATGCACCCAACCCAATGGATATGGTTTTGGATGAGGTTTTTTTTTTTTTCCTAATTGCTCTACAACTTGTTCAAAGATTAGATTCACTTGTGATCCACTATCTATGAGTGTGTCAATCTTACTTTGTTTAGAAATAGGCCTTATATAAAACAAGTCATTAATTTTACTTTCAACAGGTACTTCATTACAACTTAGAGAAGAAGCATGAGAACTAGTACTGACAATAGGACCATTAACTTTGATATCCACAACTAAAATCTTGGTTTCATCATCAAAACCTGATTTGAGATCCTCCACAATAGTTGTGGTCTTCTACTTACCCTTTCGATCCTTGAACCACTTTGGCTTATGATCGGGATGTAGTTTCCAACATTTTGTAACTTTGTGCCCTTTCTTCTTGCAATGTGATAAATAAGGCTTCTTGTCCTCTTTATTTACAATAGTTTTTCACTATGATTTATCTTTCCCTTTCTTGCTTCCTTTGTGCTTACTTGAGTTCATCAACAAATTTTCATGGCTATTCCTTGATCTTTTTCCAAATAGATAGCTTGCACACTAACTTCATCAATGTTAGTTTTATTAAACATAAGTATTGTATGCCTCAACTTTTCATGTAATCCACCTGTATACTTTAACAAAGTTTCTTGTGTATATAATGGAATGCCCAAAATTAAAGCTCTTTTTCTAAACTCATGTGTATAATCCTATACACTTTGTCCTTTCTCTTGCTTTAATGATTGCCAATTCATTACTTCTTTTTGCATATGACCTAATATATAGAACTTTTTCTTTAATGTGGCTATAAAATCAAACCAAGAAGAAACAATTTTATCATATCGGCTTAGATCTTCCTGAGTTATTCTCTCCCACAAGATTAAGGTTGTGCCTCCTAGGCGAAGAGTGGCTAATTGGATTTTTTGAGAATCCTTGGTAAACTTCTAAATTCTACAATAAACTTCAATTTGTTTTATCTATTTATCAAGGTTTTCTACATCTAGTTCTCCATCATAAGTTGGAAATTCAAATTTAACATCAAGTTTTAACGAAGGTGTATTAGCTGTAGATTGTATAGGTTATTTCTTCTTTGAAAGAGAATTAGATGAAGAAGATGAAGATGATGAAGAGGAATATGGGGATGGAGGTTCAGGATGGTCACTACCACCTCCTACTCCTTTACCATTATCATCTTTTGAATTGGATTCACCTTCATTCTTATTTATGTTCTCGAGTTCATTTTTCGTATGTCACCCTTGCCTCTCTTGGAAAAGAACTTCCACTATAGCTTTCATTTCGAGAATTGTTTTCTAGAAATATTTCTCATCAAGCTCCATAGGACTTTGTTCAGCTGCCATTTATGATCATGGAAAAGACCTTTGCTTTTTTATCGTAGGATTGAACTTTGCAAGTGTGCCTTCTCCTTGCTTCAATTTCAACCTGGTTAACATTCACTTTTACAATTTCCTGTTAAAAATATTTGATACCCATTTGATCTTTAATAGAGGTTTACAATTCAAATATATTTAACCTTAATTATAATTATTCTTGATCCAAACATAATTGCATGACTATGTTGTTTAACCATTGAAATTATAGACTAGGTTCACTTTTAAATAAATGAATGAAATTACTAATTACTAAAATTTTATAATTATAAATCAAATAGTGAATTGAAAAATAAACTAAAATGAAATTGGAGAGAATGTAAGACAAAATATAGTTGAATGAGATGAAATATAGAAAGAACAGACATAGGTTGATAATGGAGTTCATCCTTCAAAGGACTACATCTCCAGGTCTGCTTCTCAATGTTGGATTGCTTTCATTAATATCACCAAGCAATGAAAATGCCTTGTTACAATATCAAAGCTCCACATGCAAAATAATTTCTCACAGTCTCTCTCCTTTAATTTTTTGTGTAATAATCAATGTCTTGTAATCTCTCTCTCAAAGAATTCAAATTCTCCACCTTTCACAATAATTTTCTAATAATAAAATTATTCTCCCTAAGAATTTTCAATCACCTGGATCAACTCTCTCATTCTCACCTCTTTTTATACAAAAAAATTACTTAATATGGTTTAAAACCAAATGATTTGAAAAAAACCACCCTATCTCCAAAAATCCCCATAATTATATATGTAGTTTTGAAAATATTCCTTATTTATAAAAATAATCTCCCTTTAAAACCATAAAAATCCTAATCCCTTTTAATTATAGGCCCTTATAGTTTCAGGCTTTACAAGGTGATCGTAAAAATCCAATCTTTAAATGCCCTTTCTTGATTAAATCCTTAAACTTTTAATATTTTGGAAACCCTTAAATTCATTGAAATATGAGAAAGGTGGTTAAAGGGGTTAATTTGTTGAAATATGAGTTTACGAGATTTATTTATCTCCTTGTTTTATGGGCAAGGCAAGAGGATTTTAAGGCATGGGTTAAGGGATTAAATCCCACTCAATCCTCCTTATTTAATTTTTTTAAACCATACATTTTTTCCCTTTAATAGTTATGACTTAATCCATATTTATGCCAACTCACTATTCCTACCATGTCATATGCCACATGTCCTTCCAAGTGTCAAGCTTTCGTGATGCCACATCACCATTTTGACCAAAACATTGACTGGTCATACCTTCACCATCTGAGCTCTTTTTTTTGATGAAATAAACAATGTCAAAATCATGGCAATGAGATCTTTAAAATGATCTGGATTTTGACCATTCTTGAGATGATCAAATTTTCTACATTTCTGACTAGCCCTTATACTCGAATTGACCCCAACTTTGACTAAGCATATTTTAGGCATACGATCTCCTTTTGATGCAATTCAAGTTGCATCTAGACCATGTAGGTGAGCTCTATACAATGGAATTGGTTCCATATGATTACGAGATTGTGAATTTTTAAGGACTTCTAGATCCTTCTGGATTAATTTAATTGTTATAACTTTTGGTTAGGAGATTTTCCCACCCGGTTTGTCCTTTCCTCTTTGTAATTGGGTACCTAACATAGCCTTGTTTCTGAGACCCTTCATATTTTCATGCATCTATCCTTTCATTTTTTGCATATCTCTCTTTCACATAGGTACACTTAAGGGGAACTGTTAGAGTAGAATATTCTACCTAGAATATTCCTCTAGATGATTTTTCTGGTTGTTAGATTTTTAGGATAATGATTTCTTATTTGTGCAATATTTCATGGAGTTTCATGCCTATTTTCTAGCTGGCAGTTTCCATTCTTGATGGTTCTTCTCATGCTTTATATATTGTACTCATTCTTAAGAAATTATCAAGCAATTAATTAATGCAATTATTTATAGTTTATTCTTTCTTTTTAATTTGTGTAATTTTGTAATTTTCAACTCTACTAGTTTTCCTAAAATTCTCACAAATTAGGGATAACATTAATTGAGATTAAAAAATGAATCAAATTTTAGAAACTTCGAACCAAAAATATTAGTGAAAGCTGACAAAGGTTTTCTAGTTTTTTAAATGAAGAGGTGACTTCCACTATAAAACATGGGAGAAGAAAAACTCCAATACATATTGATTAAGAAAATATATCACATGCCCATTAAGAAAAATTGTTTGAGATACGCATACTAAGGATGACTAGGCCTGACCATTATGCTTCCATTTGCAATCAATTGTATTTTGGCATTCAAAAATTCTTTCTAGTTTTCTTCGAGAAGCATTATTATCCAAAATAAATTGACACTTAAGTTGGGCCATAGATAGATGACATTACCATCAAAGGTTTAGGTGTAAATTCAATCAATTTCATCCTCCAAATCAATATTAGTAGTTATCACTACTACAACTCATTCTATGATGGAATTTTCATCATCTAAACATAGTCTTCACATGGTTTACTACAATAGGGATTTGTGTTGTATGCCCATGGGGAATTTAAATACATCAATTAAATTCCTCCTCTATCTAATTATCAAAATTTCTATTTATAAAATAGATGTTCCATATGCTGGACCTTTGTAAACTGAAAATATGAGGCACACTCCATAAATAAGGGTATCTTACATGTGCTAACTACTTCATGGTCAACTTTAAACTCGCCTATGGTCTAGAAATCAAGTGAAAATCAAAATTATGAATTTGATTTATACTATTATGACTCTCTTCATGCTCAAATTTAAAGGCTGATACACATTTTCTATTTCTTTACTTTATCAAGTAATTTTCTTATTTATTTACTTAGAGATCTGTAAAACTCCATAAACATTTTAATTTATTGTCTCAAAAATTTAATTTCATAATTTTTTTTAAAATTGGCCTAAAATTATTTGTAATAGATTGAAAAACTGACATCAATTCTTGAATAATGGAAATATGTCTCCTAGTGGAGAAGAAATAAGATATACAAGTGTGAGAAAGAGGAAATGGGGAAAATACATGGACAAAATTCAATTAGGAAAGAGATCATGCATATCACTGGGCTCATATTTCACTCCTCACACTATAGCTCAAGCTTATGAAACTATTCTCGTGTGTCTATGAGAACCCTATTGATCATAAAATCTTGTGCATCTCCAAACAACCTTGTGGGAAATTTAGCAAGTGGGGGACCTAATTGGGCCTCACTAAATGACCTTCGAGATTTTTAAAGAAAGATGAATCCTCTTTGTGTTTGGGGAAAGGGAAAAAAATAAATGTAGGGAAAACATAAAGATGGTGATGCACCAAATATTTTACAACATTTCAAATTTTAATCATTTCTTACTCCCGATTGAATGGACACAAAATTCCATAGACCCTTCATTGTTCAAAGAGAATGAATGAGAAAGGCTAGAGAAAGCATAGTGCGGTCATTAAAATCTCCTCGTGGGAAGCATCCATTAAGGTTCAATGGGAATAAGAAATCCTAGGGATTAATAGGAATATTTAGATTTTCATAGAATCCCTCTTCTCTTACATCATAATATGAAAAATGGCATATCCTTTTCAAAAAAAGAAGATTATAATGAACATGATCCAATATCTGAAAGATACAATCAAACATAAAAGCTAAAAAAATGAAAAATAATCATCCATACTATCTATTGATGGTGTTTTTATGCACTTCAAAACATAGGTAATATGTAGGCACATTACCTCTCTTGAAAGACAATTTTCCACAATCAGATTGCAGAACACTATCCCAAGGTCTCTCAGATGTCAGGTCATGATGAGGCTTGGAATAGTTTAGTTGTTTGATATGATTTGTTGGAATCACAAGGCGGTCTTATGTGGTCAAAGCTGCAGGAGAATTGAGTCAATGAATGGAGTTTTGGGGATCTAGAATTACTATACTTTGTTGCAGGTTCAGGCAGCAGTCTCAGACTCCATTATTTCATCGAATTTGGCTTTACAATGTGCAACGAACCTTAACACAAGTTGCTTCTAAAAAAAAGGAAAAGGAAAAGGGGTGAGGAAGGAAGATGTTTTCAGGACCTGCAACTACCGATGAACAATGATCATGGAGGTTCCTGCTGTGGACACTTTGCTTAAACAAAATTTCACTTAATCAGAATTCTCACAATATCATGAAATTTGTGCTATCTTCTAAGGACTGCGGAGATTCATCATTCATTCACTATGGGGAGGTGAATAAAGATGAGGTTTAATGAGAAGCAATGAAATCAAATTCCAGACTAACTTTGTATAGTCATCTACCTTCAACAATTGACCAAAAGTATGGACAAGAAAAGCATACACACAATAGCAATCTTCAAAACCAGAGATAACATACTAAATCTACCAAATCTAATCTAAGGACATTAGAACAACAAATTAACTTAAAGCAAAGCTATAACTAAAAGGGAGATGAATCATGAAACATATTGAGAAACCTAGAAATACACCAAAAAATGATTGTATTTGCTATTATAATTTTTGTAGTATGCCTTTACAACAACTCAACTCACTCAAATTGAGAGGAGGAGAGCCCTATTTAGAGTTTTCAAAAAACAAAATGAGTGGCCAAGATCCAATTCTATTGTGTGGCCAAGATTCACTTTACATTAGGGTTTCACCTACCCCCAAATATATTACATTTATAAATAATTTTTTTGTTTCTTCCCTATTTCATCATCTAGTGACAACACTGTAGCAAATTTGTCTTTTAGCCATTTTCCCTTTGCTATAGCTATTCTTCAAGGAACTCATCATTGATGATGGGATTGCCCTCTCTCTTCTTCAATGCGGCATACTCCATGAAACTTATGATCAGGGATTGAAACGTATCCAACTCCATGATTTCGGATCGCAAAAGCTGGTAAGTCCACTCCTAGAAATTGCCGCCAAGCTTCTTCCAGTCATCATCATTATTAGCAGCATTGTCCTTAAAGAGTTTTGATTATGCAAAGGCTTGGGTAGCGAAGCACATGAACTTAGTGGTGACCTCGACGAACATCCCATCTTCCATGATCTTCAAGAAGTAGGGCTTTATATTCTCAAGATTGATCTCGACCACAGGCAGCTCGTACCCCGTCATCAGCTTGAGGTACCGAGCGCACTCCTCTCTAGAATCCCTTGCCCACTCAATGTCAGGCACCATCCACTCCAAAACCTATTCAAGCCTCCTCTTTCAGTGATCAAAATCTCGCTTCCACATATCCACTAGCCAGTGATCATCAGCTTTGAAGGAAAGGTCCTTTTCCCAAACATCGCTTGGTAATGCGAGTATGGCCTCAATCTTTGGGTAGGCTGCCTTGTACTTCCTTGGGAACCCTTCATAGATCCGCCTTGTGTCCTCGAGAGTTTTCTGAACTTCCAAGAACCTATTTGCTACTTGGATAGCCAAGTTGATGCCCGTATTTCCCATATCCAAGACCTGTCGAAACCAATTTTCCATAGTCTTTTCCAAGTTTCATCTCTTCTCTAGCTTGTTAATCTGTTCCCAAGACAGCAACTAAGGCAAGGCCAATGACATTGTGGGCTACTAATCCAGAGATGACCATTGTTGAATATAAGTTGTTAGATCAGCCACCTACTCCTTTAGTTCTTCCTTAGAGACCTTATCCTACTAGATAAGATGCACCACAGTGGTGACCGATTCTTGGAGATGCTCAACCTATTATTCCCTCATGGCCACTCCCAAGTTGATGGTGGACACATTGTAAGTTATACCTTGTTCTCCAACCATCGGTGTTGCTATTTGTAGTGCCCTTGATCTTGAGGCATCCATGGTGACCTTTGATCTTACCTTCGGCCTCTTCTCTTTCTTGGTGCTTATTCGCGCTCTGGCCATAATGGCTTCTAGCCTTGCCTTGGGATCCTTCAAGGTGGGAGTCTTTTGCTTTAGCTAACTTTGCAGCCAATCGGGCACTTGGGGCTCTTCCCTTGGTGGCTCAATTTGATTCCCATTGTCCTCCTTCTCAAGTTCGGCGGTTCTGACAACAAGAGCCTTCTCCTTTGTTCCTGTATTTTCCTTTTCTTCATCAGTGTCTTGTTGAGATGTTTCATGTCTAGCGGCGGACTTAGTGTGCAACTGCTCTTTGGGTGAATCTTTCTTTTTAGCATCCTCCTCTTCTTTGTTTAGAATATATTGATATTCCTCGGGGTTCTTCCCTTGTTCATCCTTGTGGAGGAATGCTTCCTTGTCATGCTCTGTGGTTTGACCATGTCCCTTGGTTGGAGATCTATCACCCTCTATCTCTGGAGCAACAATCTCCTCTTCCTGTGCAAGCCGGTCCTCGGCCTCCTTATCCTCAATTTCCTTGAGCTGCTTGCCCCACTCAACATTGAGATCAGGATCATTTGACTCTCGGATCAGTTCAGCATCGAGGTCCTCACTACCCTCACTGGAAGACTCGTAGGCCACCTCATCTATCTCCTGATGCTCGAACAAGGGATGTTCATGATATTCAAACTCCTCATCCTCTGGTGCCTTCTCAGCCTCTAGCTATTGTCATTCAAGCTCATCTGATATCTGCATGGTTTCTTTCATCTTTGGTGATTCAGTAGAGGGGGAGAGAGTTAGACCATAGGCCATAGCTTGAGCTATCGCAGCCTAGACTAGCGGATTGGTGAGCATCCCTAAAAGCTCAGATGGCACATTCTACATGTACTTTACAAAAGACTCCAGAAGGCTAAAGGTAGGCATTATAGCAATAGAAATGGTGGGTAGGGAAGGAGAGATAGAGGAAGAGGACAATAGTGAGGTGGTGGTGGAAGATGAATCCTCGGGAATAACTGGTAACACCGGAGGAGTAGGAGCAAGGTGGACGGAGATGTCCACCGCAGGCAGGGAGGAAGCAGAGACTGCAAGCAAAGCATGAGGGGTAGGGGAAGTAGCAGTAGCAGTAGTAACAATGGTAGGAAGGGACCTTGGTGAGCTAGATCCTCCCCTTCTGATCCCAAGGGATGAACCTTTGGTTAATACAGTTGTCTCCATGCTGCCAGTTGTTTTCCTCTTCTTCTTGGAAGGTTTAGCCTCAAAAGCCTTATGGGCATAGACCTTCGGTTTGGGTAGCTGTTCACTAGCCTCCTTTCTTTTCTTGGTCTTCACCGATGGAGGGGTCTTGGATGTCTCCCCAATTATAGTGGCAGCTACTCCACCTTTGAAGCCACTTGGTTCACTTACATGTTCACTTGTAAGTTCATTGAATGTTAAAACGACCCCTTGTTATTTCAATTGGGCCACCATCTTGTCCATCCATGCCCTTGTTTGGATTTCAATAGGCCTAGTGAGTACACTGATGTCATTAAGCTTTGGTCCATTCTAGTCAATTGTAGGTAGCGGCAAGTTGGAAACTGCATTGTAGCCTAGATTGATCACTGTGTCTTCATCCTCCTCAAGCTGATCAGGGACCAGACACAGGTTCACCCTTCATACATAGATGGCGTTCATGCGCATGTAATGTTGCAACCGCACCTCGAGATCATCTTTGTAATTGGCCCACAATTCCTTGATGTTGTGGAGGTGGGCATATTCATATTCCAATGCCTTTCTAACATGAACATAATAATCCATTTGTGGTCACACTGTGTATTGCTCGAAGTTATATTCGGCTAGCTCCTTTTCCAAATATCTTGCACACTGGGAAGTGTGGATCTTATACATCCCTTGACCAAGGTTAATGGGATAAGCAGGGCCTGCCAAATGCTTTTTGCTCAGGATACTATGAATGTGTCGTAGCTATCGGGTCAGCTCCAAGAGAATGATCCGGTCATTTGGGTACCGGGGCAGCTTGTTTGGTCTTTCAATGAATCCTTGAGTGTGCATGTAGGTGAACTTGGGGAACTAAATGTACCAGAAGGCGTACTACCTGAGGAGGGCCTTGCCACTGTGGGACATCCTCTTGTGAAATCCCCTCCTAAGGACCGGATGATGTGAGCGATGAATGCATCATTCACCCTATAGTAATCCCTCTTAAAATTCTAGAACTGTAGCTGAGGGTACTTGTCATAAGGTATGAACTCTGGCCCCAATGGATTGTTGGGCATCATTGTCAATCCCTGATAGTGCCGCCGATTGGCTATGGAATACACCAAATAAGAGGTCATGAAGAATTTGGTGGTTCTCTTTATGGTGGTAAACTTCTCGTGGAAGCAGTCGCTAATTATCTTGCCCCAATAGAAGGTGGTGCCTTTACCATGAAGAATCTACTCTATAAAATAGAACATCCATTCTTGGAAGAAGAGCGCGCTGGGAAGGCCCATTACTTGGCTGAGTAGAGTTACAAGGTCATGGTAATCCTCAAAGAAATCACTGTGGAAGAGCTCCTGAGGAAGCTTCCCAGCACTACCTCATTTGTCTTTCAACCAATATTAGTTGATAAGCATTTTGTACCCCAACGGGTCTTGTTCCCACAACTCTTTGCAGTCTTCCATTGTGGGGACCTCCATGCTCTCAATGGTAGGAATGTGGAAGGCTGATGTTATACCTGACAGAGACATATCTATAAGGATATTTTCATCCCAGTCCACTATAGTTCTAGTGTTAGGTTGGTATGCCTCCACACACGCCATTATTAGCTCTGGGGCCATTAAGGCCAGTGGGAAACCTACAGCCTTAGCAATTCCACTGTTCTTTATTAGCCTTGCATTTTCTGTCTTGGGGTTCATTCTGACCCTCTACGTGAATTTGTAATCATCGACCTGTGCGATGTTGGTATCTGTAAAATCCCTCCAAAGGGTAGTGATCCTAGATTGTATAGGGACACCTTGGAACTTGTACTTCATCAGGTCTTTGTCTTCCTTTCCTCTTGGTGGCTTGGCTATACCTTTCCCTTTCTTGGAGGCATCGGAAGTCTCTGCATCAGATTCCATAAATCCTGCACAAGAGACGTGAATTAGTAACAATAAACTTGATAAAACGGCCACTGACAAGTCCCTGCATGTCAAGATTAGTTCTATAATCATAATTCTCATTCACTAAGCATACAAACTTGATACTTCATCACTAGAAAGTAGTGCAAACAATCCGGACTTCCAAGGCTGAAATTCCCTTGGCAGAATGTCGTTGGAAAGGGAAAAATGAATATGGAATTCCCAAGGGCACTTCTCAAGGCGGAATTTGGGGATTTGAGGGTGGATGTGAAAGAAAACCTAATTTTAGCAAGTGGGTCGGAATCCATTTTTGATTTGGAGGTCATTTGATCCTTCATTTGGGAGCTCTAGTATCAACTGTAGGAAAGCCGTCTGAAACGGCGCAGAGGACATGGAATTCTGAGCATCGAAATCCGGGTCTTGGATTGGTGTCACCGGGAAGTAGTTACGGTTTAGCTCTTGGGAATGCCGAAATGGAAGCGGAAATCTAAAGGGGGAATTCTGGAAGACAGTTCTCAGAAGCGGTGAGAGAGTTTAGGGCAACCAAACATCTAATAGAGAACCGGGACCTAGGAGTCAGGAAGCTGTCTCAAATTCACCGTCAGAATGGTGCTGATGGAGAGGAATCTCGAGAGGGGAATTCTGGTGTTCAGAATCCGAAAGGAGCTCGAAAAAGAGATTTTTCCTGAATTTGGTTTCAAAGGGCAGTGAACCGGAGTCCGAGAGCCGGGAAGACGCTCAGCCATGACTGTTTGGAACGGCGGTGATGCAACGGAATCCCGGGATGGGAATTCTGGAGGTCGGAGTCCGATGAGCAAAAATTGGTCGAAGGTTCAGCTCGGAAGCTGGAAGACTTTTGCGGTCGGGAATTGAGGTTCGGAAAGCCACTCGGGGATGACTGTTGGAATGGAAAAGTCAGAACGGAATTCCGGAAACAAAATTTCAAGGACCGAATCCTGAGGCCGGATTGAATTTTCACAAGTTTAGGATTTTCAAGCTTCAGATGGACTTCGAGGGTCCGGGGTCCAGAGGTCGAGAAGATGCTTGGGCGGGGCCATTTGGAATGGCGAGGATGCAATAGAATCCCAGGATGGGATTTTCGGAGGTCGGTGTCTGATGAGGGGTACGCCACCGAAAGAATTTGAAGAAAACGAGTTGCAGACGGCCACGAAGAGACCCGAGCCCGAAAGACGCTAGCGCTATTCCGAAGAACAGCCGTGGCGCGGTGAAGGCCCGGATTGAATTTCTAGCCACTTAGCGATTGATTTTCTATTTTCTAAAAGGTGGTTTTGAGCGAAGGGTATAGATTTATTTAATTTCAGTTCAATTTTATATTTTACCTTCATCAAAACATGGAATTTCACAAAACAAAAGGAGAGGATGCATAGACGGCAAACCTACCTCGAAATCTTGAAGAGCAAATTGCCGGATGCATGGAGGACGTCGGAAAAGCACTCCAAATCTGGGTCTCGGATAATACTTAGGTGCCGAGAGTTCTCTAACTTTCTCTATCACTCGAGCACTTGACAATGATGGCCGAAAAATTTGCTTTTATAGCCATACACGCCATTAATACAGCATTGAATTCCTTCATACAGCGGTAGGTGGAGTTGGTGAGTTTAAAAATGTAGTCGGCGGTGGGAGGTCCAGAGTCCGGAGGTCGGGAAGACTTCCCACCATGACCGTTGAAACAACAAAGATCGATAGGAAACCCGAATTGGGAAACCCAGAAGGGGAAACCCGAAAATTGCCACAGACGCTAGAATGGCATTTTGACAAGGCAAACCCGAGTTAACCCAAGACTTAGCAATTTTTAAAGGGGGTGACCTTGGTCAAGCTTAAAATATGGCATTGGGAAATGTGCTGACCCCTTGTGGCACAAAAATGGGTACGTAAAATGAGGCAGAACAAAAGGGATCTGACGATCAAAAAGGAGGGAAGAGAGGGTCCCTGTTTTGAATGGGGCATGTGTGCAAAAGGCACAACAAATGGTGACTCTGCTGGGAGAACGCTCCCGGCGTTCTGGAGATAAATAATCATTCCAAACCCATGATCTCTGATTTCACAGACCTAAGACAATTTTCAAAGCTGAACTAAGAATAGTTCAAGGAAGGCGAGGTCGAATCAGACCGCAATTTTATCATGGAAGTGTGTGCATGGTGACTTCATTTCCTTTCATTAGAGAGAGTACGAGTAACCACTGGTCAGAGGAGATAAGCTATATAGTTCATCTAATCCCAAAAGTAACCTGGACATTGCTCCACTGCTAGTCATGCATCCATAGCTCCGATGGAGTTGTAGCTATGACCTCACGAAGAAAACTCTACTGCCAGCCAGGCATCCATAGCCCCGATAGAGATATTCGCACACCCATACAGTTGTTATTTACAATTTATTTACTACTTGTGCTAGATATTTCCTTTTAGCACTTTCTCTCTTTTCTTCTTTTTCAACCGTGCGAACAACGAAGTTCACAATGGGCTTGAGAATCAGAGTGGTCACTAGAATAGACTTTAGATTTTTTACTTATCTCTACTTCTTAGTGATCACCATACCATTCTTTGGAGATATTTTAAAATGTGCTCTGTGTGTTCCATGATAAGAGCAGGGATTCAAGCAGATAGCCATCCTAGGTTAGTGTAGAGTTCAAAAGTTGAAAATTGATGCCTAAGATCCTTCAAAGGGTAGCAGTAGGGAATGAGGGCTTATCTAGAGAACATCATGAAAATAGATAGCGAGGCAAACCATCATTAGGCCAAGCATGGCCACCATAGTAGAACAGGGAGACGCTTCCAAAATTATGACAAAACGATCGGGAAGACAAGAAAAATTGAAGGACAAAGCAGGAAATCTATCTTAACCTATGTACAGGTATTTACATGGACAGCTCACGAGAGCTCAAGCCTAGAAGTAATGCTTCAGATGTTTTACATTGACTGGCAATGGGACGTCTTCACCAGTGAGAGTCTTTAGACGGAAAGCATTATCTCTAAGGAGTTTAGTAATTTGGAAAGGGCCAAGCCAAAGCTTGTCGAATTTATTGTGTCCGCCTTTCTTTTCATGGCCTTGTCCTAGTAGAGTACTAGATTAGAAATGCGGAAGGCCTTAACTTTGGCTCGATGGTGGAACCATCTTTTGACTACACCCTGATGGTTGGAAAAATTTTCTATTGGATGGTCGTGTACTTCTTCAAGGTGCAACAGCTCGGCGAGGCGAGCTTCTCTATGGTCTCCTCCTTCATAAAAGTCATTGATGAACTAAAGGGTCAGGATTTTTAAATGTATGGGAAAGACGGGTTCTAAGCCGTAGACTAGATGGTATGGGGAATCTCCAAGGACAGCCTTATGACGGTTGCGATCTGCCCATAAGGTGAAACGAAGGTGGGTGTGCCAATCCTTGGGATTCCTATCTAGCAGCTTCTTAATCACTATGGTCAAGTTTTTGTTGGTGGACTCAGCAAGGCTATTGCCTTGAGGGTAATAGTTAGAGGAGAATTTGAGGGCAATACCATAATCAAAGGCCCAACTTGTGAATTTCAGTAGAGCAAACACAGGGCCGTTATCACATACTAGAGCATATGGGCAACCGAAACGATTCAAAATGAAACTTTCTAAGAAATTAGTCACTACTTCAGTTGTACATTACCTACAACTTATTGCTTCTATCCACCTAGTACAGTAATCAGAAGTGATTAGAATGTACCTATGTCTTGCATACGATGAAGGACTTATCAGACCAATGGAGTTGAGACCCCATTGCACAAAAGGCCTTACCTCTAAGACAGGTTGTAGCGGGACAACAACATTCCTTTCTCTAGTAGCAGTAGTCTGGCACATGTGGTAGGTACAGACCTGACCATGAGCATCCTTGAAAATGGTGGGCCAATAGTATCCTACTCTCAATATTTGATGTACGGTTCATAGACCTGAGCCATGGTCAGTTTCGAACTTGTCATGGAATTCCCCAAGAACACGACCACCGTCCTCCTTTCCCAGGCATCTCAAATAGATACCTTCATGATTTCTCTTGTACAATATAGAGCCCTGCAAACTATAGCTACTACTTTTTAGCCTCAGTGCTCATCTCTGGACTCCTTGCAGGTGAGGTGGGCACTTGTGGTTTAGCAGGTAGTACACTATGTCATCATACCACTCTCCTGGGGAGACATCCTCCAGCTGGTATTGTTGTACCAGGAGTTCAGGTTCGGCATTAATAACCACCTCTGCCATTATTTAGGTGAGTGCCTATCCTCTTACCAACTTCATCGATTGGATCTCCATGTCATATTCCTATAGCAACGTGATCCACATGGCCCTTCATTTTCCCAACTCATTCTGCATAAGTAATGTTTTCACTATGGAATCATGAACTATGGAAAAGACTTTGTTGTGTAAGATGTAGTGCTGGAACTTCTTGAATCCCTTAACAAGGGTGTAAACTTGTTTTTCTATGTTATCATAGCGAAGTTCGGTGTCCTTCAAAGGGGTACTCATGAAGGTGATTGGATGCTCACTCCCCTCGTCATCCTTTTGTGTCAGAATACTGGCACAAGAATGATCTGAAGCAAAGGAGTATATATAAAAAGGTTTCAGATAATTGGGGCTGACCAACATAGGGGTGTCAGTGATTGCCCTCTTGATCTCCCCAAAAGCCTGCTTTGCTTCGGGAGTCCACTCAGCCTTAGCTTCTTGCTTCAACATGGCATTGAGTGGTTTGACGATTTTCGCGAATCTGGTGATGAATTTACGGATGAAGTTAATCTTCTCGAAGAAAGATTTTAGTTATTTCTTGCTGCCTGACAGCTAGATTTTCATAATGGATTGGATCCATTTGGGGTCAATAGAGATTCCTCGCTCTAATAAGACGTGTCCAAGGAGCTTTCCCTCAGTGACCCCGAAGATGCACTTCTTTGGGTTAAGGGACACCCCAAATATGCGGCATCTTTCAAAGACCTTACATAGGTTGGCAACGTGATTACCCCACTACTTTGAGAATATTGTTAAATCATCCATGTAGATGATGATGCACTTGCCTATCAAATCTTTGAATGCGATATCCATGGCTCCCTCGAAAGTGGCACCAGCGTTGATGAGTCCAAATGGTATTCTTCTATATGCAAACGTTCCCCATTTGGTGATGAATGTTGTCTTATGTCGATCCTCGTACTGCACCATGACCTGGTTGTATCCTGAATAGCAATCCAAGAAGGACATCATCTGGGATCTATTTACTACCTACAGCACCTCATCCAATGAAGGTACAGGATAGTTATCCTTTTTTGATGCTCGATCCAGATTGCGGAAGTCCACACATAACCTAATTTCTCCATTTTTCTTTCTAACGGGAACCAAGTTCGCTACCCACATAGAGTGTCTGATCGAAAAGATGATCATGGCTGATAGCAACTTCTGTACTTCCTTATAAATGATTGGCTCCAATAAAGCATTGACAGGGCGCTGTCATTGCCGGAATGGCTTTATATATGGTCTGAGGGGGATAGTGTGCGTGATGATCGACGTGTCATATGTTTTGAGGTCATCATAACTCCAAGCAATGACATTGTGATATTTGTGTAACATTTCAATAATCCCCTTTTCTTTCTTTAGGATCACATACCTTACCTATGAACACGTTCTTGGCATCTCCAGCTATTTCTAGGTTGCAGGTATTACACTGACCGCTGATAGTATCTTCCTTGGCTCACTGATCTTGGTCCCTGATCTAATCAAGGTCGAAGATTTGCTCCAAATGAACTATTCCCCTAGGGATGGTGTTAGTTTTTAAGTTGATGACCCCTTCTATATCTAATTTTGCCTCTTGAAGCTCGACCTCATCAATTATCTGCGTAGAAAACACATCAGAACTAGTGAGGAATTCTAGAATGTGTGTGTCATCATTGAATACATTGAAATTGTCCACATTATCAGGCACTGATGGGATAGAAGTAAGTTCCATCGTGAATCTTTTGAGCCTAGATAGGGATAATTGTTGTAGTGTGGTCTCCGCCTGTGTCAGGGCATTGGTGGTATAATTCTGAGCATGAGGGATCAGCTGAATATTGAATGCATCCAACCCTTCCAGTAGATCCCAAAAGCAGTGCCGATAGTTAGTAAGTCTTCGATCATAGGAGGAATAAAGCTTTCTAACCTACTTTATGACTAACTTTGAATCTCCATACACCTAGAGCATCTTGACATTATTTTTCAATGCCATCAAGATGCCCAATACCAAAGCCTTGTATTCTACCACATTACTAGTACAATAAAATTGTAGCCTGTGAGTAGAAAAGTACGATTTACCTTTGGGACTAATCAATTCAAAACCTTCTCCAGCTCCATGCTTGGATTTAGAATCGTCAAAGTGCAACATCCAGAATCTAGGAGAATCCTTAAGGGTCGGGCTGACAGATCCGACCCTTACCTTAGAAGGGACCGTCATTTCGGTGGCTGCTTCCAAAATCACAAAGATAGCACATGTCTGCTCGTGCAATGTTGACCCAGTTTTCTCCTTCAAAAAAGCCCATTTTTTAACGTGTTCAATTATTGTTTGGCACAAGCAATAGTCAAACTCTGAGTGCGCAGCATTATGCACCTTGCACCAATTAGGGAGCAGAAGTTCCTGGAAGTTCATTCGGGTTCCCAGACTGAGCTGGTCATGCACACATTTCTCCAAGAAATCCTGGAAACCACCGAAGAGCCCAAGGTTGTCCCTCTCTTTTAGTTCTTTGTCATCAGGTTCTATGAGCATTTCAGTGCTCTGAGAAACATTGGCCAAATTAGTAGGTAGGCTGCATAGTACAAAGTAAACATCGCTCATTCCTTCATCTTCAAGGTATTCTTGCTCATTCCTATATGCCACTGGAGAATAATTTCCTAGACTTTTTTTGGCATACAACACCTTATTCGAGTTGTTGTACTCGGTAATCATAAATTTCATGCGTGGTTCTTTGTCAATCCAAATCTGATTAGGCATTCCTTTCCATGACAACCATATGTGAGAGTAATCAGTGGCAACGTATCCGTTCAAAGCCCTCATGAAATCCCTTCCCAGGATTATGTCGTAGGTGTTCGGGATATCGGCCACCTACATATCAATGGTCTGTTGGATCAGTAGCAACTTGCATGGGTATCTTGTTGATCTCCCCTACTATGTTGATTTCAGTTTTATCAAACTGCATCACCTTTCGATGGGAAGGAGTTGGTGTTATTTTGAGTGCCTTGCACATGCACAGAGGCATGACATTGGTTGAGGCTTCTGAATCCAGCAAGCAATTATGGAGGTTCTTTCCGAACACTTGGACGGTGGTTAAAAAGGGAGGGGTCTCGAATTTCCCTTGAAACAACCCTCCAAAAATGTCCACCTAAGTGACTTGGGCCTTTTCCTTCTCGTTGCTTCTATTTTGGGTTGGTGTCAAATTACCTACCCTGTTAAACTGCTTGTTTGCTTGTTGACCTACTGGTGAGTGAGCCTTATTGTTAAAAATTTTCTTGACAACTGGCTCATTTGATTAATCACTAAAAGAAACCTTCTTTACCGGGATTTCTTCTTGAGCTGACCCTTG
The DNA here is from genome assembly GCA_007115665.2 of Sequoiadendron giganteum. Lineage (NCBI taxonomy): Eukaryota > Viridiplantae > Streptophyta > Pinopsida > Cupressales > Cupressaceae > Sequoiadendron > Sequoiadendron giganteum. Next base: position 292,115,544 of record CM021102.1, on the reverse strand, counting down.
TGACGGGGTCCCATTCATCATTCAAAAAAATCCGTTCCTAATGGAAAGCACCTTTAGAAGTTCGAATGCGGACACACTTAGCTTCACCTTTTTAAATTCTTTAGCAATATACTCCCCCATCTGCTCAATTTCTTGGTCATGGGAAATGTTCTGGGAGGGGCTAGCATTTTGACTTTGGCCGCTGCTTTGTTGTTTATTTCTATTGAGATATCATGTGGCTGTAAGTGGAAAACCCGGATTATTGTTTGCACTCGGATTGGGAGGGGTGTTGAAATTGTTTGGCGGGGTGGAGGTCGTGAAAGGACCTCCAGCATGGTCTCCAGCTTGTCTATTCCTAAGGTTGTAAGGGGTAGTCTGCTAGTGAAACATTGGGACTTCATCCTCCCTAAACTCTTCTTCATTATCTTTAGGACCATTATCTATTGAATTAAAAAGCTGAGGTAAAGGAGTTTCGGAACTTACCTCTCTCGCTACATCATGATGGTTTGAATCAGCGTTCTCCAGCTCAGGGGCATTACATTCTGCCTTTGGGAAAGGGACCTGGTTTAGCACCAACACCGAGGTGTCGTATAGATTCGATGGGACAATGTCCCTGCATCCCAAATTGTTGACTACATTCTAAACTTCTTCTTGGAAGATCTCGACTACAATTTGAAATTTCAGACAATCCAATTCGGAATGGCGGTTAGTCTTATGTATGCGGCACCAACCAAATAAAGCAACTTTTGCCAAATAAACTCCGCTTGCAGGGTTTTCATTATTGTTGTTGTTGGGCTGATGAAGGGGCATGGGAATGCCGCCATTGTTGGGGCATGTATTCCACATCCGGTTCTACCTTTGGAAGGGCCACCTATCAAAGTTCTGGCTCGAGTTCTTATTTTTGTCATAATTCTACCTTGAGGATATGCCAGCCTCTTGATTATCCCAATTTTCACGGTAATCTCGATTTTCCCTATTAAGGTTGGCCTGGATGCTCTTTTGTGACGTCTGCAGCTAGTTATTCTGATTCCTTAGGTGTGTCATCTTGGTCGACATTTTCTTGACCATCTCTGTAACCTCATCAAACCTAGCCTTTTCAGTGTTACTTGGGTGCGGTGCAGTATTCTAAAGGAACACAGGTTGTGCTGCCGGTTAATTCTGATGAGCGAGTGGAAATTTTGCTGCTTGGGGGTATGCAGGCATCTGGGGTTATTGTTGGTGCGATTGTTGCTGCTAGGGTAGCAAGTAATGAGGCACTAGGTATGCCTGATTCACTGGCTATCCAGGATGCGGAACCATAGGTAGCTGAGGTACTAGATTCAGCAAGGGTGTTTGATGTTGTAAAGCCTACGTAAGTCCCTGTATCTATACCGGATGTGTGGTTTTCCCAAGAGAAGGTAAGAGACCTTATATGTTCTGCCCCAAATCTATGCTGGCAGTGATGGCTTCAGCATATGCATCTACCAACTTGGTTGGTGGTGGCCTCATCCTTTTCACCAAGGCTGAAGTGAGGTTGTCTAGTGCTGCATAGTAAACGGGTAAGACAACAGCATCATTGAAAATGTATGGGGCCTACAGTTGGGTATACGCTCTATGGAAGCGATCATTGAACGAGTTGATCAGTTCATTGATTTCCCTTTGAACTGACATGAAATGTCGATACTAATCTGTGGGGCTGATAGGGGTCTTGAATTTCTGTAGAAATGCATTCTTCAAGAGATCCCACATGTTGATAGTTCCAGCTGGCAAATTGACATACCAGTAGAAGGCCTCTTCCCCTAAGGAGTAGGGAAAGATCCTGCATGCCACATCTTCGTATATGATTTGCATAGTTTTCAAGGTGATTTTAAAAATCTTCACATGTTCCTCGACTGTCCTCTACGGATCTCGGGAGTTGAACTTCATGCAGAAATTCTCAAGATTCTTTGGCATATCATGATAGAGGTTGAAGGCGATTGGAAATGGTTTATTACCCAGCCATGCCATTGGAAAAGGTGGTGGAGGTGGCTATGCCAGATTGTTCTGTGTTGGTAAGAGGGCTACTGTAACGGGTGAGGCAACAACCAGGCTAGGGACTGCGTTCAGCTGATTGGTGACGTTTAGCCCAGACGACATGGCAACTTGGAAGGTTGTATGGATGGGATGAGTGGAAGAAGAATCTATCATTGAGGATGAAGGCAGGGGTGAAAGAGTAGTGAGTTGTTCCACGGAATCAATGATGGATGGTCCCCTTTGTTTAGGTCTCTTAGCTTGGATAGAGGACTATAATTCTTGCAACTCTCCCCTGTTTGGTGTAGATCTCAACACTCAGTGGAATTTCTCAGGGGAAAATGACTTAATTTGATCCAGCGATCCAATTTTACCCCTTCAATGACCTCTTTCTAGGGCCAATTTTGTTGATGGTGTTTTTATGTACTTCACAACATAGGTAATATGTAGGTGCATTACCTATCTTGAAAGACAATTTTCCACAATCAGATTATAGAACACTATCCCAAGGTCTCTCGGATGTCAGGTTATGACGAGGCTTGGAATAGTTTAGTTGTTTGATTTGATTTGCTAGAATCACAAGGCAGTCTTATGTGGTCAGAGCTGTAGGAGAATTGAGTCAATGAATGGAGTTTTGAGGATTTGGAATTATTATGCTTTGCTGCAGGTTTAGGCAGCAATCTTAGACTCCTTTATTTCATTGGATTTGGCTTTACAATGTGCAACGAACCTTAACACAAGTTTCTTCTAAAAAAAAGGAAAAAGAAAAGAGGCGAGGAAGGAGGATGTTTCCCAAACCTGCAACTATCGATGAACAGTGATCATGGAGGTTCATGCTATGGATAGTTTTTCTTAAACAAAATTTCACTTAATCAGAATTCTTACAATATCATGAAATTTGTGCTATCTTCTAAGGACTGCAAAGATTCATCATTCATTCACTATGGGGACGTGAATAAAGATGAGGTTTAATGAGTAGCAATGAAATCAAAGTCCAGACTAACTTTGCATAGTCATCTACCTTCAGCAAATGACCAAAAGTATGGACAAGAAAAGCATACACATAGTAGCAATCTTCAAAACCAGAGATAACATACTAAATCTACCAAATCTAATCTAAAGACATTAGAATAGAAAAGTAACTTAAAGAAAATCTATAACTAAAAGGGAGAGGAATCATGAAACATATTGAGAAACCCAAAAATACACCAAAAAATGACTGTATTTACTATTATAATTTCTGCAGTATGCCTTTACAACAACTCAACTCACTCAAACTGAGAGAAGGAGAGCCCTATTTAGAGTTTTTAAAAAACAAAATGAGTGGCCAAGATTCACTTTACATTAGGGTTTCACCTACCCCCAAATATATTACATTTATAAATAATTTTTTTATTTCTTCCCTATTTCGTCATCTAGTGACAACACTGTAGCAAATTTGTCTTTTAGCCATTTGCCCTTTGCTATAGCTATTTTTCAAGGAACTCATCATCGATGACGAGATTGGCCTCTCGCTTCTTCAACATGGCATACTCCATGAAACTTAGGATCAGGGATTGAAACTTGTCCAACTCCATGATGTCGGATCGCAAAAGCCAGTAAGTCCACTCCTGGGAATTGCTGCCAAGCTTCTTCCAGTCATCATCATACTTAGCAGTATTTTCCTTAAAGAGTTCCAATTGCACAAAGGCTCGAGAAAACAAAGCACATGAACTCAGTGGTGACCTTGGAAGACATCCCATCTTCCATGATCTTCAAGAATTAGGGCTTTATATTCTCAGGATTGATCTTGACCGTAGGCAGCTCATACCCCGTCATCAACTTGAGGTACCGAGTGCACTCCTCTCTAGAATCCCTTGCCCACTCAATGTCAAGTGCCATCCACTCCAAAACTTGCACAAGCCTCCTCTTCTGGTGATCAAAATCTTGCTTCCACGTGTCCACTAGCCAGTGATCATCAGCTTTGAAGGCAAGGTCCTTTTCTCGGACATCACTTGGTAATGCAAGTATGGCCTCAATCTTTGGGTAGGTTGCCTTGTACTTCTTTGGGAACCCTTCACAGATCCACCTTGTGTCTTCGAGAGTTTTCTGAACTTCTAGGAACCTATTTGCTACCCAAACAGCCAAGTTGATGCTCGTATTTCCCATATCCAAGACCTACCAGAACTAGTTTTCCGTAGTCTTGTCCAAGTTTCATCTCTTCTCTAGCTTGTTAATCTATTCCCAAGACAACAAATGAGGTAGGGCTGATGATGTCGTGGACTACTCATCTGGAGATGACCATTGTTGAATATAAGCCATTAGATCAGCCACCTACTCCTTTAGCTCTTCCTTAGAGACCTTATCCTACTAGATAAGATGCACCACTATGGTGACCAACTCTTGGAGATTCTCAACCTTTTGTTCCTTCATGGCAACTCCCAAGTTGATGGTGGAGACATTTTAAGTTATACCTTGTTCTCCAACCATCACTGTTGCTATTTGCATTACCCTTGATCCTGAGGAATCCATGGTGACTTTTAATCTGACCTTTGGCCTCTTCTCTTTCTTGGTGCTTATTCGCGCTCTGGCCATAATGGCTTCCAGCCTCGCCTTGGGATCCTTCAAGCTGGGAGTCTTTTGCTTTAGCTGACTTTGCAGCCAATCGGGCACTTGGGGTTCTTCCCTTGGTGGTTCACTTCGATTCCCATCCTCCTTCTCAAGTTCGACGGTTCTAACAAAAAGATCCTTCTCCTTTGTTCTTGCATTTTCCTTTTCTTCATTAGGGTCTTTTTCAGAAGTTTCATGTCTAGCGGCAGACTTAGTGTGCAACTGCTCTTTGGGTGAATCTTTCTTTTTAGCATCCTCCTCTTCTTGGTTTAGAATATATTGATGTTCCTCAGGGTTCTCCCCTTGTTTGTCCTTGTGGAGGAATGCTTCCTTGTCATGCTCTATGGTTTGGCCATGTCCCTTGGTTGGAGACCTATCACCCTCTGTCTCTAGAGCAGCAATCTCCTCGTCCCGTGCAAACCGCTCCTCAACCTCCTTATCCGCAATTTCCTTGAGCTACTTGCCCCACTCAACATTGAGATTGGGATCATTTGACTCTCATATCAGTTCAGTATCGAGGTCCTCACTGCCCTCACTAGAAGACTCATAGGCCACCTCATCTATCTCTCGACGCTCGAATAAGGGATGTTAGTGATATTCAAACTCCTCGTCCTTTGGCACCTTCTCAACCTCTAGCTGCTATCATTCAAGCTCGTCTGATATCTGCATGGTTGCTTTGAACTTTGGTGATTCAATAGAGGGGGAGGGAGTTGGAGCGCAGGCCATAGCCTGAGCTATCATAGCCTGGACTATCGGATTGGTGAGTATCCCTAAAAGCTCAGACGACATGTTCTACATGTACTTTACAAAAGACTCTGGAACGCTAAGGGCAGGCATTGTAGTAGCAGAAATGACAAGAAGGGAAGGAGACATAAAGGAAGAGGACATTGGTGAGGTGGTGGCTGACGATGAATCCACGGGAATAACTGGTAACACCGGAGGAGTAGGAGCGAGGTGGATAGAGATGTCCACCATAGGCGGGGAGGAAGTAGAGACTGCAAGCGAAGCATGAGGGATAGGGGAAGCAGTAGTAGCAGTAGTAACAACAGTAGGAAGGGACCTTGGTGAGCTAGATCCTCCCCTTCTAATCCCAAAGGATGGACCTTTGGTTAATACAGTCGTCTTTGCACTGCCAAATTGTTTTCCTCCTCTTCTTGGAAGGTTCAGCCTTAGAAGCCTTATGGGCATAGACCTTTGGTTTGGGTAGCTATTCACTAGCCTCCTTTCTTTTCTTGGTCTTCACTGATGGTGGGGTCTTGGATGTCTCCCCAGTTGCAGCAATAGCTACTCCACCTTCAAAGCCACTTGGTTCACTTGTAAGTTCATTGAATGTTAAAATGACTCCTTGTTGTTTCAATTAGGCCATACCCTTGTTGGGATTTCAATGGGCCTAGCGAGTACACCGATTTCATTAAGCTCTTGTCCATTCCAGTCAATTGTAGGCAGCGGCAAGTTTGAAACTGTATCATAGCCTGGATCGATCACTATGTCTTCATCCTCCTCAAGTTGGTCAAGGACTGGACACAAGTTTACCTTTCGTACATAGATGGCGGTCATGCGCATGTAATGCCGCAACTGCACCTCAAGATCATCTTTGCAATTGGCCCAAAATTCCTTGATGTTGTGGAGGTGGGTGTATTCACGTCCTAGTGCCTTTCTAACATGACCATAAGAATCTATTGGTGGCCGCACTGTGTATTGCTCGATGTTATATTCGGCCAAGTCCTTTTGCAAATATCCTGCACACTAGGAAGTGTGGATCTTATACATCCCTTCACCAAGGTTAATGGGATAAGTGGGGCCTACCAAATTCTTTTCGCTCAAGATGCTATGAATGTGTCATAGCTGTCGGGTCAGCTCCAAGAGAATGATTCGGTCATTTGTGTACCGGGGCAACTTGTTTGGTCTTTCCGTCAATCCTTGAGTGCGCACGTAGGTGAACTTGGGGAACTGAATGTACCAGAAGGCATACTACCTGAGGAGGGCCCTGGCACTGTGGGATATCCTCTTATGAAAATCCCCTTCTGAGGACCAGATGATGTGAGGGATGAATGCATCTTTCACCCTGTAGTAATCCCTCTTAAAATTCTAGAACTGTAGCTAAGGGTACTTGTCATAAGGTTTGAGCTCTGGCCCAGATGGATTGTTGGGCATCATTGTCAATCCCTGATAGTGTCGCCGATTGGCTAGGGAATACACCAAATAAGAGGTCATGAAGAATTCGGTGGTTCTCTTTACAATGGTAAACTACTCGTGGAAGCAGTCACTGATTATCTCACTCCAATAGAAGGTGGTTCCTTTAACATGGAGAATTTGCTATATAAAATATAACATCCATTCTTGGAAGAAGACTGCATTGGGAAGGCCCATTACTCAGATGAGTAGAGTTACGAGGTCATGGTAATCCTCAAAGAAATCACTGTGAAAGAGCTCCTGAGGAAGCTTCCCAGCACTACCTCATTTGTCCTTCAACAAGTATTGGTTGATAAGCTTTTTGCACCCCAATGGGTCCTGTTCCCACAACTCTTTACATTCCTCCATGGTGGGGACCTCCATGCTCTCAAAGGTAGGAATGTGGAAGGTTGTTGTTATACCTGACAGAGACATATTTGTAAGGATATTTCCGTCCCAGTCCACTATAGTTCTAATGTCAGGTTGGTATGCCTCCACACATGCCATTATCAGCTTCGGGGCCACTAAGGCCGGTGGGAAACCTGTAGCCTTAGTAATTCCACTGCTCTTTATTAGCCTTGTGTTTTCTGTCTTGGGGTTCATTTTGACCCTATGCATGAATTCATCAGCATCAACCTATCCGATGTTGGTATCTATAACATCCCTCCAAAGGGTAGTGATCCTAGATTGTATAGGGACACCTTGGAACTTATACTTCATTAGGTTTTTATCTTCCTTGCCCCTTAGTGGTTTGGTTGTTCCTTTCCCTTTGTTGGAGGCACCAGAAGTCTCTGCACCAGATTCCATAAATCCTACATAAGAGACGTGAATTAGTAATAATAAACTTGATAAAATGGCCACCGACAAGTCCCTACATGTCAATATTACTTTTGTAATCATAATTCTCATTCACTAAGCATGCAAACTTGATACTTCATCGCTAGAAAGTAGTGCAAACAATCTGGACTTCCAAGGCCAGAATTCCCTTGGTAGAATGTCGTTGGAAAGGACAAAATGAAAATGGAATTCCCAAGAGCACTTCCCAGGGTTGGATTTGGGGATTTGAGGGTGGATGTAAAAGAAAACCTAATTTTAGCAAGTGGGTCAAAATCCATTTTGGATTTGGAGGTCATTTGATCCTTCATTTGGGAGATCGAGTATCATCTACAGGAAAGCCATCTGAAATGGTGCAAACACGAAATTTCGGGCATCGAAATTCAGGTCTCGGATTGCCTTTGCTAAGAAGCAGTTACGGGTCAGCCATTGGGAACAGTGAAATGGAAGTAGAAATCCAAAGGGGGAATTCTGAAAGACAGTTCCCGGAAGCAGTCTGAGAGTTTAGGGCAACTAGATGGCTAATAGACAACTGGGACCTGGGGATTGGGAAGTTGTCCCGAATTTTCCATTAGAATGACATCAGTGGAGCAAAATCCCGAGAGGGGAATTCTAGTGTTCAGAATCTAGAAGGAGCTCGGAGAAGAGATTTTCCCTAAATTTGGTTTCGGCGGGCAGTGGATCAGAGTCCGAGAGCCGGGAAGATGCTCAGCCATAGCTGTTTGGAACGGCAGTGATGCAATGGAATCCTAGGATGGGAAATCCGGAGGTCGGAGTTTGATGAGGGAAAATTGGTCGAAGGTTTAGCCCAGAAGCTAGAAGACTTTTGCGGTTGGGAACCGAGGTCCGGAAAGCCGCTCGAGGACGGTCGTTGAAATGGTGAAGTTGGAACGAAGTTCTGGAAATGGAATTTTGAGGACCGAATCCCGGGGCTGGATTGAATTTTGGCAAGTTTAGGATTTTCAAGCTTTGGACGGACTTCGAGGGTCTGGGGTCCGGAGGTCGAGAACATGCTCAGGCGGGGCCGTTTGGAATGGCGAGGATGCAACAGAATCCAGGGATGGGAATTCCGAAGGTCGGTGTCTGATGATGGGTATGCCACCAATAGACTTTGAAGAAAATGAGTCACGGACGGCCACGGGAAGACCCGGGCCCGGAAGACGCCAATGCTGTTCCAAAGAATAGCCACGGTGTGGTGAAGCTCTAGATTGAATTTCCAGCCACTTAGCGATTGATTTTCTATTTTCTAAAAGGTGGGTTTTGAGCGGAGGGTATAGATTTATTTAATTTCAGTTCAATTTTATATTTTACCTTCATCAAAACATGGAATTTCACAAAACAAAAGGGGAGGGCGCACGAATAGCAAACCTACCTTGAAATCCCGAAGAGAAAATTGCCGGATGCGTGGAGGATGTCGGAAAAGCACTCAAAATCTAGGTCTCGGATAATACCTGGGTGTCAAGAGTTCTCCAACTTTCTCTATCACTCGAGCACTTGAAAATGATGACCAAAAAATTTGCTTTTATAGCCATACCTATCATTAATACAGCATTGAATTCCTTCATACGGCGGCAGGTGGAGTTGGTGAGTTTAAAAACGTAGTCGGCAGTTGGAGGTCCGGAGTCCGGAGGTCGAGAAGACATCCCACCACGGCCGTCAAAACAACAAAGATCGATAAGAAACCCGAACTAGGAAACCCGGAGTGGGGAACCCCGAAGGGGAAACCCGAAAATTGCCACAGATGCCAGAACAACATTTTGACAAGGAAAACCCGAGTTAACCCAAGACTTAGCAATTTTTAAAGGTGGTGACCTTGGTCAAGCTTAAAATATGGCATCAGGAATCATGCCAACCCCTCGAGGCACAAAAATGGGTATGCAAAATACCTTAGAACAAAAGGGATCTGACAATCAAAAAGGAGGGAAGAGAGGGTCCTCGTTCTGAACAGGGCATGTGTGCAAAAGGCACAACACTATCTACATAAGGCTTTAATAGAGTATTCTCAGAATAAATGATATAATAAAAATAAATTTGTAAGAAAGCTCATAAAATGCATAATTTCAAAGATTTCATCTTAATAGATCTAATTCTTTTGATGAATTTCAAAAAAAAGGTCATATGCCAATCCAATTAATAGTATTTACAAATATAACATGCCAAAGAGTGTGAATAGTGCTTTGGAAAAATCCTCCTAAAACTATATCTCCCTATCTTTTCTCAAAAAGTATTGTCTTTGTTCCAAACCCCTTTAAATAGCCAAAAGAAAGAGCCACCAACACAACCAATAAAAATGAATAACTTCCTAGTGTTTGCACCTAATAGACCGTAATATGATCTAGGGATTGATTGGATCATGGTAATCTTTGCTCATAAAGTTTTAGTTGCCTCATTTATGGCTCCAAATTTTATAGAAGCTCTATGATGATATGTTGTCAAAAAATAATCAGATCCTAGATTGGTCATTAAAACACAATACAATCACCCTTGACAAATGATGATGCCACCCCAAAATTTTGATATTGAAAGCGAGAACTTTATTGTGCTATCCAAAAAAACTACCCAAAAGAGATAAATTTGTGGACAGCATGATATGCCTGACAAAATGGCTGATGTGGCAAGCTGGCCAGTGTTTTTAAATTTTGTGAGAATAGGTTTGAGGAAATCCCCGCCAGGCGGACACATTTCCCGATTTGGGCCTAAAAGTGACATGATATTAAAAAGATGTTTTGGAATCACGTGCCACATTATGTGGTTTTATGAAAGAGTATCCTTTGTTCTTTGAGCGCGAAGCCATTATAAAGTGGAAAAGAAGTAAGGGATGAAAATCAAAATGTTGAAGGAAATTTTTTCTCCATAGTTTCTAGTGACTCGTAGGGGCCTTTTCTTGTGGAGGCATGAACCCAAATGTGAACTAATCCTTAGAGTTTGAGGAAAGTGGTGTGTTGGGAGTCCCATTCTTCGTTGGTGGGTGGGATGAGGTTGTGTAATCTTTTGTAGGCCTAATCAAGATCAAGGATATCCTTGAAAGATACCCCTCCCCATATTGATGAAACAACTCCAATGTGATAGTAAAGCCAGAAAAGGGGAATAAGTTTCATCTCAATCTCCCTAACTATAGGCATTGAGCTCAAATTTTGGAGCATTATGGAGTCCTAGATTTTTATCCTGATTGCTTCTACGATCTATTATATTTTCAATACTTCTCCATCTCGTAAGAATAAGATGGATAATCTGGAGTGGACTAGAAATTTGAATTCTTCTTTTATCTCATCAACCTTCTTATCCAACACTTCTTGAAAAGCTCTTCTTTTCAACACAACCTAGTGGCAAGTGATAAATTCATTTTCCTTTCTTGCAATTACTCTTCGGTTGGGAATCCCAACACCTTTTAAGACATCCTCCTTTGCCTTATATAGCCTTGAGATAAAGACTCCTGATGTTTTAGATCAGGGAGTGATTACATGTAATATTTGGTCAATTTTTTAGCCAACCTTTGCATTTACCTCCTGTGCATTTGTTAGAAACTGTAAAAAATGGCTTCAGAACTACCACTACAACTATGATCCTCTCCCAATGACAAGATAATAATTGTTTAAGTATTGGGATGAGCTTGGATTCCTATAGTGTGTTCAATTCTTGTTGGAATTGGGATTCCATAGATTTAATGTTTTCTTCCAATTGATTTCTCTCCTTGAGAGAATTTGAAAGTTCAAAGTGCAGTTTTTCTATCTCTTCATTATGAGTCTATATAATAGAATCAATATCTTTCTTTCCCTATTTTTTTCTCTACCTCTACTAGGGATCCGTATATTTTGTTGATGGCCTTAGAAAAATATTCTTGTAAGTCATCCTTGTGCTTATCCATCTCTTGTAGCTCCTTTCTCTACTCATTATTTATGTTGTTTATTTAGGTTACTTCATTCTCTAGCTATGTTTTCCTTTGTTGATGCTCCACATTTGTTTCATGCTTGACCGTGATCTCACATTTCAATATTTCTATCTCGATACAAAGCTAATCCTTTTTACCTTGGGCTTCTTTGATCAAACTAGTTCCTTCACCCTATTGAAATTGTACCTATCTTAAGTGGTCCATCTCCAAATATTTTCCTTTGATTTATGCTTGCAATTTATCCACTATGGCCTTTACATTTACCAACTCTACCCTATGCTTTGTCAATTTCTTGTCTAGCTTCTCATAGTCGGCGTAGACCACCTTTTGACTTGCTTTGGCTAGGATCATTTTGTTACGCTGAAGATTTTCACTCAAATTGAGACCCACAACTTGGATTTCACAATATTTGAACTACATTCCTCCTTTCATCTTGGATGTCTATTGCCTCATAGCTGTGATTAATAGAGTGTTATTCTCTTCATCAAAAAAGTTCTCCAACTTCTGGGTAGTTGGATTTGTCATGGATTTTCCCAACAATTTTTGCTTTCTTTCTTGTCGGGCATATTTCGTTATTTCAATATGAGTCTGGAGGCACTATGGAGACTCAATACTCTTTGTAGGAAGTAAAAAACTGGTAGGGAGACTATAGAGATTGACAAAATGGGTTCTCTCAACTGAATAATTTTGTGGAAAGGAAAAAGTAACTGTTATCATTGAAAAGGGTGGGATGCCATACATTTTTTAAGGAGGGGCACCCATCAAAGTAAAAGGGGAGGTAGGAAAAAAAAGGGCCATATTCCTAGAAGTAGATAGGGGTGATTAAACTTGTATCATGGGTATATCAGTGTTTACAATTGGTGCATTTAATAAGCCAATCAAAGAGTAAATAGTTGTCAAAGTAGAAGATGTGTGTTCAATGCATGAGGTTTCTTCATGGGGCTCATTGTCAAATATGGTCGGGGGTGTATTAAGGATGAGGATGTTGGAATCCATGGATGGGGGATTTATTTTTGTAGATGAGGGGGCAATAACAACTAAAGATGTAGTAGAAGGAATGATGACAGGTGCAAGACATAACCTAGATTGTTAGGGCTAAAAATCTTGGTGGAATGGAGTCCACCTCTTCTTCTCCTCTATTTGATATGTTTTTTCTTCCTAAGTCTTGGAATCTTCTTCTCTTTGTAGGGGCTTCACTAGTTGATTCAAACTCTCTAGCAATCGATCCCTATGAATCCTGGGTCCTTGGAGATGTGGTAGATAATATTGGAGACTGTCGGGTCCTCTTACCCCTTGGTAGGGTGCTAGTGGAGGATTTGATCTATGAATCTTTATGTTATGATCCTTTCCCTTCCTCTTTCCTACATTGGACACTTGATGTGGAGGGGTGGAAACTGGCATGTTCTCTTATTCAATCTCCTCATCTGATTTATAATTACTATTATTGGATCTAGTCTCAATGTCATAGATCTCATCAAAATGCTCATGGTTTAGTTTAACCTCTCCATATAGGTTGATTAGAAATTTTGTTTCTTGTTGATACCTCTATAATAAGCCTTCTTCCTTTTTGACCATCCCAAATGCTTTAGCTATCTTTCGAGGGATTAGCCAATTTGGGAACTTTCTTGAAACTATGCCACCCTGGGATAGAAGTCGAGCCATAGGGGTTATATAAATGGTATTAAGGCTAGATCAATGTAGACCTCTGCTCTCTCATCAGTTAGGTTCTTCCTTGACTCAAAATATTCCCGCTCTTCATGTTTGATAGTTGGAATATGACCAATAGGATTGTACTTCCATTTATCACAAATGACTACCAGTCCTAGGTAGAACAACTTTCTCTTCTCATTTACAAAAAATTACCTAAATTTTGGCAATAGTAAGGGGAAGATGCATGCAAGGAAATATGAATTGTGGTAGACCACAATGCCATAGATATCCTGCAAAGTTATCAATCAACCCATGGGTGAGTATTCTCTTGAATTCTCTCTCTCTAAGGCTCTTAGGTTTTACATGCAACTTTTGGTAATACATATTGTCTGTCAAATCTTTAACTACCTCATCCTTGATGAGGTTTCTTGACTATATGGTTTTGATATGCACAAATTTCTGGTCCTTTAGCATTGGTGCATTACCACATGAAATTTCTCCAAAGATTTTGGTGCATCCCAGCCTTGGAAATGAGACTCTGGTGTGTTGACCAGAAGATGATTCTTCTACCATTGTTATGTTCTTGTAAGGATTTGTAGAAACCTCTTTTAGAGAAGCAATTTCTTGAGAGTTTCAACACTTAGTGAAAAATATTGTTTTTTTGGCGTGCATTAAATTTTCACATGTACATGCAGTAAATGTATTTTCATTACCAATAGCTTACTAAGTGTTGCTAGTGAGGTGATATGTGAAAAATGAGTTTTTTACTCCTTAGAAATGCCAACTTCACTATGAGGATGAAATTCATACACTCCTTATGCTGCCCTTTTGATAGATAAGCTTTGAGCAATGGGAAATTTGATTTGTAAAGACATTTGCATCTAATTAAGTAGGGTTAGCCCTTTAAGAATCATCATTTCATATAGGAAAGCTTGTTGGCATGGATGATGACAATGGACACATGGAAAGATATTGTACATGCAATTATTTATTCCCAACACCTGAATTAATTCCTCAAATCTTGGTTAGAAATCCTACGTATGATTTTACCCTTTGGCTCTCATTGCCTTTATACATTTTCCATTACCATCTGACAAGAGGGGTTTTTTGTTTGTTGGCCTTCCCTGATGCACATTTTCTACAAATAGCAGCATTCGCCTTATGAAAATACTCATTGAGTTAGCATTGAGTTGGTGAGCTCTTTCTGTTGCATTTTCTCCTTCGCTAGTCTGTAAAATTTATTATCACCATTATGACTAGTCTAGGTACCCCAATTTGGCTCTTGGTCTAGAAAAAACAAATATCCTTCATAAGGGAGGTGAGAAATGAGAGGATCAAATCTAATAGGAAAGAATAATCGCCTTGTAATCATGGAGTTCAAGTGGGTACTCAAAAAAGATTATGTGAATAATGAGAACCAGTCATGCTATAATTCAAACTTTGTCTCCCAGTTTATGGCTTCATTTCTTGACTTCGACATTTCCAAGCCCTAGATCATAGATCTTTTCCATTCCATGTTTGACATGGTGTACTTACATAGGTTGGGAAAAAAATTTCAAATGGTTATTCCTGGTGTTGGTATTTTGTTCACCATGAATATTCAAAGGCACATTGACAATGCAGAGGTAGTATCCTAGCTTCCCTTCCTTATTTATTTTTGTAGCATGGACCTAGAGTGGCAGTGACTTCTATCTTGACCCAAAAATTCCTTTCTTCTTAGGGTGTACAATGTGGAGCACAGACCTGGGGTTGAGTGGAAAACCTATTTTGAGTTCCTGGTTTACAATCCTGGTACTGAGAATGGAGGTTCATACCATGCACATTTTCCCCATGTGTTAATAACCAAACTACTACCTTGATAGAGAACCCTACTAAGCTTCCTACTGTGACTAATGGAGGCTTAAATTATTTCACCATTTTTTATGTCACCTCTTCCTTTTCCTTTTTAAAGATGTATCCCTTTGGGTTTTGAATGAGAAGATTTTCATGCTTCGCTCGGAGCCTCAAGGTTACAAGTACATACTATGTTGTAAGTATTTTTCAATGAATATAATACATAGCATCTTTCTACTATTTTTTTTTAACTCTCATGGATATATTAAAAAAAAATTGTTTTTTACAAAAACTTACATATGGTACATTACTATAAAATTTAATGAACTTGTACATACATCAATTGAATAGTTTTAGATGAATACCATTTACCGGTATATCCAAAAAATCACCATTGATTTCCTCTAGTTTGTACACATTCCTTTCCTCACATGTACATATGTGGAAGGGACCTTTCCATAGTGAATTGAAATTAGCATGCTACCGTAGTTCTGCAGCTCGTTCATCGTATTTTAGCACAAGACTCCCCTCCCTAAAATTTGGGTTGGAGGCCTTTTTATCAAACTAACGCTTGACTACCTATTGGTTTCCGATTATGGAATCAAATTCCTTTTCTCTTTTTTCCTCAAGGCTTAAAATCTCTACTAATCTCACCTCCATTCCGCTGTCCTCCTCAACTTCCAAAGATTTTAATAGTTGTAATGCCAAAATTTGTATGGAAATGGGTAGGACTACCTCTTTTTCATACACTAATTCATAAGGTGAGGTTTTTATGATCTTCTTAGGCATTTTTTTGTCATCCCATAAGGTCACCCAAAGATTCTTGTGCCATTCCTTCTGGTGTTTTGACTCGAAGCACTTTATCAATCTAATGAGGTTCTTGTTAGTTGACTTTTCTAGCGCATTCCCTTACTTGTATTCATTGGATGAATTCTTGAGATAGAACCCATTCTTCAAAGAAAATTATGATATCCCAAAGCCTACAAAGGCTCATGTATTGCCAAAAA
The DNA here is from genome assembly GCA_007115665.2 of Sequoiadendron giganteum. Taxonomy (NCBI): domain Eukaryota; kingdom Viridiplantae; phylum Streptophyta; class Pinopsida; order Cupressales; family Cupressaceae; genus Sequoiadendron; species Sequoiadendron giganteum. Next base: position 292,099,602 of record CM021102.1, on the reverse strand, counting down.
TGATGGTTCTAGGTGAACCAAACCTTGCTACCAATTCCTCAAGAAGATTGATAATTTCTCTTTTGTAGCATTCTTTGGGGGGATGGCCTTCGTCCATCTTGTGAAGTAATTAGTCAACGTTAGTATCCATTTGTCCATAGCTCTAGAGACAATATTGATCATCCGAATAAAATCCAAATCTTATCATGCAAAGGGATCCTTAGTCATGATTGGGCTTAATGGCATGGAAGATTTCTTCAACTTCCCCAAAAAATATTGGCACTGAGTACATTTTCACACTAGATGATGTGCCTCAAAGAAAATTGAGGGCTAGTTATAACCCACCCACATTATTTTCAAGGTGGTGGTCTTGGCAGAAAATTCTTTTCCCTTAGGGCTGTTGTGGAATTCATTTAGAAATATTTCCTCTTGTGGATGGTCCATGCAACGAAGGAGGACTCTAGCTTAGTTTCTTTTGAAAATAATCTCCTCTATCAGTAAATATAATGTGCCTTGAAGTCAATAGTAGCATCATTTATGAGGTGAGATTTTGGTCAAGTATTGTCGAGTCTGCATAAATCACATTTGATTAGTCATCCACATCTCATTGGACTCAAACTATTTCTCATAGACCTGATTGATCTCTTTCTCTTCCTAAGGGCTTAATTTCTACATGAGGTATTTGTAAAGACCTCTTCCTCAGAAAATTTTTGTCAATTGGATATCTACCTTGTATTCCAGGATCTTAGTGATTGAGTTGTCCCTGTTTTTAGTTATGTCGCCCTCAATGATGTATTATTAAATGATGGAATGAGCGACGAGGATGGTAATTCTGCTAGCCGATACTAGGTTTCAGAATTTCTTTAGCCTTTGGACGATAGCAAAGGTCTACTTTAAAAGAAATTATATCTAGTTTTATATCCCTTGAGATTCATAGAATGAAAAGTTATGGGATGTTCTCTTCTTCACTCCTTGTCCTTTTGAGTGAGCACTGAAGCTATGTTATGCTGACCGCTATAGACATAGAGAAATAAATATTTGGAGAAGTACATGTTAGCTTACATTGGAGCTGTAGAGATGGCCACCTTAGTCTTCTCAAAAGTGAGATTACCTTCGAGAGTCCATTTGAATGTTAAGACCTTTTAAAACATCAACATGATGGGTCTCATGATGCCAAAAAAATCTAAATAAACCAATTGATGAAGTTAATCTTCCCTAGAAAGGTCTGTAGCCCCTTCTCATTAACTGGTAGCATAAGTCCCATTATAGATGTCACCCTTTTTGGGTCTATGGATATTCCTTCCTTAGATACTACAAAGCTAAGAAACTTGCCTTGTGGTATGCCAAAAGTACATTTTTTTGGATTTAAAGAAATCCTAAACTATTGAGACTTCTGGAAGGCCATTTCCAGATGATGAAAATGGTCATCTTTTGATTTGGAGAAGATGGTTAGGTCATCTAGATAAATTATAATGATCTTATTGATCAATCCTTTGAAGGCGATATCTATCGCTCATTGAAAAGTGGCACCTGTATTGGATATTCTAAAGGGCATCTTTGCATATGAAAATTTTCCCCACTTAGTGGTGAATTTTTTTTTGTGTTCTTCTTCCTCCTTCACATAAAATTGGTTATACCCCAAAAATCCATCAACCAGTGAGAACATCTCTAATCTGACCATGATCTACAAAATTTTCTCCATTGAGGGAAAAGGGTAGTAATATTTTAATGTGGCCTTGTTTAAGTCCAAAAATTCCATGTAGATTTGTATGTCACCGTTCTTCTTTAGACATGGGACCATATTAGATACCCAAGTGGAATTCTTGATCGGGTATATGATCCTTCAATCAACCAATCTTGTAAGCTTTTGTACCATTAGTGCCTCCACCTTCTGATTAATTGGCCTTTGTTTCTATGAGATGGGTTTGAAGACTTTCTCTAAGTTGATAGTATGCTAGATGATACATATATCATATCCATTGAGATCATCGTAAGTCTACCCCATTGTAGTTAGCATATAATCCTTTCAGCATTTCCTTGTTCTCCCACTGTTGTGAGTGGCTGATAAAAAAAATTGATGAATTGTTTGTGGTTTTCATTGTTGTCTAAACTTTACAAGTGAGGAAGATTATTGGCATTCCTTATCAAGGTTGAAAAAATTCTATTTGGGCCAACATTGATATTTGGTGTTGTTGCTAAGGTTCATGGTTGGATGTCATGCCTTGTCTCATGATAATCAAAGAAGTATTGAGTATAGTTGATTTCATAATGATATATTAAGATGAAGATTATAATTTTTTTTGATAGTGGAGAGATGGTGTTGAAGGTCTATAGTATGTCTTATACTCTCTCCTAATATTTTTGATGTAGCACATGTTACTGAAAGAAATTTTGAGCCTATGCAAGTTAGTTAAGTGTTCCTAGTTCAAGAAGTTACTTGAAGTATACTTGGGAGAATTCTCTCCATTTATCCATTGCTGAAGATTTGGTCTTGTGGTTTTGGATTCAAATTTAGTTTTCATTGGATGATTTCACTCCTATCATTTTAGGTAGCTGGTGTTGTCAAGGAGACATTTGTAAATTGAAGAAGGTTGGCAGTGTTCTTGGTTGACTAGATTGGTCTAGGAAATGCTCCACATTGATGTCTCTACTCTTGCAAATTTTTGAATATTATCTCAATGTTTGTATCATATCTCAGTTCTAATTTCATGTGATGATATGGTTTGCAAGTTTATTTGTTAATTTTATAGCTCATGATTGAGAATTTTGTGTTTCTAGAATGAAGTATTTTTTTCTTGTTTGGTTTACGATGTTTTCTAGTTTCATGGAAGTATAAAGAGGTTTTAGTAAGTTTTTTTGGATTTTCATGGAACATCCCCATGTCATCTACATTTTTTTGATTGGCCTCTTTGCTTCTACATTGTGTCTTGAGTTGGCCTTCTAGGTTATTTGTGGATATCCTATCAACAAGTCTTGTTACTTTACTTGTGTTACATGCTTGGGAGTCTATGTTATAAATTGAATTGTGTTATGATATATTTTGATCCTATCATATCTTGGTTAAAACCATCTCAATGAATTTTAGTTAGAAGTATGTTTTTGGGCTAACTAGTTATGTGCTTCATGTTCCATCTACATGTTTCCTTGATGTCAACTTAGATTGATGTTCCCCAATGTGTGAATTGTTTTGGATCTCATTGGAAGATTTATTTGTGACTGGTGGATTAGTATGGGCTGAATACACTTGATCCATGAATAATCAAAGCATATTCATGTCATTAAACATCAATCCAATATAGACAATTGAAAACAAACTAAACTAAGAATTTATCAAAACTAACATGCTAAACTATGAAATATTTTAAAATGATTACTCTAATCCATTGAAACTTATCATATTATGGGAGTGGTGTTGTGATGATGTGAAATGCTGACCCTTTTCCAATCCCATGGACAAATGAGCCTATTTCAATTAATTTTATTGAAGAAAACTTATGAAACCATTGTGAGATGTGTGATGAAACATGATTTAAAACTAGATTAACATGATGCAATATATTGTAACATAATTTGGATTAATATTATTTGATATGGATGTATGCAAATCTAATCCTTATGGATTCTAAGCTAAAATATTAAAACCTTAATTAATAAATAAGCCAAATGTATGCATCTAAGTTTCCATGGAAGCCATTAATGGAAGCTAAGCTAATTAATGCAATTAATTAAGCTAAAATGATACTAAGTAAATTCTAGATATGAGTGTGAATGTGAGTGATTTCAATAGCATGATTTTTCTCTAAAAAATATGGATCCATTTGTCTCCAAATAGTGACCTATTTATAGGAGGACAAATGAGAAATGGAGGGTTGAGATCAAAAAGTTTAATCGATGGTCAAGGATGGAAGAATTTGGAGGCATGTGGATCATGGATTATCATCAATGGATGGGAATCAATGATGATATTTAATCAAGGGTTCACCTTTGTCCAAGCAAACACACTTTTAACTTGCACATGAAGTCAGGTAAGTGTTATAAAAAGGAATATTCCCCTTTTTTAAATGACTAAGGAGAGAGAATTTTCTTTGGAATATTATCATGGGCGAGGAAAATAGTGGATATGTGTAGGATCATGATGGGCCAAAAAGTGGTGATATGTAAGTGATATGATGGCCCATGTGGCTAACGACTTTTTGTTTACCCAAAATTGATGAAACGAAAAGGGTTTTTAAAGCAGATTCTCAAATTTCCACCAATATAAATTATGCTTTACTTTCCATTTAATAAATTATTATTATTAATTTTCTATTTGAATTACGACTAAAGTCCTGATTGATAGGCTAATTAAAAAACATCTATAGCTTTCAAACAGTATCATATTTTCTTAATCTGAAACATGCATCACATTCTATGCTTTGTATACTATAGGATGAAAAAAAAAAATCATGAAGTTTTGACCAAGTTAAGGTGGTCAGACATACGAGTTTTTATATTTTTTAAAAGTTTTAATAAAAAACTCATAATTAATTATTTACTTGGAAAAAAATTACAAAAAAATATGCATCACATCGAGACATGAGTCCTCTAATTATATCTAAAATATTATAAAAAAATATTATCATTTTATTGTGTTTAGGGTGGTTTGATAGACACCTACTTCTTATTTTTTCCCTAAAATTTAATTACTACTTCATTGAAATTTCAAATTTTCACCAAATTGATTTTTTTATTTTTAAATAAACCTAGTAGTATATAAACTACATTAAATTTTCTACAGTTTCTATTCTTACATATTTTTGAAATAATATAGGTAACTTATTCAAATTTTTATATCAAGTTGCCTAAGTCTGATTTTCTGAATTTTCATTGCCACTTAAGGGCATGTTTTTTCCATGATGATCTTGCACAAACCCTAGACTTTTAGCAAATTAAAATAAAGTTTAATTATACAAAAGGAGAAAGAATATTTCATGGGAATATTCCTTTTTTGGAGGAATGTGCAAAGGAGGAATATTTCCTTGCAAGTGGGGGAATTAGATCTAATTAGGTAATCGATAATTAAACAAAGGTTTAATTATGCAATTAGGGGAATTTCATGATTTTCATTAAATAAAGTGATTTAATGAAAAGGGGAAAGTGAAATGATATTTAATTAAATAAGAAGACTTAAGGATTTAAATTAAAAAACTTGATTTATTTAATTTAATAGGACAAAGTGTTAGCATGAAAAGGGGGTGAATTAACCCGATTAGAGTAATTATGTTAATAGATGCAAATGGAATAATTAATTAATTAGGTAAGATCATTTGAGTAATTAAGAAAAACGATGATGGGTTTTAGGAGGAAATGTTGTTAGTATACCTGATTCGAGTGTGTGATATCATTCAAGGAATTTGTAAGTGTCTATAGTAGTAAGATTTTTTTGGTCCTCTCTATGCTCGATATTAGACCATAATATGTCATTGTGGCTGACTTGGTGAATTCATTGTTTATATTCTCTTTTGGATGACCTAAATGATGTTTTAAGGTCTTGTGGTGGATGTAAATGAAAGAAAATTTCGAATGAAAGAAGTATGGAATCCTAAACAAGTGTGAGGGAGTGTGAATGTGGAATACAATGAATATCTAGCATAAAAAGTGTAAATTCATTTTGGAAGAAGGATCAGATGTGCTTGAATGCCTCAGTTAGAAGAGTGTTATTTTGGAAAATATTTTAATTATTCTATAAACTTATGTATCCTAATTTGAGACAATGAGTCTCATTAGCTCCTTGTATCTTTCCACAAAATTTGTGTTAGCTTCAATTCAACAAGTTCTTTGTATCCTGTGTTGAGGTAGTGTAATTTAGTTTGCAAGTCTTTTTTGACAGTGATCCTTTATGTTGTGAGTTAAATCTCACTACATGATTTTTAAGCTATTTGGTTTTCCACATAAATCCAGTGTTCTCCTATGAATGTGTTCTCTTTGCTTCATATTTATTTTTTGTTGATATGGTTTGAAGTACAATTTCTATGTCTTTTATTGATAAGGATTGTTGAAGTTGCTAAAGACTCAAACTATTATATCCTTCTTTGTTGTGTTATTATGTTTAAAGGTTTTGATATGATAAAGAAGGTTGTATTATGCTAAACTATTTAAATTATAGAAGGGATTAAGTTTTTGATAAGGTTGATTCACCCTCCCCCCTCTCAATCTCAAGGTGTGTTCAATGAGTACAAGGCTCAAAACAAGAGAATATAGATTGTGAATATTATATATGATCAGATGCTCCTAAATCTAGAAGCCATCTCCCTGATCTGACCTATAGAAGCACAAAGAGCTTTCCCCTTATTTCTTGATGTAGAAGTTAAACCCATTGGACGAACCACCAATATCTCCCTTTAGGTTCATGACATGGTTTAATAGCCTCCTGTGGATCTTAGCTGACACTTGTATTAGGCATTGACAGGTTGATCTTTCAGTGCAATGAAAAGGCCAAAAATTGGTATCAGAGTCAATCATGGATTCAAACCCCTCGGGTGATGCTGAGTGGGGGATTGTTGGACTAACCACCAGAATCTCCCTTCCCTTCGGGTTTGCGGAATCATTTAACAACCTCCTGTGGATCTTAATTGACACTTGTATCGAGCATTGATAGGTCAATAATTTGGTGCAATGGAAATGCCAAAAAAACTAGCATGATCTTTGTCCTTATTAGACTATTTTTAAGAAGAAGAAGTTAACTTAGGTATTCTAGAAGGTACATAAATTTTATTCTTCCTAAGATTTTTCAATTCATCAATATCCTACTTATAACAAAAAAAATTCATCATGTCCAATATTCTTGCAATATGAACAAGTTGGCTTCTCCTTCTTAGATGATTTCTCTTTGGAAGAGAATTTATTCTTTTCTTGATTTGAATGTCGATTTTTCTTTGATTTCTTTTGTTTCTTATCTAATTCTTTCACATGTCTAGAAAGCAATGCCTGAGATTTAGATGACTTGATGAGACCCATCGATACAAGATTTTTCTATTAACATCTCAAAAAATATTACAAATGAAGGTGTAGTATATGTAGGTTCCGCATAGTTAACTTATGAGTATGAAATCTAGAAAAGAAAGAAGCATAATCAAGACCAATTTTGTTCAATGTATTCTAGACCAACTCAATGTCCTTCTTATCCAATCCACTTGCTTTATATTGCTCTCTTAGATCATTAAACTTAGTGATGTAGTTCTAGATGTTCTCAAATTTCTTAAGATCAAGTCTCATCAACTCACTATCAATCTGATAGCTTCTTACATCATTTGTAGTACCATACAATTTTTCCAATTTATTCCAAGATTCATGAGAATATCTTTACATGATTCGATTTGAAGCAACAAATCTTGATAAACTAGTTTGCAAAGACATCCAAATTCTTTAGTATATTCAAACATCCACTTTATCTTTTTATCTGCATCCATAGGTTCAAATACCTTATTTTCAACATATAGAGAGTGACCTTTAGTCATTAAATGCTCCATGCATGTTGATGCCATGTTAGGTAGCTGTATGATATTAGAAAAGAGACCTTAGAATGATCCATGAAAAAGAAGATCACAAGAAAATAGATCAAAATAATGCAACAAGAAACCCCCCAAATCACTCAACCAAAATACCCCCAACAATATATGATTTGCTACTTTATATTTAGTGTATTTATAGATGCCACTTGCCAAAAACAAAAAAGTGGACTTGATCTTAGTGTTTATAGATGTTGAAAATGACCAAAATCCCAAAGTGAATTTTTCATATAAAATGGGATCAATTTGATTACACCACTAAAAAGTACATGAAAATTTATGCGCTTTCAAAAATATTCACTCAAAAATGTTACCGTAGGAGCAAGAATGAAGCTCCAAAATTTACCAGAACAAGGATGGCTTAACAACACCTCTGTGAATATGCAATTTCTACAAAATATAGGATCAAAATTCAAAAACCAGTTATACTGCTATGAAGAGCAAAAAATTCTTCCCCAAATTAAAAAAAAATCTTAAAAAAGGAGGTTGGATGACTGAGTTATGTGAGTTTGAAAATTACCCTTCAAAATGAAAATTAAAATGGTGAGTTTTGGTTCTATGTCTTGTTTTTGTGAAAGTTGGATTTCTTCTTTAGTTGTTTAGATAGGTGTTGGATTATTCTTTTCTTCCAATTGGCAAGAAATGGCATGATGTTTCAACCTATATTCTCTAGCATTTCAATTTATTCTTTCACAATTTTCATGTTGTCATGGGCTAGGAGTGGGTTTATTAACCATTGGTTTCTTTTCTTCCCTTAAGAGAGGAATTGAAGGAAACATCAAGGGTCAGAAAACCATAGTCTCTTTCGATCTTTCTATACACTTGTTTTTATCTTTGGAGGTGGGAAAAGAATCATTTTATTGTCTCTTGGTATTTTATAAGAGATGGGTGGAAGAATGACAACATATTTTCCTTGGTTACTTGGAAGGATCTTTGGTTCAAGAATAGGTTCATCAATGATAGGTTGGGAAGAAGGAACAACCATGGACCTATAAGACTCAAGAATATTGCTAACAAATAACTATGCTATGTGCTTTACCTTGAAATTTTGATATGAATTGAAAAAAAAATATTCATGAGGCTTTATAGGTTCCATAGGTTTAGGCCAAAATAAATCCAATGAAAAATTTGCATACGAAGATAAAGAATTGAATCTACTATGGTGCATTATAAATATCTCATTTTCAAAGGGGAAATTTATGCACTTGTGAATAACCAACATGACAACATTCATGAAGCTTAGCATGGATATCCTAGCTTCACATGGAATTTTTCCTAAATTAGGATGATAAAGAATGACACTTCTAGTTCTTCTAGTCCAACTTTTAATGGAAGAGTGATCGAACCTATCATAGGCTGAGAAAAACCAACATGTGCTTTTATCCATGTTTTTGATTGTTCATAATAATTTTGATAAAGTTCACAAAAAAACAAGAATTCCTTGGTGATTACATTCTCTACACACAGGGGATCAAAACGTATCCCACTTGTAGGCTTATCATTAATTCATCTAGTGATATAGAGAGGAACATTGGGTGCATGTATAGATGCATCACTATGTCTGAAGGAAATGTTAGGTAACAAAGTAGTTTGGACCGTAGGAGGTTGAACATCTATGAGGATTCCCATTTCATGTAGATCATCCTCATTATCATCCAATCCTTAATCTTATCAACATTCATCACATCATTCTTGAATTCACTAACTTTCACAAAGTTAGTTGAATAATTTGGCATTGGATTGGTGAAAATTTAAAAAAATTGGTTAGGTGGGGCAACTGACTCATTTCCTTTGTCATTAACACCACCTAACTATATATTATTGGAATCAATGAGGTATTGTACTTGATTTTTAAGACACATGTATCATTTTATGTCATGTCCAGTTTATTAGTGATATTGGCAAAATGAATTCAGGGTATAATTTGGAGGTAAGGGTTTGGTTGTGTCCATAAGTTTTTCCAGATGTAAATGAATTAGGTTCTTACTCAAAAGTGGAAATGCAATTGAATGGATGGAATTGGGTAATTGGGTAAATTTCCTATGCCTAGGTCTAAATTGGTATTGGGTAGAGCTTATGGCAAGAACTCGAGGTTTGACATGGTTTTTTGAGATGGCTTTATCTTTAAAAAGTTCTTATTTGGTTTCTTAAATTGTTGATAATTGTTTTTATGTGTGGTCTTGGATTTCTCAACATTTTTTGATGAATGTGTCTCTTCATACTTATTAATTGAATGATTATAATCAAAAAAGGTTGTACAAAAAATTATAAAGGATAGAAATTTTGTTAATAGGACTTTTTCCCTTATGTCAGTTTGTAAGTTATCAATGAACATTCTTTGGATTTATTCATCAGGTTGAGTTAGATTGACTTGTGATAATATCAACCTATAGTGACTTATAAAATATGTAACATTTTAACCTTGTCATTTTTTGCATCACATTAAATTAGTTATATTGACCTTGGGACCAATGTGCACTTCGAAATGGTTGAGGAAAGCATCAACAAGCTCATTAAATAAGTGAATTGAGTTATTTAGTAATTGATAAAACCACTCCAAGGCCATGTCCTTAAATAACCTAGGAAAAACATTAGCTAAGAGCTTATCTTCAAAAATGAAGTCACTAAATAAGGCTATGTATGTAGATATATGGTTGCTAGGGTCTCCTTTACAATTGTACTTCTCAAAGTGGGATATCTCTTTGTTTTGTAGCATTTGTTCTTTCAATATGTCTAGTGAAAATGGGTTTCTTTTGACATATTGTGATGGTTTTCCATTGTGAGTTTGGTTTAATGATATTTGTTTTGAGGGGATGTCACATTTTATAATAGTTAGTTTATGACAGAATCATTCTTTGTCATATTTTAAGAATGAGATGAATATGATGGAAGTGTATTTGTGTTAGCTGGACTACTATATTTCAAGCTTGTGAGGGGTGATAGGTTTATAGATATGATGTTTAAGTTCAAAAATCTATAAGGATCCTAGTGGAAATACCCAAATTTGGAATTATACTATTGCTTGGTTGCATAATTGTGGTAAAAATTAGATTTGTATATGTGGAAATAGAGGCTATAGTTGTAGGGAGAGAAACTTGACTTCCTCCTTGACTTTGGGTGTACTCAAAATCTTAAGCACAACTAGCCATTGTATGTACATGATTCTATATGATGTAGGCTAGACTACACATTACATCTAATCCTTGTGAATCATCAATCAATTTCCTCATGTTATTTATCACAGGGACCAATGTGCTAGCAATATATTCTTTGCTCACATAGTCTTGAAGTTTTTCTAAGGATTTTTCCATTTGTTTTAGTTTCTCTTTAGGGAAAAAATAAACCATGGTTTCAACATCAGTGATAGTGGTTGATGGTAAGCTCATGAGAGTTTTGGTATTAGGGATGGAGTACAAAATGGGTTGATTATTGAGAACACTTATCTTGAAAGGGTTGGAGAACTCAAGATCCACAACAGATGCAACATCAGCACAGGATGACATGATTCTCAAACTACATCTCACTGAAGTGTCAACAATAGGACACCAAGTTGTGAAACTCATGCAAGTTTCTTGCAACACCAAAATTGAATCCAAGATGAAGACCAAATTGCTAAATAAGTACAACAAACAATCAGAAATAGAAAGTAGAAAGAAGAATAAAATAGGAACTACATCAATAGAGGTCTCAAAACATTTTATTTGGTGAAGATAATTAGGACAGGGTCACCCAATGGTGATTGAGTCTTGGTCAAGGGTTCTAAAAATTTGAAGTTGGACTATAGACTACACTAGTGAAGGATTCTGATTCTACTTGTAGACAACTGTAAGAGTAAATAAATATCTATTATTTTATTAATGTATTCCAATTTAAATCTGAATGCAACTATGTAGCAATGTCAAAAATATTTAAACAAAGTTGAATGCAAATTTCAGATCTAAAATGTAACAATTGGATAATTGTAAGATGCAAAGATCTAAAAAATGTTGATTTTTGAATTAAAAATTTAACCCTAAACAATGCACTTTTTTTCACCAAATGAACTAAATGAGATAATTATTTAGAATATGCAATTATGAAATTCAAATAGAGAGCTACAAGTACAGGTAAACTGAGCAAACAAAGACAAGTTGTAGACACTCAAAATATCCTTATCGATATCATGCACTTGATTTTGATTAAATAACTACACTTCTTCCTTGATTATTTATTTACTAACCAATTAATTAAATAATATTTATTTAATTAAAACATCAAAATTCCTCCCTTAATCAAATAAATCAACTTTATTTAATTAAATCCTAATGTTCTTCCTTTAATTCAATAAATCAATTGGTGGAGGAGCACCCATAGGTTACCATAGGTTGCCTAGAAGGTCATGACTTGGGCAATTTGTTTAGGCCAACTTAGCAATCTCTTCATGTTCTTTTATGTTTGTGCCTTAGTGGCATCTTTGATTGGGTGTTGATCTGATGAAGGTCATGTTGACCATTGCATAGGCTTAAGGGTTTTGCTCAAGTAAAGTTTAGGACCTTTTAGACCTTTTAGGAGTTTCTTTTCAAATTCTTGCAAATAAATATAATGGAAGCTACAAGCGGCCTAGGTGTGTCCAAAGGAGAGGGTAACTATTTTAGAGACCCTATTTAAGGGTGACCTCGACATGGGAGAAAGTTTGGAAGCATTGGATGTAGTTCTTAATTTTGAATTCAAGAGAAAACAGTTGGATTTGTGTGTGCATTTCTGGTTTTTTTGTTTGCTTTGAGAAGTTACTTTAATGGAGTAGATTGGCACTATAATTCATGCATTATGTAGGTTAGAATCTCTTAGAATACTGTGTGTCACTAATTCAATTTGTTGTTTAGTTTCCAAGCATTGTTTGTAGATAGTTTTCTTTCTTACAATTGTTGGTTTGATAGGCAGTTTGAGGAAAATGGAGGGTTATATCGCATTCCCATTGTACATATTGTACGACCCCTTTTGGAATTGTGACTAGACTCTGTGGGTGTACATACAGTAGGGTTAGGATTCCTTGATAGCATCGAAATCACTGTGGGAGTCTTCTTCTAGGTAAGCCAGGAAGTGTCCGACTAGGGAAGACAAAAAGTGCAGAGCACTTGATTTGTAGGGGTCTCCATTTCCTGACAAGTCACAGTGTGGAGAGGGTAGATAAGTGCCTTGCCAAGACATAGCATGGAGGAGGAATCTCCATCAATCCATCTAGTGTGAGGAATACCTAACAGTTTGCAGTGAAGTCAAGGAAGGGTTTGAAAAGGCCTAATTTTGCCAAATTGTGGGTTAAGCCTTTGTACGGACAGTTGAGGGCCAAGATCCCAAAAATCCTTTAGAGGTGGGAATATGGACCAGGAACCCCAAGGAAAGGTTGATTTTTCTTTTGAAAACCTTGGAGAGCTAACCTGATTTCTCGAAGAAGGAGGCCTAATTGGGGCTCTTAGGGCTAGAAGCCTTTTAGGCCTAAATGAGGGTTTGGTGGAAGCGACTAGGAAATGGAGTCAGGTGGACCCTCAAGAACCATAGTAGGATGGATTGAAGTCATTAGAAACAGCTCCATGCCCCTGCAAAGCTAAGTTCAATATTTTGGAGGATAATAGCCTTTAGGGTGGATTAAGGGCTAAGGTGAGTTATACAAAATTGCACCAAGGTTGACTTGGTAGGTAAAGCTATGATGATAGTTGGGTTGGCAAGGAGAACCAGGGGAACCTAAGCAAGAAAATTTCCCATAGGTTTGAAGAGGTGGAGTGAGACACCTTAGAGGTCTTCCAAACAAGACCTAGAGCATGAATCAGTGATTAATTCATCCAACCTCCCTATTAGATTAGTATCAGATCAACAAATGATTTGGGATTGATTGTTGTATGTCAGAGCTTGAGTCTAGTGGTTCTACAACCATGGTGACAAATATAGAGTTGGTCAAGAAGGTCAAAGATCAAGAGAAAGATAATAGACGATTGAGGGAAAGAATAGCTCAACTTGAGAAAGCAATGAATAATGTGCAAACCAAGACCAATGAGATCAGTGATAAGTTGGAAGGAAGGGTACCCAGAAGTGAAGAGGTTGCAGAGGAAGACAAGATCCCTGAACCTGACCCTATTTTTCAAGAAGATTCTTTCTTGAAGGCATTGAAAGCTATGAGTGGAAAAGCACTTGAAGGCATACGATTGTTTAGTGGGAAATTGGAAGCTGATCTAGTCATGGATTGGATAGAGGGAATGAAAAACCATTTTGAATGTGATGGAGTCATTGAAGCACAGAAGGTGAAGGTGGCAAAGTCTAGATTAAGAGGTTATGCCTTGACATGGTGGAAGTTCATTCAGATAGAGAGGGAAAAGGAAGGCAAGAAGCCTATTTCTACTTGGAAGGGAATGGTTGCCAAAGTGAGAGAAGCATGCATGCCAGATGATTATGAGATTCAGTTGCATAAGAAAAGACAGAGCTTGAGATAAAGAGACCAAGATGTGAATTATTATACTGAGGATTTTCAAAAACTTTGTATGAGGTATAATGTTTCAAAGGATGAAAGTATTAAGGTAGCTAGATACCTTAATGGTTTGAAGGGGAACATTCAAGAGGAGATGACTCTTCTAAGTCCCAAAAGAGTGCACCAATGCTATCAATTGGCTATAAATATTGAAGAGAGGAGTAAGAAGAAACAAGACCAAGCTTCTAAGAGTAGAGGTAAAGGCAGAGATCAAAGAGGACATAGAGGTGGATACCAAGGTAGAGGGACTGAACAAAGAAATCGGGGAGAGTCCAAACTCATAGAGCATGGGAGTGAAACAAATTCTAGAGGAGGATATGGAAGAGGTAGAGGACCTCAAGGAGGATCAAATAGAGGAAGAGGAGCAGGCAGAAGTAACTCATACTTTGCTAGTATAAAGTGTTATAACTATGGACAAGTAGGACATCCAGCTTATAGGTGCCCAGAGAAAGCATCTTCATCAAATACAAAAAAGAGAGTAGCATATTCTCAAGAGGACACCATGAGTACCAAGTCACCAGAGGTTAGTCAGATTGAATCAGAAATGGGGGAGAACCTAATGTTTAGAAGAGTTCTAATCAGATAACCAGTCAAGGAGGAGCCAAAGCAAAGGAGAGCCTTATTCAAGGTAAGATGCAAAATACTTGGAAAGGTGTGCAAGGTTATAGTGGATTTAGGGTCTACTGATAAAATAATCTCAGAGGAGGCACTGAGGAAGTTGAAGTTGGATAAAGTACCCCACACTAACCCCTACAAGGTGACATGGTTGAACAAAGGGCAGAGTGTTCTTATCAATGATAAAATAATGGTGGATTTCTCCATTGGAGGGTACAAATACAAGTTGATATGTGATTTGTTTCCCATGGATGAATGCCATCTTCTATTGGGCAGGCCATGACAGTATGACAGAGGAGCCATCTATGATGGAAGGGATAACACTATCTCATTCAAGAAGGATGGAAAGACATTCAAACTGCAGTCACTATTAGATGAGGAAGAAGGACAGTCAAAGACCCCTAGTGTCTTGTTAAGTAGTGGCAAGGAGTTTATCAACACTCTACAACAAGGAGGGGAAAGATATGTGGTTGTGGTGCAACCCAAGGAAGAAGATAAGACTAAAAAATAGTCATACCAGGAGCAGTCCATAAGTTGCTTGAACAGTTCAAGGACATAGTCAGTGATGGAACACCAACAAACTTACCTCCAAAGAGAGCCATCAGTCATCAGATTGAATTCATACGAGGAGCTTCATTGCCAAACAAAGCAGCTTACAAGCTTACACCAGATTAGAACCTAGAGGTAGCTAGGTAATTGCAAGATTTGTTAAACCAAGGACTAATTAGGAAGAGCATCAGTCTGTGTGTAGTACCAGTGGTCTTAGCAACCAAGAAAGGTGGTAAGTGGAGATTATGCACTAACTCCAGGGCTATAAATAGGATTACAATCATATATAGGTTCTCTATTCCTAGGATTGAGGATTTGATGGATTGTCTTGGAGGAGCTCAGTATTTCACCAGGTTGGATCTCAAGAGTGGATACCATCAAATCAGAATTAAATATGGGGATGAGTGGAAGACAACCTTTAAGACAACTGATGGGTTGTATGAGTGGAGAGTTATGCCATTTGGCCTCTCAAATTCCCCTAGCACACTCATGAGGCTCATGAATGAAGTGCTTAAGGACTTCATAGGGATATTTGTGGTGGTATATCTAGATGATATACTCATCTTTAGAAAGATAGCGAAAGAAAATTTAAGGCATGTGGAGCTGGTTCTTAAAATATTGCAGGAGGAGAGGTTAGCCATCAACCTAGAAAAGTGTGAGTTCTTCAAACAAGATCTTGTGTATTTGGGGTTTGTAGTATCCCAAGGATCATTGAAGATTAACCCAAGCAAGGTGTAAGCTATCCTAAATTGTCCTACACCTACCACCGAGACAGAGGTAAGGATTTTTCATGGGTTAGCTAAGTTTTATAGGAAGTTTATAAGGAACTTTAGTGGCATATGTGCACTAGTACTTGATACTATCAAAGGTGGCCTAAAGACTAAGTTCAAATGGACACTAGAAGTTGAGAAGGGTTTTGAGAAATTGAAACAAGAAGTGGCAACTCAACCCATCCTTTTGTTACCTAGTTTTGATAAGTTATTCAATGTGGAATGTGATGCCACTGGAATTGTAGTAGGAGGAGTATTAAGCCAACAAGGCAGGCCTATAGCTTTCTTTAGTGAAAAGCTCAATCAAGCTAAGAAGAAGTATTCTACCTATGACCTAGAACTATATTCTCTAGTATAGTCACTTAGAAAGTGGAGGCATTATCTCCTACCTAAATATTTTGTAGTGTTTACTGATAATCAGGCACTTAGCTACATCAACACACAAGAGAAGTTGAGCAATAGACATTTGAAATGGATGGAGTACCTCCAAGCCTTCACATTTACCATCAAGCACAAGAAGGGGAAATTGAACAAGGTGGCAGATGCCTTAAGTAGGAGGTTGCTGACAGTGCAAGAGATACAAATAAAGAGAATTGGGATAGATAGTTTCAAGGATCTCTATGCGGAAGATGAAGACTTCTTTGAAGCATACAAGGTATGTTCTGATTTTGAGAATCACTTCCATAGTCAATTCTTTGAGTATACATTTCAGAGTGGAATTTTGTTTAAGGGGAATCAGTTGTGTGTTCCCAAAGGTTCAATGAGGGAGAATCTCATCTAGGAGAAGCACAATAGTAGTCTTAGTGGTCATTTTGGTCTCAGCAAGACAATGGAACTAGTGCAGAGGTTCTATTATTGGCCCAAGTTGCCAAGGGATGTCAAAAGGTATGTGGAGTGGTGTGTAGTTTGTATGAAAGCCAAGGGGGGAGCTAGCAATGCAGGTTTGTATCAACCTCTACCCATTCCCAATAGACCATGGGAGTGTATTAGCATGGAATTTTTGGTAGGACTCCCTGAGACCAAGATAAGGTTTGATAGTGTCTATGTGGTGGTAGATAGGTTCAGTAAGATGAGTCACTATATTCCTTGCAAAACCACCCATGATGCTAGCTATATTTCTCATCTTTTCTTCAAAGAGATTGTGACGATCCATGGATTTCCATTGAGCATTGTATTAGGCAGGGCTGTGAAGTTCATGAGTCATTTTTGGAAGACTCTATGAAGAAGATTAGGTACTAACTTGTCTTTTGGATCAGTTTACCATCCTCAAACCGATGGACAAACAGAGGTGGTTAATACAGTGTTAGGTAACCTTCTAATATTCCTCACCAAGGAGTATGGACAGACATGGGATGTGGTCATATCACAAGCTGAATATGCCTACAATGACAGTGTGAACCAAACCACAGGGAGAAGTCCTTTTGAAATAGTGTATGGAATGCACCCAAGAGGTGTGTGTGAACTTAGAGATTTAGGATCTATGGAGCATAGGAGTGGCCATGCTGAGGATTTCTCTCAGACCATGAAGGAGATTCAGGAGAAATTGAAGAAGACAATTATAGAGGCTACTCACAAGCTGAAAGCTAAGGTGGATATGTCTAGGAAGGATCTACAATTTGTAGTAGGGGACTATGTCATGGTCCATCTCAAAAAATCTAGGTTGCAGAAAGGAACATCAACCAAGTTACAGATGAAGAGAGTGGGACCATGTAAGGTGTTAGCAAAATATGGAAAGAATGCATACAAGGTGGAGCTACCTACAGACTTAGGCATTTAACCAGTGTTTAATGTGGCTGATTTGATCAGGTATAAAGGACCAGTCACTAACATGGATCAGAATAGTATGGATATCTTGAAGGATGTGAGTAACATAGTCTTACCTCCTCAAGCCAAGCTGCAAGCAGAGAGAATCTTGGAATCAAGGGTGAAGAAGTCTACCCGACATAAGGAATACATGGAACATCTCATTCAATGGAAAGGTCAACTAGACTCTAAGGCTACATGGGTGGATGAAGCACAGTTCAAGCAACAGGGTATTGATTTATCTTTGATCTCTCCCCACATTCCTTAGTGTTTGTGTAGAGGGGGAGAGAATGGTGCAGGAGCACCCAAAGGTTACCATAGGTTGCCTAGAAGGTCATGACTTGGGCAATTTGTTTAAGCCAACTTAGCAATCTCTTCATGTTCTTTTATGTTTGTGCCTTAGTGGCATCTTTGATTGGGTGTTGATCTGATGAAGGTCATGTTGACCATTTCATAGGCTTAAGGGTTTTTCTCAAGTAAAGTTTAGGACCTTTTAGACCTTTTAGGAGTTTCTTTTCAAATTATTGCAAATAAAGCTAATGGAGGCTACAAGTGGCCTAGGTGTGTACAAAGGAGAGGGTAACTATTTTAGAGACCCTATTTAAGGGTGACCTCAACATGGGAGAAATTTTGGAAGCATTAGATGTAGTTCTTAATTTTGAATTCAAGAGAAAATAGTTGGGTCTGTGTGTGCATTTCTGGTTTTTTTGTTTGCTTTGAGAAGTTACTTTAATGGAGTAGATCAGCACTGTAATTCATGCATTATGTAGGTTAGAATCTCTTAGAATACTATGTGGCACTAATTCAATTTGTTGTTTAGTTTCCAAGCACTGTTTGTAGATAGTTTGCTTTCCTACAATTGTTGGTCTGACAGACAGTTTGAGGAAAATGGAGGGTTAGATCACATTCCCATTGTACATATTGTACGAACCCTTTGGGAATTGTGACTATACTCCATGGGTCTACATACAGTAGGGTTAGGAGTCCTTGATAGCATCGGAATCATTGTGGGAGTCTTCTTCTAGGCGAACTAGGAAGTGTCCGACTAGGGAAGACAAAAAGTGCAGAGCACTTGATTTGAAAGGGTGTCCATTTCCTGACAAGTCACAGTGTAGAGAGGGTAGATAAGTGCCTTGCCAAGACATATCATGGAGGAGGAAGCTCCATCAATCCATCTGGTGTGAGGAATACCTAACAGTTTGCAGTGAAGTCAGGGAAGGGTTTGAAAAGGCCTAATTTTGCCAAATTGTGGGTTAAGCCTTTGTATGGACAGTTGAGGGCCAAGATCCCAAAAATCCTTTAGAGGTGGGCATATGGACCAGGAACCCCAAGGAAAGGTTGAGTGTTCTTTTGAAAACCTTAGAGAACTAACCTGATTTCTCAGAGAAGGAGGCGTAATTGGGGCTCCTAGGGCTAGTAGCCTTTTAGGCCTAAATGAGGGTTTGGTGGAAGCGACTAGGAAATGGAGTCAGGTGGACCCTCAAGAACCATAGTAGGATGGATTTAAGTCATTAGAAACACCTCCACACCCCTGCAAAGCTAAGTTCAATATTTTGGAGGATAATAGCCTTTAGGGTGGATTAAGGGCTAAGTTGAGTTATACAAAATTGCACCAAGGTTGACTTGGTAGGTAAAGCTATGATGGTAGTTGGGTTGGCAAGGAGAACCAAGGGAACTTATGCAAGAAAAGGTCCCATAGGTTTGAAGAGGTGGAGTGAGACACCTTAGAGGTCTTCCAAACAAGCCCTGGAGCATGAATCAGTGATTGGTTCATCCAACCTCCCTATCATCAGCTTTATTTAATTAAATCTTAAATTCCTCCCTTAATTAAATAAATCAACATTATTTAATTAAATCTTAAATTCCTCCCTTAATTAAATAAATCAACTTTATTTAATTAAATCTTAATATTCTCTATTTGATTAAATAAATCAACTTTATTTAATAAAATCCCAATGTTCTTCATTTAATTGAATAAATCACATTTATTTAATTAAATTACTAATCTACCAATATCCTCTCATTTAATTTAAATAAATTCAAGTATTTAAATAAAATTTCACAATCGAACTAATCTCCTCTAAGTTAATTAATCTTATCTCCTAACACTAATCGTCCATTCCTCTAGCTTTTGCAAGTTGCACATGTAAATCAATTTATTTTATTTATTAATTACCCTATTTTCATTCAAATATGGCATATTCTTGGAATATTCAAGTTATTTTAATTCTCCCTCCCAAAGGAATTTTTTCCTCCAACTTGGCATTAAATACTCTTACATGTCCTCTCCTTGATTCAAGTCAAGATAACCTCATGCAAAATCAAGGTTACCTAAATCAAAGCAATGTGTTTCCCAACCAAAACAATGTTCCATGTCAACCTATAATGAAAAATATAAACATCATCCCAAATCATAACATTTTCCAAAATCAATATGTCCATGATCCCATGCAAACACCACAAGTATAAATTCCAAGTATACTTTCTCAACAACCAAATCAACTATATCAAGGGGGTCAAGATCAAAATCAAAGTCAAATTTTGTTACATCAAATAGCTTCACCTGTCAAAATAGTTGATTCATTGCACCAAGAGACATCTCCACCCAAAAACCAATACACTCTTCCATTGGTTAAACCATGTCATCAAAGCATTGAGTTGTGTCCACAACCACATCAAGAAAAATATCTCTAATTTCAAGAGATTAGATACCAACATCAACAAAAAAGCTAATCACCACATCTTCAAGATCAATCACAACAAGAATCACCTCAACAAGAACAAATCTTAGAAGAGCACAAACTTGAATAAACTCCTTTTGGAGATCCAATCAAATCAATGCTAAGAAAGATACTCGATGAAAAACTCATCACTCTTCCAAAGGTAAGTTCTTTCAACCTTGTCCTAAACTTCCCTTAGAATAGGGGCAGATCTTATTGTGAGTATCATAGAGAGAATATTCATGAACATCACATTGTATTCAACTCAAAAATATCATCCAAGACCTTATTGATCAAAAAATAATAAATGTTGAGGAAAATGATCAAGATTCAACCACTAGTGGTAATAGTGAAAATCACTCCACCACAACTGTTGAGATCAGCGATCAAGATCAATCCACCAATCAGAACCTTGAAGATGTTTCTACCTCATCCAACGATCAAATTAACATATATAAAAAGTCACTTTTCATTCATTATCAAAATCCACAAACAATATCCAACAATGATCCAATTCAAGAAATTTTAACGTCATTGGATCCTATGGTTGAAAACATTGACAATATCTCCACCATAATTGTTGAAAATGATGATCAAAATCTAATCATCAGTGAGCACCGTGAAAATTTTTTTACCCCATCCAATGACCAAATCAACATGCATCAAGAGTCACTTTTTATCATAATTAAAATTCACCAATAATGTCCTACAATGATCTATTTCAAGGAGTGTTAGAATTTTTTGATCCTATTGATATAATCCAAGATCCATCAACCAATAATCATGTAGAAAATTCCTCTATATCACCTAATGAGTTAGAGGACATATCTCAAGAATCTATTCCAAAGCATGATCAACATATTTCACCAAATTCTAGCAGTGATCCTTTCCGAGACATATTGACATCCTTTGACCTCATGGTTATGAATATTGAAGGAATCCTCAATTAAACATTTCATCCATATCCACTCAAAGATAAAAATGATATTAAGTCAATCCCCATGCCTAATGAAGAGGTCCAAGAACCCTTTGTAATAAATCCATCCTTTGAAATTGACCCATGTCAAGAACTTGATCCAAAGCATGTCAAAAGTAATTCCAAAATTAATCAAGATCAAGAATTTGTATCTCCACGTTACTACAATGATTTGATGAGAACTCTCCTATATATACAAGCTGTAACAAATGATGATCATATCCATATAGCACATACTCCTTCATATACCCATGAGATGATTTATTTGGATGGACATGTGGATGATATTCATTCAAAACAAGAGTCGCATACTCTTGATATCATTACAAAGGAACAAGATTCTCCTAATCTTAACATTTGTACATCTAATCAAGATATAGAAAAATATAGAGACATATTAGAAAGGGGTCATGAAGAAGGATTCTATGGAAGTTGTGAATCAGAAACATCCCATGAAGGCATATCAAAATTAAATCATGTGGAAGTCTTTTACACAAACAATTAATCATCAACAACTCTTGAAGAAGCATTAAAATATGAAATTTCACAAGATCAAGCCAAAGATATCAATCAGGAATTTATCCCACCGATGGAGGATCATATCACTTATAAACTTGGAACACTTACCTTTTTTAGGGAAAGCTATCTTATCAATGAATAATCTACCACCTTTGAAAATCCACAACAAAGCAATGAAGGGTTAGCACCTTGTTTCCAAGGTAAATCATATCCTATTGCAATTAATTTTTTTGAATAGATAAATTAACGAGGTAGAGGATTAGGCCTACACAAATAAGGTATCTTAGAACTAGTGCAAACTATTAGAAATCCTAAGCATCAAGGTTTTTTTTATTTTGATAATTAAGGGATGTAAACATATTAGTGATACCTCTATAAAACTGGGGTCAACTTCGTCTCAAGAAAATGTCAACATAGGGAGCACGATGAATCCTTATGATGAGACCAATTCCAATACTAAAACCTGTCGCATCAGCAATCTTCATCCACCCATCACCCCATCAGTGAAGGGGGTGCCAACATCAAAAGAAAGATTTGAATCAAAGCACAAAGAACGTTATTAAAAAAAAATTAGCAGCAAAAAGAATGATTGTCCCTATCAAACTCCATTAGCCAAAGAAAATATGGGGAAAAATAAACAAGGGAAAAGTATCCATCAAAGATGTCCACAAAGTAAAAATTAGGCTTCTCAAGAAACGTACAAAGTATATCAAGTAGTTTTTCCTAATTCCATGCACACTTCTATATCCACCCATTATTGTTCATCTTCCCAAGTTTGGCGAGTCAAAGGTTCCAAGCTATCAACCAATCCATCTTTTATTCCTAAACATACAACAACATCCACTCCCCCATGCATGATATCCAATTCTCACATTGACCATGTATTGGCAGCAACCCTTCATCATAAGGATTTAGAAGGCACTTTATCGCGATGTACACACAAAGACAAAGTTAACCTTGGTATCAGTAAAGTAGAACAAAATTCTTAAAAATTGCATTCAAGTGCATGTATTATAGCAAAACAGCTTCTTCAAGTAGGATATCGATGGAATATTATGACAAAAGAATCAACGTTGGCAGTACCAGGTGGTTTAGCATGAGCTTAAAATCTTTCAGAAAAAAATCATAAAATCATAAAAAAATAAAAAAAATCATGAAAATAGTAAAGATAAAAATCGTCCTCTAGTGAAAACCACTATGGTGGCACTTTGGATAGGTACCATGATGAAAACCTAGAAAATAGGCATCATGTGTACAATTGAGCATCTACATGTGCCAATTCAGGGGAAAGAATCTTATCACATCCATAATAAATCCAACATTCCATCAATCATATCCATAATAAATCCATTCATCCATGAAAAATTTATCCAATCCATTTTCACATATCTGCATCCATCTTCCAAATTATCTTGATCTTGACAAATTTTGGTGCACACTTTACACTTGATTACGGTAAACATCTTGACATGGGTCATTTTCATTGATCCTATCCTACCCAATATTATCTAAGACATGAAGCATTATCCAAATGAGAATCCTCTATTCGAACACCTTATCTTATCTCAAGATAATCCTTGGCATAATTTGCATGCTTACCATA
This sequence comes from Sequoiadendron giganteum, assembly GCA_007115665.2. Taxonomy (NCBI): domain Eukaryota; kingdom Viridiplantae; phylum Streptophyta; class Pinopsida; order Cupressales; family Cupressaceae; genus Sequoiadendron; species Sequoiadendron giganteum. Next base: position 292,076,025 of record CM021102.1, on the reverse strand, counting down.
TCCATCCATCCATCCATCTATCCAAGAATCCAACCCTAGCCTTTCAAACATTGCTAGACACTAGGGACAGATATTTACTACTTGCTTCAGGAATAAATCTTGATCTATATCTTCCAACTTAAGTGGTGATACGAACATTCACAAATGTAAAATCAAATTGGTCAAGCATTTGTAAGCCAAAATCCAAATCACTAACCAATGACATATTTTGATGAGAAAATGTTCCTTATCAAGCTTTATCTTTCATCATCAATCAAAATAATCAATATCAATTGCATCTAATTTGCACTTCAGGGTCACATCAAATCATGAAAACAATTTTGTTCCAAATCAAGCTTCAAAATCATGATCAATCAAGTCCAACCAATCCATCATCATCTTAGGATATCCTTCTCGATCCTCAACGATGTTATCATCACAAATCCATCAATTTCATCAATCAAACCTAGCTAGGTTTTCAACAAAATCTCAAAAAAGATTGCTGATATCATCACATATCCATATCCAAATCATCAAAATCATGTGAAAATCCAAAAACAAGTCAAAAAAGTCAAAAAAAAGTCAAAAACATGATATTCAAACTACGTCGTCTCTAAGCTTAAACGTAGGAAAGGCCAATATTAATGGGCCCTCAAGAAAACAAAATCCAAAAAAATCATAAATCTCAAAAAATAACAAAAACATTAAAATTTTAAAAAAAATCAAAATATTTCTAAAACAATCTCGAAGAAACCCAAAACGGTCTCAAAAAATTTCAAAAATCCAAACAAATTCAAAAAACCCAAAAAATAATTCAACCCATTTCAACACTCATCTACAATAAACTTCCACTAATAATAAATCAATCGTCACCTTCATCCTTTGGTAAACCAATCAGAAGCAAGCTTAGCATTCAAAAGTGTGTGCTCAAAAATGTCAAGGTCTTAAGTCTAGGTCATTAGGTAAACAGGTTGGTGAACTTTGAGTATCAATAGCCTATCAATCAGTCAATCTCACCATCATCTGATAACATCATTCCCTAGGATGCATCCTTCCTAGAATGGGCATCAACATCAGGCATCACCGTAGTTTAGTCCTGGCTAGAGGTATGAAGAACATTAGCTTGTTTGTTTACTTGATCTTTTCCTTTGATTTATCTTATTTCTCTCATTCCAATGACCTCTTAATGATTTCTAATCGAATGATTTAGATAGAAAGGATTGGGGCATTGATCATCATCTTTTATTTGATGTGCTTGTTGGATGTTCTTGTAATATAACCTTTGTGAATACTTTCTTTATTGGGTATGGATGGAAGTTGTTTTGGACAGCTTGTTGACTATTACAGTGTTAGGTTTTTTATTTTCATGTTTTGGTCTGAGATGTTTGAAATATCTGAAGTACATCCTAGTAAGGTTTATGTATGTCAGGAGTGAACAGGGATACTCCTATCTGATTGTGGTGTTGGAGCACCCATGGATCTAAGGGACCTAGAATAATTTTTCATGTTCTTTTCTTGGTTTAGTGAGGTAATAAGGTATTATGGACCATTTCAATTCTTTTTAATAGGTCTTCTAGGTTTTTTGTTTTGTTTTGGTCTCGGTGACCAGCTTCTTTGTACAACAAGGTCTACAACCTCCTTTGTAAGTCTAGTGCATCTTGGAAAATTAAGAAATAAGGATTGCTTGATCTAACTAGACACTTGAGGGGAGTCACCTTTCTCATTTGAGTGGGCTTGGATTCCTTTCACATACTTCAGAGGTATCTTTGTAGGCAGGTTGGTGAAAGTTGGCTAAATTGGCTTAATTAGGCATTTATGAGTCAAAATGAAGTGTTCTGGTGTTTCCAACGGCCAACTGATTCAAATTTCAGTTGGAAGGCCTTAAATATGTCTCTCTTGGTCGAGGAAATTATGTTCTTGAAGTTTGAAGGAGTTTGCAATAAGAATATTGTTTTTTGTGTTTTTCTTCAAGAAATTATTGATCTTGTACTTGGTATGGTCTGTATGTGTTATGTTATGATCCAAGCCTATAATTTTTGGATAGGTAATTTAATAATATTTCTTTTGCAATTGGAGTAGTTATATTTCATTTAGTATCAAGGGAGATATCTTCATTTTACTCTTGGGTGGTCTGAAAACTCTTGAAAACAGGGTTTTGAAGGGAAAATGTGGATTTCTTCCATCCCCACATTGTAGAATTGCTAAATCCTAGTGGGATGGAAGATATATGTCTTTAATACTATTTCCTCAATTTCTTGTAGAATGGTAGGCTCACTGGAGGAAGTATTGTGAGATTCTTGGCTTGACATCTCTATGTGGCAAGCCTAATTGATAAGCAAAAAAGTGAGTTTCTGCTTGATTTCTAAAGAACCTATCTAAGAGGCACTTAGGAATGATGGTAACAGGTTTGGATAACCTATAGGAGTCTAATTTTTGGCTTTTTGGTGAAGGGGATAGCCTAGATAGTTAATACCTAGGTCTAGGTCTATGAATTAGGCCTCTTCGAACAACGGTAGAAACGACCATTGTGAGTGATGCCTTGATAGTCAAGGGGAAAGGCTTTGGGACTTTTTAGGGGTCCATCTTGGGTGTTAGAATCCATAATTTTGGTGCCTTAATATTCTTCCTTCTGTATTTTTTATTGACTATCCTATTGGGCAAGGGCTACTAGCCTTAAGGGAAAAAGGGGTCTAATTCACCATAGTGTTGGGTGTTTGTTGAAACCTGAGTGTTAAAGGGTTTTTAAATCTTTTTCTAACTTATTAATAAATAATTCAAATGTTTTTAAGCTCTGTGAGAGGTCTTACTTGTGAACCCTAGGTGTGTGGGGTTTATATCTTAAAGAATAATGGAGTTTAAGGCTCCTTGCAAGAGTATTTGAGAGAAACATTGAATTGGAGTATCTTTGCCATCATAGGAGTGTGTTCTACTTTCCCTACCACTCTACATCAGATTGTTGAGTTGAATTCCATATCACTTGGTACAACTCCATCCTAGTTCTTTATACATTGATGGATCGTATCTATGTGTGTTATCAAACATAAGAAAATTAAGCCCCTTATATCCCTAGTCTCTAATAAGAAAAAACATCATCATCTCTAATAAAGTCTCAATAGATCATAGAATTTTTGGATCCTTTTTCATCATCTTATTTCTTCTATCCTATTTAATTCTAACATGGTATTGTGTAATCCAAAAACTGTCTACATCCTACATATTCATACATATCGTCATAATAGGTAACACCATTAATCTCACATGCATTGCATCATCATTTAAGATGTTTAGGATAATATAGATTTGTTATTCTCAACATCTTAACTCATCTCATTTACATCATCATTATCATATAGATTTGTTAGTCTAACCATCCATACATCCATCCTGAACCTCTTTCTTGTGAGATCGACCCTCAAATCAAAATTTTCACTTGATCTCTCGAGGGGGCAGTGTACCAACATACTTATTTCTGCTAGGGCAACAATGGGGCATCCAGAAAAAATTAAAAAAAGTTCAAACTTTGATCTCAGCAAGGTTATTCTTTGAACCAACGCAACAAGTACATTACTTCAAAGAGAGGCAAAATGTAGACACTCAAAATATCTTGATTGATATCATGCACTCGATTTTGATTAACTAACTTTTTAATTCTTCCTTGATCATTTCTTTACTAACCAATTAATTAAATAATCTTTATTTATTTAATTCATCAAAATTCCTCCCTTGATTAAATAAATCAGCTTTATTTAATTAAATCTTATTGTTCCTCCTTTAATTAAATAAATCAACTTTATATAATTAAATCTTAAATTCCTCCCTTAATTAAATAAATCAACTTTATTTAATCAAATCTTAATGTTTTGTCTTTGATTAAATAAATAAACTTTAATTATTTAAATCCTAATGTTCTTCATTTAACTGAATAAATCAAATTTATTTAATTAAATTACTAATCTACCAATATCCTCTCATTTAATTTAAATAAATTCAAGCATTTAAAACAAATGTCACAATCAAACTAATCTCCTCTAGCTTAATTAGTCTTAGATTAATTAGCTCCTAACACTAATCCTCCATTTATCTAGCTTTTAAAAGTTCCACATGTAAATCAATTTAGTTGATTTATTAATTACCCTATTTTCATTCAAATATGGCATATTCTTGGAATATTCCATTTATTTGAATACTTGCTCCCAAAGGACTTTTGTCCTCCAACTTGGCACTAAAGGCTCTTACATTTCCTCTCCTTGAGCCAACTTGGCATTAATTCCTCTTAAATCCCCTCTCACACAAGTCACCAAGCTTCAAATTCAAATTTCACCTACATGCATTTAACATGCGCATTTTTCAAAATGTGCTCCACTTTCCTTAATTAGCATGTTGACATGTGGCACAATTTCATTGGTCCCTTCTTTTATCACAAATTCATCCTATTCTTCATTCTTCCAACCTTCTTCGTTATAATTAGAGACCTTCTCTATTGTATTTGGATCCACAATCTTAGGCATTTTTGAAGACACAAGTTTATGCAAACTCATTATCTACAATCATCCATATCTCCATCCAATTTAGCATAGAATTTCATCATCCATAGAAAGATTATTGGAATTTTGCATCAAGAATCTCATATTATCATCATGCTTATCAGGGAATTGGGAAAGGTCTTCTTTCCACATCAAAGAAGCACCAACTCCCCTATGGGATGCTAGTTTGAACATTCAAATGAGATTTCATTAGCTTTTATTTGATATTTTATGTTGTTTTCTTGTTTTTATGCTTGAATGAATTTCATAGACAACTTTTGGTTTAAACTTTTTTGAGGACTAATGTTTGTTTGTTTGTCCATGTTTGAACAGGTCTAGGCTAAAGCATTCACACAAACAACTATGAATTTTTTTGTTGTTGCGCCTTTACAAGGACAGGGTCGCCCAAGGGTATTTGAGTCCTTGTTTAGGGTTACAAAAATTGAAAATATGAATGTTTAAGTTGTTGGTTAAGGCTACTATTCTTATCTACAAATAGGTTTAATAGGCATTTTTTAAAGAATTTTCCAATGTAAAGGAATTATAAATGTATGACAATTTTGGAACGAAATGACACTTTTTAATATGCAATTTTGAACTAAAAATATAATCTAAATGATTGAACACACTATAGGGCAATCTATGATATAGTATGAATGTAATATTTTTAGATTTTTTATGACCTTTTATGATGAAAAATATCAAACCCTAAATGAAAGATGCAAAACCTAGATCGAGGGTTTGGAAGACTACCAAATCAAAAAATTATAATGTTAGATGTCAAGTTCACCAGAATGAAATATAAAAATATGGATACCTTAAGTTTAATTTCCAAAATCTAAGGTTAATTCCATCATTTATAAGATTTCATTGGGATACAAATCAACAAGGTTCATAGATTGAATTTCAACCTCCAAGGTGTGTCAATTAGACCTGGATTTGATCCTTTTGAGTCTTAGGAATAAATTGAAAATGATTTGAATTGAATTTATGAGAAATACGAGTATAACTAAATTAAAAACATAAATATGTTGTGAATATTAAACCAAAGTAATCCAATAAAATTTATTGAGAGGTAAATGACATCACCAAGATAGTTTCTTTTTTATACTATGTACAACCTATACACATAAAGAGAAGGATAAAATGTTTGGCTAGGTTGTTTAGGGGCTTGTCTGAGTCAAATCATAATTTTGTTATTTATACCTCTATGAACAACTAATATTTTATAATATTGGGAGGAATAGTAAAAAAATATTGCTCTGAAACAAATTATAATGCCATAGATATAAAAATATCTTAAATGCATTATGCTAACACCAAATATATCTAAATTTTAAAATAAATAAATTTTATAGAACTAGAAGAAAATGAAAAAATGGCCCAAGATCACTTGGAATTTGTCAAAAAACATCACGAGAGTTCAAACGGATTTCACAATTCTACCTTATTCAAGCCTACCCTGAAGAGATAACATGAAATATGTTAGAAGCTTTATATTCATTCAAAACTTAAAATATTTTTCAAGAGATTACAAGTTTCAATATGAGAACATGAGCATGAGTGTGTGAGTATATGAAATAAAAAATAGAATTTGTTTCTTTACTTTTTCTTCCTCTTTCTTTAAAATAGAAAATCATGTCACTTTATTCAATATGATATTCATGCAAAGGTGTTACTTCTAGAATATTTTTGGGAAGGTAGTGCATCAACAACTACTAGAATCACAATTTTTTGTGGGATGCTAGCATGTCATCTAGGAATTCATGCATAACACTCCCATCTGGGAAAAATAAAATTGAAAAGCTTGAATTATTATAAAATTGCTAAATAGAAGATATTATGGTGTTGATGCTTTGCATTTAGAAAAAAATAAATCATGGGCTAAGATAGAGGGACATTGTGTAATGTGAATTACGAGGGTATATAATCTATGACACTACATAGATAAACCTTGTTGGACCATGCTCATATGACAAAACCATGTGGATTCTAAAGTTCATTAATGATGATGTTAGAATCCACATTAACTAACATAGTATAATTGGGCTTAGTCCCACATTGTATATTTAGTCATCCACATGGTATAGTTCATTAAGATTAAACTACAATCTTACCTTTTCAATGTATAGTGCACCATAACCCTAATAAGAAATGAAGTACAGATAAGCAGAAAAAAATGAAATATAAAACAATATTACCATAAATTATTCATGCCATGATTTATTCACCTCCATATCCCTTCTCCATTTTGCTTGAATATGATAATTGTCCTCAAATTTTGAGTTTGGAATAATAAGCCTATGCCAATGACTAGAAAAATATTGAAGATTGTTATCTCATACTAGCATAATTTACTTGCATATAAACTAGAGATGATGAAAATGTTGGAAGTTTGTCATATATTGTCATTGATGTCAACATGTTGGTATGATACCATGTACCGGTGTGTAGATCATGGTTACCCTATCTAGTTTATTCAAATATTTGTATGAGATCTTTGGTTCCTCTAAATAACTTTAGTAGCTTGAGAGAGACCCTGCAGATTGAACAAATGGATAAAGAAGAGCTTCAAATTGCCCTTGAAGATATTGACAAGGCTGAAATTTAAAATAGAGAAGTGAAGGAGAATGTTGATAGAGAATTTTAAATAAATATATAGAGAAGTGAGTGAGGAATTGAAACAAGAAAATGATGCAAATACACAACTGAAATTGAAGATATATGAAAATAAGAAATTTCAAGAATGTTTGAAAATAGTGATGCAAAGAAAAGTTAATATTTTTTGTAGGCTTGAATAGGAATTGATGAATTTGAAAGAAAAACTTGAGAAAGAAAAAATCTATGAAGACGACTTTAAGACAAGCTCCACCATGCTTGATGAACTAATAGCAGGATAGAAACCTTCTAAAGAAAAAAGTGGATTAGGTAATGAAGTTGATGGAAAAATGCAGAACTCAAATCCTGTAATTAATCAGAAGACTCGAGAAAAAGTAAAGACGAAAGGAAACTCTTGAAATAAACCACCTATCATAGAACCAAATTCACAAAGGTACTCTTCATTCAATGGTGTTTTTTTTTCATGTAATAATTTTGGTCATAAGGAAACTGAGTGTAGGAGTAGGTTGAATCAGCTTTTAGGTCCCTTTTCTAGAAAATGTTACACATGCAAGAAGATAGGACATAAAGCTAGTGAGTGCAGATCTTAGGTAAAGATAATAATGAATAGGTTCAATGGAAAAAGGATGAATCAATCATTTAATGGCTAATTTTATACATGTAACATGTTTGGACATAAAGAAAATCAATGCAGAACTGGGACAAATGGAAATCAAACAAGTCAAATAAATATAGTTTGTTACTATTACAAGAAACCAAGAAATATCTCAAAGGTGTGCAAAAATAGAAAGGGGAAGCAGTATGCTCCGGTGGAAGATAATAAACCAATGGAAAATATTGACAAGGAAGATGTTAAGCTAAGAAATGAGAAAAATATGCAAAAATAAATAAGGATAGGAGTCTACTGATATGTCTGTACCTTCATCCCGTACAAATGAATCCTCCAAGAATCAGACCTAGCATGATGTTAGGGGGAGCTTTATTAGAAAATCAATTAAACCCTCAGAAATACGGTGTGTCAAGTGTTGGCACATGACAGAGGTGATGCAAAAGAAACTAGAAGAAAAGGTGTAAGCATGTTATTTTGTGGAGTAAATTAGGGTTTCTCAGTATAAATGGAAGATAAGTTTGTCATATTTTTGCAATTAATGTGAGTTAGGGAAAAATGATGGAGTATATAGTAAATTTCACAAATCATTTTGATTCTCAAATGCATTTGAAGGATTAGTAGAGTGACTTGGAACTCACTTGAAGCATCTATGAAGCAATTTGGAAATCTTCATAGAAATCATAGTGGACATTTGAAAATAGGTGACAACATTTTCCCTATCTCATGGCTACAGAAGAAGGTAATTGAATAATTTTCATGCTAAATTTCAAGAGCCATAATGGAAATTTCTAATAGAGGATCAAGTGGTAATATCCCTCTATAGTTGAAAGGTGTCGAGATGGATGAATTCGATCATCAAAAAATAAAGAAGTTGGAATCAGGGTTAGAACCGAACGATTTATGGAACATACAAACCCTAGGTTTGTATGTATGGGGACAATTCCCTTGGTTTTGTTAAAAAGATTTATCTTATTCCTTCTGAGAATTTCAAGGATGGTAGGATTGTACTAGAGAAACCTTATTTCATTTCGAAGGAAGCAATTGAAGTGGTTACCGGACTATGTAGCGGTTAGAGAACTTCTTGGATAGTAGACTATAAAATACAATGAAGTAGAGGAAATGATGGGAGTCAACAAGGACCCTCGAGCAGTGTTCATCGATACTATTGGTGATACCTCGGTTACGTATTTTGTGTTAGAGTAAATTTTTTAACTTAATTATGTCAATTAAGTCACCTTTATTCCTCTCTTAAGATTTCACTTTAGTTTGCATAATGTGACATTTAATAGTTATATTAATTATTAAATATCTTCCTATTAGGGTTACTTTTAGGTTTGCATGATCTCCTTTCTTAAGGATTGATCCATTGTATATTTATTAATTTTATTGTTCTGATAGTATAATCTCTCAATATTTCGGAGCTTCAAACCCTCAATTGCTTTTTCCTCCATTCTCTTCCCTATGACAGGTATCCCTTTGCATATAGGTGTTCTTGGACTCTGAAGTTGGTTTTGACAACTTCTACATGGTATCAAAGTGTGGACATGTTGCATGCCTATTCTTGTTTGAAGAATTTGGAGCTATGAGAGTTTGATCAGGCTTTCACACTTTTTTAGATTGATTTTTTGTGGATTCAGCCTATTTCGTTCTTTGGGTTCACTTTGGTCCCAAACGGACCTCACCGTTGGATTCCCAACATCCAAAAACCACTAAATCGACTATTCATTCATTGATTTTTGTCATAGTCGATCAGGGAGGCAAAAAAAATTTTCCCCAAGTTCGTATGGCCTCAAGGCACACCTTCCAAGGCAAATATATATATATATAAAAAAATCATTTTTTCAAAAAAAAATGGGCATAGCCCATATAAAACCGTCCCGCCACCATTCGGCTGCTCAACAGCCATCGCTGCTGGTGGCAACAACTAGTTGCGGCCAAGTGGCCACCGCTGTTCCGGCGGTGCACCACTCATGCGTCACCTGGGCACTGCTCCGGTGGTGCACCACCCGTGTGCTACCCATGTGCCACTCTGGCGATGCCCGCGCGCTACCACCAGCCACCAGAGCGCCACTAGGGAGCCACCAGGCCCCTTCAATTTTTTTTTAACCCACTTTCACTGAAATAGGCATATCTCAAGCATTTTTTCTTTATTTTTCAAAATAAAATAGGCATTGGAAATTTGGCTCCGAGCCCATCACGATGGTGTAGGATATTTTTCAACTTTTTTAGTTTGGTTGCCTTTTATTGCAGTTTAAGTCCAATAATTTTTTGGCACTCTAGAGGGCATAACTTCATCAATTTTGCTCCATTTTTTAAAATGAATAGGTGTCAGAAAGCTATATACACGCTCTATTTAGATCTACTCTTATTCTTTTCATAAAATTAACTAGGTACACAAGATTAATTCTAAAGCCTTTTTTTCTTTTTCCTACTTTTTTGCTGCAAAATCACTACTAGGGTTTCGTTTCTTGCATTGTGGGGGGATTTTTTTTCTTTCTTTCTGTTATTTAGTTAAGGAAACCAAAAAATATTCACATTAAACATTCATTACACCTCTCCAAACATGGTCGAAAACTCTTCTTTTGTTGAACTTCTCATACTTCATAACTATCATACCTGGAAGGCATTCATGACACGTCTTCTCAGATTAAAGGGGTTGTGGTAATGTTTAGATACGGTTCAGCATATTTTGACCAGGCCATTTGAGGTTATACAACATATAAATAAGATGGATGAGGCTATGGGTTTGATTTCCTTACATGTTACAAAAATCTTGTTGTTTCATCTTGATGAATGTAATAGTTCTCTTGAAATGTGGACCAAGTTCAATAATTCATTTGGTACCATCAATCAGTTCCATGCACCTTATAATGAGGTAGAGTTGACTTCACTTGTACCTTATTCTTTTCTCTCCATTGAGGAATTTTTGATGAAATTGAAACAACAAACATCTCTTCTATAGGGTTGTGGTAAGGTTAAGACTGATACAGAGTGTATTTACCTAATTTTGTCAAAGCTTCATCGGAACTTTCAGATATTCTCATCTACCTTCCATTCTACTATGGATGCCTTGGGTGCATGTTTTACCATGCCTACTTTTGAGGTGTTTTGTGACCATTTGACACAAGAGCAGGCCAAGATATCATAGTTGGATGCTCTCACAAGATCACTGCACCAAGTATTGGTAGCACAATCATCTCAAAGGAAGAAAAAGTAGAAGCATAAACAAAAACAAAAGACCTCAAATCATTGGAAGGATTCCAATTCACAAAACACTTCTAATTCACCTTCTCCTAAGGGGGAATCATCGAAGAAAGACATACCTAAGTGTTCTTATTGTACTAAGCCAGGACATGATGAGTCCAAGTGTTATGAGAAGAAGATAGATGGATATGCAAAACAGGTTTCAAATTTGATAGCTCTCCTTGAGAGGAACCATATTCATCACTCTTCTTTATCTACATCAGGTGGGTCTTCTTCTTCACCATCATTCTAGATAGATGGACATGCCCCACATAAGGGTCATGCATTATGTGCAACCAAAAACTCACATTCATCTAGATGGCTACTGGATTCAGGTGCTTCACACTATATGGCATCTTCTTGGGACATGTTCTCATCTTTTGAGGTTGCATCCTCACCACACATATTGATGGGTAATAACACTTATATAAGTGTATGCAGGAAAGTTTTTTATCAAAATTGATGATGGTACATTCAATTATGTACTATGTGTACCATCTTTGTCCACTAAACTTCTCTTCATCTATCAGATTGCCCAGAGTGGGAAGGGAAGATAGTTGAGTTCACACCTGATTTAGTGCACATCAGAGACATTCAGACTGGAAATATTGTTGCAACAAGGATAGTTGATCATTCTTCTCGATTGTATGTATTCACATGCTTTGGTCCACAATCTCCCTCTCTTTCTACAAGAGAGCATGCAATATCTAAGCAGAAGTTTGGTCTCTTGAACTTATGTGTTCTTCCATCTGTTCATGAGACTAGTGTTGAGACTTCTACACCTCTTCTTCTTGTTGAGATCATATTTGTTCAACAGGATTCCTCTTCAGTTGTTACTGGCATTGTTGCTCCACTCATCAAGCCATCAAGTGTAGTTTTTGAGGCCATATAAGAGGATATTCCTTTCCTCACAGATGATTGGTTCAACACACCTATTATCCATTCTTCATTGGAGATTCCATTTTAGTCTCATCTTGAGTTGTTTGATTCATCATTTTGTTATTTAGACACTCATGTTGTAGTTCAGTTCTTCAATGAGCATCATCTAGGACTTCCATTTTCACCTCACATCCATGGATTTCCTCTTCCTCAACCATCGGATCTGTTTCTTCCTCCGAGGAGACACATTGGTTTGATCATTGGCACAGGGGTTCTTTCATTCTAGGGGGGCTTTGGATTCTCCACTCTCTCTCATGGGGGGATATGTGATTGTATATATGTATATGTTCTTAAGAGATTCTCTCGAGACATTCCATTTCTACTTTATTTTTGCATCTCTCTTTGGATTAGAGCTTTTCCCATGAGGTTTTCTCTATTTCTCCACTTTACAAAGATTTGGTTTTACTCGGGTACCTGATCAAGCCTAGTTGTTGGGACCCTTGTTTTCTTTAATGCATTGTAGTTACTTTTTCTTTCTTGCACTTGTTTGTAGCTGCACTCTCACTCATCTTAAGGGTGGTGTTAGAGTAAAGGTTTTAACTTAATTATGTCAATTAAGTTACCTTTATTCCTCTCTTAAGATTTTACTTTAGTTTCCATAATGTGACATTTAATAATTATATTAATTATTAAATGTCTTCCTATTAGGGTTGCTTTTAGGTTTGCATGATCTCCTTTCTTAAGAATTGATCCATTGTATATTTATTAATTTTATTGTTCTGATAATATAATCTCTCAATATTTCAGAGCTTTAAACCCTTGATAGCTTTTTTCTCCATTCTCTTCCCTGTTACAGGTATCCCTTTGCATGAAGGTTTCCCTGGACTCTGAAGCTGGTTTTGACAACTTCTACATGTTGCATATGACATTTCTTATAAAATTTATTTCTAAAATTTAGAAAGCCCTATTTCAGCCATTGTATTTTATCTGGCACATAAAATGGTGAAAGAGAACATACAATTTGATCTGTGTAAGCTAATTCTTGAAAAGCTCACCGAGATCATATGAATGTCACTAGGAGAAGGATAACCATTTTGTTTTAGGTCCTTGCTTACATGTTTGGTACTTTATTTTCTAAAATCCCTACTAGGAAAGAAATATGTTAAGTGGGAATTTGGGATTTCCATTGCAAGATAGATATACAGGCACTTGGAAAGTTTAGAAGATCAAGCAAGCACATGCAAAGAATATTTCTTATCATTGCAAAATATAATGTGCTCTGGTGAAGTCATGGTGAGTCGATTTGAGGAAGGTTCTTCCTTCGAAAAAAAAAAATTTGAAGTGGTCACTAGGGATTCCCCTCCAGAATCGAAGAAAAGAAAATCTCTCTTTGAAAATGTCATTGTTATCCCTGAAGAAAAGAAAGAAGAAGAAGAATCTCTAGTTGGATCATAATCTTCTAATCCAAAAGGCATTTGATTCATGTTAATAAAAGCGAAAATGAAGGAAATTTGTGATGTGTGGAGTGCGACCTCACATGTTGATAGAATTAAAATTTATTATGCTTTAGTTGAATATCTACTTCGTAAAGGTATTTATGTATTTGTTGTTTCTGATTCTTTACCTAAACATTTAGTTGGAATAGTTGAAGAGAGAAATTTTCTTGAAGGTCTAGGAGGATGTAATTTGGAAGCTCTAGTTGAAAAGAGATGTTCTAAATCAAATTAAAGGTTATTTGAACTGATCGTAGAAACAAAGAAATGCATAAAGTAATGTTAGACATATACAAGTATTGTCTCCGGTGGCCTATTGTTGTTGATAATTTTTGAAGCAGAATTGAAGCAATAGAATCTGAAATGAACAACATTGGAAAGCAATTTGATATTTTTGAAGAAAAAGAATGAAATAAAAGGCTGAGAATTGGTGAACTTCAAGCATAAATGATCACTATGCAGAGGAAAAGGGATGATGTAGTGAAAACCTTCTGGCTCCTTATGGATATTGTTGATGTTCAATTAGATCATCTTTTTGGAATACTCTCTAATGCAAAAGACTGTGAGAAATAATGCTCATTCATAGATTGGCCATCCTCCTTCACACTATTGGCTATATTAGGAAGAGTGTGCACAAGAATGGATTTTGTAGTACTAGAGTGGAAGAAATCACATCTTGTGATCAAAGAAAGGCACAAAAAGGTATTTCAAGTGAAAATCGTCTTTTTGGTTTGACAAATTGGATGCTTGAAATTTTTGAAGTTTTGAGCTTTTGAAATTTTGAATGAAAATTTTCAAATATTGGATGGCACCATTTTTTCATCTTGTTGTCACCCTTTGCCATTGATGTCAAAGGGGGAGAGTTTTGGTACGGGGGAGAAGTTTTTGGAAGAATTTTTTTGCAGAATTTTCAATCAAGCTTTTTTGCTAATGTTTCCATCAATGAGAAAGGGGGAGATTGTTGGAAGTTTTTCATATATTTTCATTGATGTCACCATGTTGGTCTGGTACCTTGTAGCAGTGTGCAGATCGTGCTTATCCTATCCGGTTTATTCAACATAAAATGACAAGACTAGGGTATTTTATAGAAAAGACAAATTTGAATCAAGGGTTTAGATGGAATGTCAATAAGACATGTCAATCAATGGCTAAGAACTAAATTTTTAGTATAGAATAGGGTTAGGGAAAATTAGGGTGAATGATAAAGATGAATGGATAGGATTGAATTATAAAATAATTCAATCAAGGGCTAGAATTAAATGAGATGTCAAGAGATAAGATTTGATGTGGAAAATAAGATTGACATAGATAAAGAGGTTCTAGGAGAAATTTAAAGGAACAATTAAATAAAATAATATTTAATTATAAAGGTCATGTGATAGATTGAATTTTAAATTAAATAATAATTTAATTCAAAAAGTGGGAGGAAAATGACAAATTAGTAGGCAATTAAATAAATAAAATTTATTTAATTTAATGATAGAAAAGGCTAATGAATAATTAAATAATTATTTAATTATAGTTGAAAGATGGATAAAAAATTAAATAAATAAATAAAAATTATTTTAATGTAGTGTAAACAAACATTAGTGATGTAATTAAATAATTAAAAATATTTAATTAATAGATGACTTATGACTTTAGGAAATAATTAAATAATTTAACATTATTTAATTATCAAGAATGAATGGGGAAATGACAAAGAATTAGAATTTGTAGGCCTAGAAAAAAATTTAGTGTCTACAGATACCATTTCATCTATAAGAGATTCCTTCATAGGGATGTAACTATAACTCTTTGACTACCAAGTTCATATTTTTATACTTTTCTATTTTTGATTTGCTTAATGTTGTGAAAACCTACATTAAATATAAATATTCTAATTGTAAAGAATTCTATTGTATAGGGATCATAGATGTGACCTTGAGCAACAATTTCAAACTATGTTAATTTTTCCCTCTCCAACATTAATACTTAAAGCCATCAAAAAAAAAATTCTCTAATTGTGTACACTCTTTTTTTATTACTAGCACCAATATTAAGTAACAACTATGAATAAATTTGGGATTATTAAGTTTGAAAAAAAAATGTATTCAGTGCTAACAATGTATGAGAGATTATTTGATAATAATTTAATGCAACTTGTTCCATATGTTTTTGACATTTAGTATTACATTAATCTTTTTTTTTAATTTTTATTAATAGCTTGATATGTTTGTGATATACCAATCTATGGTGTATAAATTTTTGATTCATAATATTTTCATGAAATATGTTAGATAATCATTATTATAAATTTGGGTGGGTGCATGTAAATGGGTAGCACTTTCGTGGACACCCTCCAATTTTTTTTTTGAAAATCCATAATGTGAGCACATTATAATGTGCTCGCATTATGGCTCGTTATTCTGAGTCTGAGGCTCGACAACTACAAACCAATAACGCGAGCGTGTTATAATGCGCTCGCATTATTGACTGTTAAAAGCAAAAAAATAAATCCAAATCTGTCATTATCATTTCAACTATTTTTTTTTGCAGCCACGGCAAAAACCCCCACAATTTCGTGCTCACATTCTAGGAGGAGCAATTCAACAAATTTCTTCACCAACAATTGATATTTCTTCGCAACGATGGCACCACGACGAGGAGGAGCTGTGAGAGGCAAAGATTATATGGTTTTTGTTTTGAATTTGTTAGTTTTAGGTTGAATTTGATATATATTTGTTTGAATTTTTAGGAGATGCAAATCAACCTACAAACCCCCAAAATCCTCAATAGGAGGACCAACCAAATCCTCAAGATCAAAATCAACGACAACATCAACCTCCTCCACCAATCACTCAACCCCCTCCTAGCACTCAACAAAATTTAATGAGTGAAATTGAGAACAAAAAAAAAAAAATTGAGGATTTGATCAGTAGGTTGAGTGATCCAAATTGTTCAACCATAGAAATAATGACCCTAGAAAATTCATTGAAAGATATGTTCAAAAATGTAGATTCAATTAGTAAACAATTAACTAGATGGCAAGATAGGAGGCAAGCGGCTAGGGATTATTATGCAAATAAACTATCATTAAAGGATGTAAAGGATTTAAAAATTATAAAAGTTAATTTGTGCTCATTATTCACCGACCCATGCACAAATCAAAATCTTACCCTCAATGCGAAGAGGTTTCCTATCCATTAGTGCCACCACCAACAGATTAGGGGCCAGTTTTATCATAGGTGGTACATGGTCTTCAATTACCCATCATGCAACAATTGTGAGGTCCCACAATATTTCCTTAGGAAACTATATAGTGAGTTCATATTGAACAAGATCCCAAATTATGTTGATATGAGGGATTTCTAGGGGAGAGGTGGGGGGTCAGCTCCGGATAGACCTGGTGCACAATCGGATCCTACGTGACAAGGTAGAGGAGCTCTCACTAGGCCACCTCAAGAACACGTTGTTATGCCTTCCATCATGAAGGAAAGTGTTGACGTAGAGACATTGCAAGTGATCAAAACTTTGACCTAGAGTGTCATCCATCATACTAGCCCTATTCTATAGTGCCATCCAAGGAAGTCTTCGAGTGGTGGCCTTTGAACACATGTGTGTCAATCTTGCAGGGCTACTTGTTCATATGACCCCCCCAACACTCAAGAGACTGGTATGTGGGATTCGTCTATAGCTATGGAGATGGAGAGGGCAGCTAACATTTTGCATCAGGCATATGGAATTGATAGTCTGGTTAAAGTTAGTGCATGTTCATTGAATTTAATTTATTAAATTTTGATTTTGAAATGCAAGATTAACTAAAAATGTTTAATGATTTTAATAAAATTTCAAGGTCACAGTGTTGACACTAGATACAGTGGCCCCCCACTAACTTATTTATGCAGTACACCTATCGCTAGGGTATGTAACTAGTAAAAAATTATAAATTTATTACATTTTAATAGCATTGTTTTACGAATGGTAATTTAAGATGCAATTTTGGATGTTGAACAGACTAATATTGGAGGTTTTGATGGAACACTTCCCAGTGGCGGTGGATTTACTCAAACCTACATACAGGTAATAGAATAAAGAGTTTAACTAATGAATCAAGTACTTAATAGATTTGTGTAGTTTATATGCACATCGTTGATTACATTGTATAATTTGTTGTTTTATTTTCAAATGTTGCACGATGATACACCTTTGAATGTGACGAGGGAAATGGATATTGGTGTGACATATTCTATAGAATCCTCAATGGCTCTGATAGGAGAGGTATGAGGCAAATTAGTAAATTTCAATTTACATTTGTTGTTATAGATGTTAGTTAGTGAAAATTCAAACCATTATTGATTCACATAGTTTAATTTTTATTTGTATGGTTTATATAGGGCTTGAGCATGCTTGAGCATTGGCTTGAGAATATTTCCTTCATGGAGAGAGATCGTGAGATGGCATTAAGTGATTATTTTATCAAATATATAATTTTTTATAATGTAATTTGTATATATTCATGTCTTTACTTCTTATTGTAACAATTAAAACTTCGCAATGAACTAAACCCTAGGAGGAGCAATAGGAGCACTCCTCGAACGTAGAAAAAATGAGAGACAGACATATCACCATCCGATCAAAAAGGAAAGGGAAATATTTTATTTCCAAGGCATGGAGAGCAATGACTTTTGATTGTAGAGCCCTTTGTTGTATGCCTACATGGCAGTTTTGTACATATTTTTTGTTGGACATATTTGACATTGTATGACTATATGGCTATTTTGTACATATATTTCATACTTATATCGACATATATTGATGTATGCCTACATGGTTATTTGGTTAATACAAATATCTTTTATTGATGCATTTCCATATTTGCATTCTAAATTTATGGTTCAATAGTTATGAGTTATGTGTATTCAAGTGTATACTTTACAACTTATGTGTATACTTTGTGACTTATGTACGTTCAAATGTATATTTTGTGGCTTACATTTTTTCATGTGTATACCTTATATTTGTGCATATACTTTGTGTTAGTTTGTGTATACTATCTATTCATGTATATAATTTTTGAGGGTTATGTGTTTTTGAGTACTTATACTTCCCTTATTGACATGTACATGCTTGACTTATTCATGTGTATAATTATTAATTGGTTAGCCCTAGCACTGATCTATGTCATCCTCAATGCATGATCCTTGAGATGGAGTAAGAACACCCTCAAGGTCCAAAGGAGTTTCACATGCATTCTTCATAGGCTCGTTTTGGTAGTCAAACCAAAAATATCTTGCATCATTGAAATGAAAAAAGATATCCTTCATAGTAGGTCTAAAGCCATTATCATTCCTTTTCGGTTCTTCATGTATCCATTCCCCAGTAATGGTTTCCTCATTACCTTCATGAAACCAAGCACTTATCTCATTTGTGATAGAAGAAATGTATGAAGATTTATCTTCCTCCTTATGAACCAATCATTATCATGAGAGATGGGTTCTTGTGAACCACTACTCATGAATCATGGGTCAATGAGTTTGACTTGTAAAACTACACGATTGAATCCTGATAGAAATATCACAATATTTATAGATCTAAATGTGTTATTTCCTTCAACTAAAACTTGCGCTTATACTTATGTGATTGATGTATGTTTGTGTATAGGATCATAGTAATTTCTATTTGATAATTATATTGTGTCTTTAAGGTTTACTTATTAAAGGGTGAATGAAGCAAGTTTTAAATCCTTAAAAATATTTTAATTTCTTAGGTTTTTCTATTTGTTGAGTCTGGGCTCCAAGCCTGAGTCCAAGTAAAAAATTGGCTTGTCAAGTCCGAGGCAAGTCCAAGTCTTGTAACACTGGTGTGAACACATTAAGGAATAATGTATATTCCAATGAAGAGAGAACCCATCCTTTTTTCTAAACAAACCATAGTATAGATATGGTTGGTTGAGATAAAACATCACTCTTCTAGATAGTTTGAACCATAATCTTTCATGGCTGCAAATACACCTTCATTATGTGTGTTCTTGATCCTACTGAAGAAATGGTGGAACATGTTGTAGATCAAATCTTGAAAACCTAACTCCACAAGAAGGTTACTTGTCCTGATTTCCAAAAATTTATTTAAGATGTTCATCCTTCTTGGGTAATGCTATTAATGTCATCTAGATCTTTGAAACTATCTGCAATCATGTGCAATACTATAAAATCTAGAGCTATATCTAATACTACAAATGACTGCTCAATAAAGACTAAACAATCTTCTATTCTTTTCAATGTGACCATAATGGCAATCCTTTAAGATAAACTACTAATCTTACTACCTAATTCATAAAGTAATATTGCCAACCACTATCATCGATTTCCATGCTTCCAATGGAAAGTCAATTTGTTGCAATACCCAAAGGCTGGTAGGTTCATTCGCTCTAATACCACTATAATGACTCGAGCTCTGGATAAATTGATTTTTGATTTATTTCTTATTGGATTGACAAAGATTGTCATCCAATATTATTAAGATAGATAACGGAGTCCCCAAATTATAAATCAAATAGATTCTGAATATGAAGTTTAATTCAAATATTAATTTGATAATGCAAATTTGATAAATAAATATAATAGTTGGTTCTAATTAATAGATTAAAATCATGTGCTAGCTTTTAATATGAACCTACTTATCTTTGATATATAGGCCTTGAGAATTGGGATATCTTTCCCGATTGATACTTTGTACTCATGCATCTTACTTTGAGTCCTTTTTGGATTATATGCTTGAAAGGTATAATCCCATATTATAATTTTTTTCTCATATAGACCAATCCCACACTAGGTAATTCAATAATAAAAATAATTCTACAAATTGATTACCTTGATCTTCCCTTCTTATTCTCTTTTATACTCGAAAACTACACAATTGAATCCTGATAGCAATATCACAAATTGACACATTGTAGAAAATACCTCCTACTTATCAATTGATGAACTAAAGGGGCTCTATAATGAATGTTTCATAAGGCACAACACTTGCTGAAGGTTTTTCAAATGGGGTTGCAAGCTAAGTGGGCTTAACCTTGGGGAAAAAACTTTGTGGTTAAATGCTTGAGCTAGAGTAGTACTCAGATGGGTGACCTCTTGGGAAGGCCTAGTGCCTCACCTCTATGAGCATCACCTAGATGCAATGAGAGCTAAGTGGGCCATTCATTATCATGAGAGATGGGTTCATGTGAACTCAACCCTCCTTCAATCCATGTCAGCCTTGGGACCGTATAGGAAGCATGAGGTCATACCAAGTACAAGATCAACAAGTTTGTATAAAAAATCTAAAAAAAAAAGAACAGTGTGAATAATTCTTATTAGATCTTCTCCAAAATTTCATCAACAACCTCCATTCGAGCCTCTCAAGGATTTACATAGTGTTTTAGACCCTTCTCTAACTGATCCACGCCCTCAACTAACTAAAAAAAAACTTCCAAAACAAGTAACCATTGCATTTCAAATTTGTTGCTTTAAGCAACTTACAAATTTGCAACATTAGACTCCTCCAACCTAAGGGATCGATCTGGTGGAACATAGATCTGAGTGATTTCATGTGTTTCGGTGTGAAAGAGGACCATGGCTAGTGTAAACATACCAATTCAGATGTGTTGGAACAGTTCCCTTGGACACATAAGTTGCAGAACAAAAGTTGCACCACTTTGCAACTTTGCACTACTTGCATTTGATGCTTTTTCCATCAAGTGAAAATCCACAGCCACGGGAAAACCACTTCGAGATAGCAAAAACTGGGAGAATTTTTTGTAGAGGGTCCCAATGCAATCCTGTATGATTAGATGAGAAGTTTCTAAGAATCACGGTATCCAAGTAATAACATGCTGAAGTTTGCAGCCATTTTGCACTTTCGACCCTTAAGGGATCGATCCGGTGGAACGTAGCTCAAAGGGATTTTGTATGTTTCAGTGTGAAAAAAGACCATTCCTAGCATAAAAATACCTATTCATTTGTGTTGGAGTAGTTATTTTGGTCACACAAGTTGCAGAGCGAAAGTTGCACCACTTTGCAACTTTGCATAGCTTGCATTGGACACTTTTTCCATCAAGTGAAAATCTTCCACCATGGGAAAACCACTCTGAGGTAGCCAAAATCAAGAGAGGTTTTTTTAGAGGGGCCCAATGTGATCATGTAGGATCAGATTAGAATTTTCTAAGAATTATGGTATTTGAGTAATAGCATGTTGAAGTTTGCAGCCATTTTGCACTTTGGACACTTAAGGGATCGATCTGGTGGAACGTAGCTCAGAGCGATTCTGCATGTTTCAGTGTGAAACAAGACCATGCCTAGCATAAACATAAATATTTGGACACATTGGAATAGTTATTTTGATCACATGAGTTTCAAAGTGAAATTTACACCACTTTGCAACTTTGCACAACTTAAATTTGACACTTTTTCTATCAAGTGAAAATCCGCTGCCACGGGAAAACCACTCCGAGATAGACAAAACCGAGAGAGGTTTTTCTACAGGGGCCCAAAGAAATCCTATAGGATTATACTATAAGTTCCTAAGTATCATTGTATCCATGTAATAGCATGTTGACATTTGCATCCATTTTGCACTTTGGACCCTTAAGGGATCGATTCAATGGAACATAGCTCAAAGTGATTCCATGTGTTTCAATGTGAAAGAGGACCACTACTAGCATAAAAATACCTATTCAGACATGTTGGAATAGTTTTCTTGGTCACACGAGTTGCAGAATGAAAGTTGCACCAATTTGCAACTTTGCACTGCTTGCATTTGATGCTTTTTTCATCAAGTGAAAATCTGTTGCCACGGGAAAACCACTCTGAGATAGAAAAAACTAGAAAAGGTTTTGTAGAGGGGATCAACATGATCATGTAGGATCAGACAAGAAGTTTCTAAGAATCACGGTATCCAAGTAATAGCACGCCAAAGTTTGCAGCCATTTTGCACTTTGGACCCTTAAGAGATCAATCTGGTGGAACATAGCTCAAAGCGATTCCGCGTGTTTTAGTGTGAAAAGGGACCATGCCTAGCATTAAAATACCTAGTCGGATGCATTGGAGCAATTATTTTGGACACACAAGTTGCAGAGCAAAATTTTCACCACTTTACAGCTTTGCACAGCTTGAATTTGACACTTTTTCCATCAAGTGAAAATTCATTGCCACGGGAAAACCACTCTGAGATAGCCAAAACCGAGAGAGGTTTTTCTAGAGGGGCCCAACACAATCCTGTAGGATTAGACAAGAAGTTTCTAAGTTTCATGGTATCCAAGTAATAGCATGCTGAAGTTTGCAGCCATTTTGCACTTTGGACCCTTAAGGGATCCATCTGGTGGAACATAGCTCAGAGCAATTTCACGTGTTTCGGTGCAAAAGAGGACCATTCTTAGCATAAAAATACCTATTCAAATGTGTTGGAATAGATTGCTTGATCACACAATTTACAGAATGAAAGTTGCACCACTTTGCAACTTTGCACAACTTGACTTTGACACTTTTTCCATCAAGTGAAAATCCGCTGCCACGGGAAAACCACTCTGAGATAGACAAAATCGAGAGAGCTTTTTCTAGAGCAGCCCAACACAATACTATAGGATTAGATGAGAATTTTCTAAGTGTCACGGTATCCAAGTAATATCACGTTGAAGTTTGCAAACATTTTACACATTTGACCCTTAAGGGATCGATCTGATGGAACATAGCTCAGAGTGATTTCACGTGTTTCGATGCAAAAGAGGACCATGCCTAGCATAAAAATACCTATTCAGATGTGTTGGAATAGTCCTCTTGGTCACACAAGTTGCAGAACAAAAGTTGCACCACTTTGCAACTTTGCACAGCTTGATTTTGACTCTTTTTCCATCAAGTGAAAATCTGTCACCATGAGAAAACCACTATGAGATAAGAAAAACTGAGAGAGGTTTTTCTAAAGGGGCCCAACGCATCCTATAAGATCAGACAATAAATTTCTAAGTGAAAGGGAATAATTTTTATGGGGTTTATGTTGCCGCCCTTGTAGATTTTGATGGAAAAGGACACGAAAAATGAGGTTTCACCCTATGGTTTGACAAAATATTGCATAAAATAAGGGTTTTGGTTTGGCATGGTGGAGTGAGTTTTTCTTGAGATAACTACGGATCTGAGGGTTTGGATACATGATAATTGCTGCCCCAACAATGTATTATGTAAGAAAATCTTATTACAATGCCTTAGAGTTTATCATTATGTAAGTAATATTATTACAACTGTGGATCTGAGAGTTTGTCATTATGTAAGTAAATCTTATTACAATGAATCTAGCACTTAGTTCTCATAGATCTTTTACAATGTCACTCATATATTTGAGATTCTCTTTAAATGTCTACATCATAGGTGCTCATTATGAGGTTAACTTCAATTGAGTAATTTGGCATTCCCTTGCTAAGCTTCAGACACTCTTTTATAATGGCTTGAAATCAAAATTGAGATTTGTCAAGATCATCAAAATAATGATGTTGCATTTCTTTTTTGGATGATATTCTCTTTGATGGCTCTTAAATCAACATTTTCTGCAATGAGAGATCAATCAATTTTGAGTAGTTTACTTACAAATACTCAAAGTAAAAGAGAAAAAGAAAGAGCATCCAAAATGGAAATGAAATAAAAATTGATGGAAGGCACTTACAGATAGGCATACAGGTTTCACAACTTAGCCACTCCTAGTCATACATCTTCACTGGAAATTCCAACATTCTCTTGGATGGATCATATATCTGCATTTTTTGCAAGGGGACACCAATCACTGTAAAAGAAGATGATAACATTGGCATCAAACAAATTAATTTTCATACATGTATAGATTAATAAGAACCAATGTGCATATACTTACAAATTAATCCAACGATCCATTTGGGTCTACTCTACTCTTTATTGTGTCAAGTATAGCCTCATGGTCAGACTCACAGACCTTCCACAAGGTCTTATTCAAAGTTCTACCCCCATATTTGGTCAAATGAACATTTGATTCCACGACAAGGTTCGAGTAATGAAGAATCTTACGATGCATGTCAAAGTCCTGAAATGGCCAATGTTTAACACTTGAATGTGGGTACATTCTAAGCCATGTTCCTGTAACCACAACTAAGCCTATAGGGTATTCGATGCTTTCTCCATCTATAATTGGGGCCTCCAATTTCTTTTTGGTCTCAACACAATGACACAAGTAATAGTCGGTTCCCTCTTCATTGACTTCATCTGCAATAACTGCATAAACATGCCCTACATTGATATGTGTAAAAAATCTGTTGAAATTTGTCAACATTACGAATACAGTACAAAGTAAGATAACGATATGGAATCTGAACAACTAAGCAAGTAGATATATCACCTGGCTGAACTAGATCTGATATGTGGTCAAATTCCACCAATGCTTCCATCTGTGTCAGTTCCAATGTCGTCGGAGGGTGTTACATGTGAAGTGGGCTAAGATAACTTGTGAACCATTTGTCAACCCACTCCCCTGACTCACAATCATTACAGGATTGCATTGTACATGAAGAACAAAAGCATGCCATTTTTCGTGTATCGATAATCCATGAACTTACATTTGAGCTAAGGAAAGATTGTACCTCACTTGATCCTGTTAGTGTACAATAGTATTCATATGGTGCAATGTTAGTATCATCCATCAACGAAAAAATATATGAACTGAAGATGTACCTTCATTACCTGGACCCATCAAAGCATTACGCCACTCGATGATTGATTTTGCATCTGTAAACTTTGCACTATCTTTATACTTTAACTCTTCTTGTGCTAATGCTCTTTTCACACATGCTCCCCTTTTCCATGTCTGACCTCACAAAAGTTCCACATATGTTGAACACCTATAATGACATGCATATTGCACAACTAGTAGAGCATGTGCGAGTTCTTGAACTGTGTTGCAAAGTTATCAGACCATATTATATGTCGATTGTATGTTATGCCCCTCTGAGCCAAACCACTGTAGAACATCTGGAATCAGCATTGCATGAACTCTGGAGAATGTGTGTGATCATCACTAATGTAAAAGTGGTACTCCCTCAATAAATTCCTCTTCGCATCTATACTATCAGATGCATGAATGAATGCTATGTGCACAAATATCGAAACTTGTGTGGAGTTGTAATACTGTGACTACACCTCATGTTGTGGTTGTAGAGTGTAGTTCTCTACAAATTCAACCACAGATACTATGCTTCCAACTAGAAAGGTGTCCTTGCATAACTTGAATTGTGTGTCCAACCATTTGGATCTATGGCTATGCATTGCATACTCAGATAGTATATTGTCATGAAATGTGGTCATAAATTGGTACACTGGAATCTTCTCAATAACCAACTCACATCTTTTTTCTTGAGACCCATCTTTTGTCGCATATTCCACTGTTTTATACTTCCTAAACTCTACTAGTTTTTGTCCACCTCATCTATGCTTTACATGTGTTGACATACTGCCATATGTTGGAATCCACTACAACACTCGCATGAACCATCCAAGCATGTTTTCCTCTAGAATATCTAGTCATCCTCTATTTCACATAATTTTTTTGATAAGAACTCTCTTGAAGATTTTGGTGGGGCTTGTATGCCACAATCCTACAAAACATCATTAGTATGCAAATCTATACATATAAATCATAAAAATAATAATGGTTAGAAAATTCAATATGTATTCTACAACAACAATTAGTGCATGTGTGATTCATCTTGACATTAAAAAGGTTTAAGCATTTCAAAAAATATTTGAGAAATACTAATTTGAGGATAATTATTTTCAAATTTTTGAAAAAATTGGGTTTGAGTCATATCCAAAAGGTGCTTTGGATGTGGCTAATGATTCTGACTATCATTTGTCCTTCTTACCAAATCCCTCTGATTCAGAGATGGCCTTGTGTTATTCTTCCAATACTGTTCAATTAGTGTTCTCAAGGCTTCGACAACTTCTTTATCTTTTTGCGACAGTCTCCCTAAGAATTCCCATAATTCATTTGAATCATTGCCCTCAATTCTTTGTCGCCTTTGAATGGCTCTTGATAAAGTTTTTCTACTAATTTTTGTTTGTTCACTATTATTTTTAATTAGACGAGCTCTCTTTGTTTGAAACCTTACCAAATTCAATGTAATGAGACGTTGGGTGACATTACTATCCTTTGAGCGTGAGGTCTTACCCACACTCTCATAAGCATCCATTAGATTCTTCACAATAGTGTCTTCAATCAATGCATTTGATGTTCTCAACCCAAGAGTCTTCATGATGTTCCTATAATTTACACCCCACATCATTTCAACAAATATTTGACATCTTGTAGTCTCATTTAGCCTTTCAAAGAATTATTCCCAAATCTTATCAGCATATCTTCTACAAGTGTGTGTTGAAATATTACCTTCCATGTGCTGCAAAATCTCATCATCAAAATTAATCAAATACTTTGGCTTTCTACACAAAATTCTAGGTGGTGTTCTCCTAGGTACATACATCTCAACATTAGTAATTTCATCAATATTTAATTGAGGTGGCCTAGATTGCATACCTTCGATTGAGGGTGGAGAAGAAGACATACCTTTAGGTTCACATGGGGATGATTGCATACCTTCTTCATCAATTCCGAGTGATTATGTACTCTCAACTTGAGATGTGTTGGATGGTTTCCAACAATATTCACTTGTGGTACATGGTGTCCCTCAATATTCACTTGTAGTAGATGGTTTTTTTCCATATTCACTTGTGCTAGATAGTGTCCCTCCATATTCACTTGTGCTTAATGGTGTCCCTTCATATTCACTTGTCGTTGAGGGTGTCTCCAACTATGGTATTTGAATCTGTCTTACGATGATGCTTTTGCATTTGTGCATGTTGTGCTACCAATTCCCATTCTCTTTTTCATAGTTGAGGTTCCTCTACAATCGGCTTGTTTTCATCAATCATTTCCAATTTCTTCTTTTCACGATATGCCACCACCCGAACTCTCTCATTTTCTTTGAAGGTTTCATTCTCTTCATCTGTTAGTTTCCTCTTTGTATTTTTCTTCGGCATGGTGGATAATTTTATGTATACCATGGTAATGAGACGAATATAAGTTCCTAAAAAATGTATCCATTCAAGTTAATTGAAAAATATATGCCATTGACGGTTTCATTTCAATAATACTTACAATCATCGTTTACAAAAGTTAACCTACCATAGACAAATGTGTACAAACTATGGAAACATAGACAAAGTTTTTATATGATTTAAAAGGTAGTTTTTGGTTAGTTATAGGCATTGGGGGGATTTGGTTTTCATTGGAAAAGGTTTAAACAAGCTCCATTGGCTCGAAGGGAGGAGTATTGTTCATTTTGAAATCCATTTTTATGATCGAAAAACATTATTTTCTAGAAATTCACTGGTTCTTTTGCACATTCCTATACTTGTACGGATTTTTATAGCCCCCCCTTGATACAAAACTAATAGAATATTTTAGGCACATGTCTGAAATCTCTAATGCATAAGTTCTGAGTGCTTAACAATATGTTTGAAGGGAGCAATTGACAATTTTATGAAACTGCTCATTTCAAGCCAATCAAGGGTTTGAGTAGGATTTAATTATGAAATGACCATCCCACCTACTGTTATGACTTGTTTCTCATTGGGATAGCATGTAAATTTTTTGATTAGGGTATTTTATTGTTTAACATGCCTTGGAATGAAACTAATGACAATAGGATGGGGTTCTTAGGCTGAAACAAGCACTTTTCCATGAGAATTTGAGGAACCAAGGAGTGATTTTGAGAAAGTGTTGAAGGAGTGGTCTATGTAATGAACTTTTGACATTGTGCAAGCTATTTTGAAGATTTTTTATTCTTTGGAATGGTCTGGGAAGGCTCGGGTATAGGATTTTCTATAAACCCTCCCTCTTTGCATTAAAAATGGGGGTTTTTGTAATGGGAGCCTAGTTCAGCGATTAATGTCCTAAGACCTAGAAAATATCTTGTTTTGAGACATAATTAAAGACTTTTTTTGGGTTTGGAAGTCTGATGTGAGGATCTAAGGGTAGTTCCTTTGTAAAATTGGCATACTTGGAGGCCTAAAAGAGTGAAAAGGTCAGTTTTATTAAAGTTATCTCGAAGGAGTCATGTGATGGGTTAAGGTATGTCTTACAACTTTGAAATGGGTGATAGAATCATTATTTTATTTTCCTAGTGTTTTGGAGTTAAGGGCCCAAAACTGGTTTTGCACTACTACTAGATTCCAAGGGTGAAAAGTGGGAAATAGTG
Organism: Sequoiadendron giganteum; assembly: GCA_007115665.2. NCBI lineage: Eukaryota > Viridiplantae > Streptophyta > Pinopsida > Cupressales > Cupressaceae > Sequoiadendron > Sequoiadendron giganteum. Next base: position 292,047,396 of record CM021102.1, on the reverse strand, counting down.
TTTTGTTTGTTGTCAAACTTGGAGGAGTGTTGGGATTGGTCCATTAGGCCTTTTTAATCTTGTTAGATGCCTCTTGAAGGAAATTTTACATCTTGAATGGTTTTGGGTCCTCTAACTCTGCATCAAAAATGAGTATCACAGTATGAAGTGTGTGCATTGTTTTAGAGATACATCTGACAATTTGTAGATGCTTTGCTACTAGTAATGTGGATAGTGAAAAAAGGAACTAATTTTGTGTGTAAGGGAATACTTCTGAAAGGTTTCATTTTTGTTGTACTAACTTAAACAGATATTTCTTAAGCAAATAATGGTTTGGTTGTGCCTTAAGAATTATAGTTTGTGTTTGTAAACAATGGTGCCATTATTGAAGATTTAAGACAAGTTGTGAATGACATAATCATTGGTTGATGTTTTGAGGAATCTAGTTGATTGTAATCAGTTATTTTCAAGATTTTCAAGGCGTTTTGAAGGTCCTTAAGGAATTGAGAACTCTTAATGCTAATTTGAGTATATGAATCAAATGTGTTGTGAAGGGAAATATAATTACAATGACAACGTAAGGTTATAATGATAAAAAAAATGAAATCAAGCCATAATAGAATGAAAGAAAATATGTAAAAACTTCACATACCTAAAAAACCAGACTTTCAAATGGAGGAGTTCAACCCAATTATGTAGCCTTAGCTTCTTCTTTCTTCAAACTCCACAAAAATTTGACTTGTTCAAAAGCTTGTTCCCCTCCAAACTTCAATTGATATTATGTGTCTTTCAACATGGAAACTCTCCTATTTCATGCAAAGGTGGTAGAAATATCATGGAAAAGGTGATGGAATATGAAAAACATGCTTGCACACTTCACAACATCATCAAAAAGAAACTTTTTTTCAGAGCATGCACAAAACCAGGAGAATATGCAGATTGTGGGCCTTCAAATCACGGGTATATAGAATTTTTTACTATTTTTAGTGGAGTAAAACACACGCTTGCATAATAATTCAAGAGATTTATAACACGAGCACGTTATGTGAAATATGGTTTTCTTAATATATTTAGCTTCTCCCTCTTTTTCTATACCCTCTATCCTAATTCTATATTTTTCCCTTACACCCTTATAGTAGAGGAGATAGAGGTGAGTGTGTGTGTGTGAGGGAGAGAGGGAGGGAGAGGGAGAGGGGGATAAAGAGAGAGTTGGAGAGAAATATGGAGAGGGGGAGGGAGAGGGAGTGGGAGAGAAAGAGGGAGAGATGAAGGGAGAGGGAGAGGGGGAGAAAGAGAGCGAGGGAGAGAGTGGGAGAGTGGGAGAAGGGGAGAGTGGGAGAAAGAGAGTGTGGGAGAGAGTGGGAGATATAGAGGGAGGGAGAGACGATGAGAGTGGGAGAAAGATAGCGAGGGAGAGAGTGGGAGAAGGGGATAATGTGAGAAAGAGAGTGTGGGAGAGAGTGGGAGAAAGAGAGGGGGAGAGTGGGAGAGTGGGAGAAGGGGAGGTTTGGAGAAAGAGAGAGTGGGAGAAGGTGGGAGAAGGGGAAAGTTGGAGATAGAGAGGGAAGGACAAAGGGGGAGAGTGGGAGAAATATAGAGTGGGATAGTGGGATAAGGGGAGAGTGGGAGAAAGAGAGAGTGGGAGGGAGAGAGGGGGATAGTGGTAAATAGAGAGGGAGGGATATAGGGGAGAGTTGTAGAAAGAGAGTGGGAGAAAGAGAGAGTGGGAGGGAGAGAGGGGGATAGTGGTAAATAGAGAGGGAGGGATATAGGGGAGAGTTGTAGAAAGAGAGGGAGGGAGAGAGGGGGAGAGTGGGAGAAAGAGAGGGAGGGAGAGGGTAGGAGAGTGGGAGAAGGGGAGAGTGGGAGAAAAGAGAGTGTGGGAGAGAGTGGGAGGGAGAGAGTGGGAGAGTGAGAGAAGGGGAGAGTGGGAGAGAGAGAGAGTGGGAGAGAGTGGGAGAAGGAGGTGGGGAGAGAGGGGGAGATTGGGAGAAAGATAGAGTGGGAGAGATTGGGATAGTTGGATAAGGGGGGAGTGGGACAAATAGAGATTGGGAGGGAGAGAGAGGGAGAGTGGGAGATGGAGAGGGAGGGAGAGAGGGGGAGAGTGGGAGAAAAAGAGAGTGGGAGAGTGGGAGAAGGGGAGAGTGGGAGAAAGGGAGAGGGTTGAGGGATTAGGGTTGAAGGATAGAGGGTTGAGGGATTAGGATTCAGAGATATAACATCAACCCTCAACCCTTCAACCCTAATCCCTTTACCCCTCTAGCCTCTTAATTCATCAACCCTTAACACTCAACTCTTAAAACCTAATCCCTCTATGCCTATACCCTCTTAATTCCTCAACCTTAAATGCTCAATCCTCAACCCTTAAACCATAATCCCTCAACCCTCAAAGCACAACCCTCAACACTTCAACCCTAATCCCTCAACCCCTATACCGTCTTAATCCATGAACCCTCAACCCTCAACCCTTACACCCTAATCCCTCAACCCCTATACCCTCTTAATCCCTCAACCCTCAACCCTCAACTCTTAAACCCTAATCCATCAACCCCTATACCCTCCTAATCCCTAAAACCTCAACCCTCAATCCTTCAACCCTAATACCTAAACCCCTATACCCTCTTAATCCCTCAACCCTCAATGCTAAACCCTCAACCCTTCAACCCTAATCCCTCTACCCCTATACCCTATTAATCCCTCAATCCTCAAAGCTCAACTCTCAACCCTTCAACCCTAATCCATTTACCACTATACCCTATTAATCCCTCAACCCTCAACGATCAACACTCAACACTTCAACCCTAATCCCTCTACCCCTATACCCTATTAATCCCTCAATCCTCAACGCTCAACCCTCAATCCTTAAACCCTAATCACTCAACACCTATACCCTCTTAATCCCTAAAACCTTAACCTTGAACCATTAAACCCTAATCCCCCAACCCCTATACCCTCTTAATCCCTCAACCCTCAACCCTCAACCATTAAACCAAGATCCCTCAACCCTTATACCCTCTTAATCCCTTAACCCTCAACCCTTCAACCCTAATCCCTTAACCCCATACTCTCGTAACCCCTCAACCCTCAATGCTCAACCCTTCAACTCTAATCCCTCTACCCCTATACCCTATTAATCCCTCAACACTCAACCATCAACCCTTCAACCCTAATCCCTCTACCCCTATACCTTATTAATCCCTCAACCCTCAACACTCAACCCTCAATCCTCAACCCCTTAACCCTAATCCCTCAACCCCTATACCCTCTTAATCCATGAACCCTCAAACCTCAACCCTTAAACCCTAATCCCTACACCCATATACCCTCTTAATCCCTCATCCCTCAATCCTTAGAACCTTAAACCCTAATCCCTCAACCCCTATACCCTCTTAATACCTCAACCCTCAACCCTCAACCCTCAACCCTTCAATCCTAATCCCTAAACCCCTATACCCTCTTAATCCCTCAACCCTGAATGCTCAAACCCTAACCCTTCAACCATAATCACTCTAGCCCTATACCCAGTTAATCCCTCAACCCTCAACCCTTCAACCCTAATCCCTCTACCCCTATACCCTATTAATCCCTCAACCCTTCAACCCTAATTACTCAACCCCTATACCCTCTTAATCCTTGAAACCTGAACCCTGAGCCATTAAACCCTAATCCCCCAACCCCTATACCCTTTTAATCCCTCAACCCTCAACCATTAAACCCTAATCCCTCAACCCTAAACCCTTCAACCCTAATCCCTGAATCCCATACCCTTGTAACCCCTCAACCCTCAATGCTCAACCCTTCAACTCTAATCCCTCTACCCCTATACCCTATTAATCCCTCAATTCTCAACCATCAAACCTTCAACCGTAATAACTCTACCCCTATAACTTATTAATCCCTCAACCCTCAACACTCAACCCCTCAACACTAATCCCTCAACCGCTATACCCTCTTAATTTGTGAACCCTCTACCCTTAAACCCTAATCCCTACACCCATACACCCTCTTAATACCTCAACCCTCAACCCTGACCCTTAAACCCTTAACCCTAATCCCTCAACCCTTCAACCTAATCCCTAAACTGTGCCCTCTTAATCCCTCACCCTGACCCTTCAACCCTAATCCCTAAACCCGTATACCCTCTTAATCCCTCAACCCTCACGCTCCAACCCCAACCCTTCAACCCTAATCCCTCAACCCTCAATGCTCAACCCTCAACCCTTCAACCCTAATCCCTCTACCCCTATGCCTATTAACCCCTCAACCCTCATGCTCAACCCTCAACCCTTCAACCTTAATCCCTCAACCCCTATACCCTCTTAATATCTAAACCCTCAACCCTCAACCATTAAACCCTATTCCCTCAACCCCTGTACCCTCTTCATCCCTCAACCCCTATACCCTCTTAATCCCTCAACCCTCAACCCTCAACCCTTAAACCCTAATCCCTAAACCCCTATACCCTCTTAATCCATCAAAACTCAACCCTCAACGCTCGACCCTCAACTCTTCAACCCTAATCCCTCGACCCCTATACCCTATTGGTCCCTCAACCCTCAATGTTCAATCCTCAACCCTTCAACCCTAATCCCTCAACCCTCAACCCTTCAACCCTAATCCCCCTACCCCTATACCTTATTAATCCCTCAACCCTCTATGCTCAACCCTCAACCCTTAAAACCTAATCCCTAAACCCTTATACCCTCTTAATCCCTCAACCCTCAACCCTCAACCCTTAAACTCTAATCCCTCAACCCCTATACCCTCTTAATCCCTCAACCCTCAATGCTCAACCCTCAAACCTTCAACCCTAAACCCTATACCCCTATACCCTATTAATCCCTCAACACTCAAGCCTCAACCCTTCAAGCCTAAACCCTCAGCCCCTATACCCTCTTAATCCCTTAAACCTCAACCCTTAAACCCTAATCCCTCAACCCATATACCCTCTTAATCCGTCAACCCTCAACCCTCAACCCTTTGACCCTAATCGTGGAACCCCTATACCCTCTTAATCCTTCAACCCTCAATGCTCAACCCTCAACCCTTCAACCCTAATCCATGTACCCCTATACCTTATTAATCCCTTAACCCTCAATGCTCAACCCTCAACCATTCAACCCTAATCCCTCTACCCCTATACCCTATTAATCCCTCAACCCTCAATGCTCAACCCTCAACCCTTCAAAAGTATTCCCTCAACCCCTATACCCTCTTAATCCCTCAACCCTCAACCCCTATACCCTCTTAATCCGTCACCAGTCAACCCTTAACACTTCAACCCTAATCCATGAAACCCTATACCCTCTTAATCCCTCAACCCACAATGCTCAACCCTCAACCCTTTAACCCTAATCCCTTTATCCCTATACCCTATTGATCCCTCAATGCTCAATGCTCAACCCTCAACCCTTCAACCCTAATCCCTCTACCCCTATACCCTATTAATCCCTCAACCCTCAAGGCTCAACCCTCAACACTTCAACACTAATACCTCTACCCCTATACCCTATTAATTCCTCAACCTACAATGCTCAAACCTCAATCCTTCAACCCTAATCCCTCAACCTCTATACCCTCTTAATCCCTTAGTCCTCAACCCTCAACCATTAAACCCTAATCCCTCAATCCTCAGCACTCAACCCTTCAACCCTAACCCCTCAACCCCTATACCTTCATAATCCTTGAACCCTTAACCCTAAACCCTAATCCCTCCACCCCTATACCCTCTTAATCCCTCAACCCTCAACCCTCAACCATTAAACCCTAATCCCTTAGCCCCTATACCCTCTTAATCCCTCAAGCATCAACCCTCAACCCTTCAACCCTAATCCTTGAACCCATATATCCTCTTAATCCCTTAACCCTCAACCCTCAACCCTTCAACCCTAATCCCTTTACCCCTATTCCCTATTGATCCCTCAACCCTTTAACCCTAATCCCTCTACCCCTATACCCTCTTAATCCTTGTACCTTAAACCCTCAACCCTTAAATCCTAACCCCTCAACCCCTATACCCTCTTAATCCCTCAACCCTCAACCCTCAACCCTTAAACCCTAATTATTTAAACCCTATACTCTCTTAATCCATCAATGCTCAACCCTCAACCCTTCAACCCTAATCCCTCTACCCCTATACCCTATTAATCCCTCAACCCTCAACGCTCAACCCTCAACTCTTCAACCCTAATCCCTCTACCTCTATACCCTCTTAATCCCTTAACCCTCAACCCTTAAACCCTAAAAAATTAACCCCTATACCCTCTTAATCTCTAAACCTCAACCCAATACTCTCTACCCTAAACCCTAATCCCTCAACCCTAATTCCTCAACCCTTATATCGTGAAATCCAAGAAAACTCTCTACCCTAATCCCTAAGCCCTCAACCTTTAATATCTCAACCCCTATAACATCTACCCTATTTATTGGACCCTCAACCCTAATCCCTCAACCCTATACCTTAAACCCTCAATTTTCTAGCCTCAACCCTTAAAATCTCTACCCTCTACCCTTTACCCTATACATTAAACCCTCAACCCTCAATTCTCAACCCTCAACCCTTAATTTCTCAACCCTCATTCCTTAGACCCTAAACCATCTACCCCTTACATTGGACCCTGAACTTTATCCTTCAACCATATACCCTCAAACATATACCCTCAACCAAGTAAACCCTCAACCCTAAACCCTTAACCCAAAACCCTTCAACCCTAAACCCTTAAACCTTCTACCCTATACCCTCTACCATTGACCCTATTCCATCAACCCTCAAATGCTATACCCTCAACCTATATCACTTTCTCCCTATCTATACATCTCACCTCTCCCTCCTTCCCTCCCTCCTACCCTCTCTAATTGTCTCTATCTACCATCTCCCTCTTTCTACGTACCTCTCATTCAATCAATCCCTACCACCCTCTCTCTCTCCCTCTATCCATCTCTCTTTATGTCCCTCCCACTACCTCTCTCTCCCTCTCTCATGTCTCTCCCTCCCACCCCCTCTCTCTCTCAGGTGTCTCCCTCTGAAAGCCTACCTAGGTAACTCTCTCTTTGTCTATCTCCCCTCTCTCTATCTATCCCTCCAACCCTACCTAGATAATTCCCTCTCACTCCACCCCTTCTCTTTCTCTACCTCTATAAAGTCACTCCCTCACACACTCTCTCCCTCTCCCAGGTCTCTCACTCACACTCCCTCTCACTACCTATCTCTCTAGTCTCTCCCTCTCACACCCTCACACTCTTAAGTCACTCCCTTTGGCACCCTACCTACATAACTCTCTCTCTCTCTCTCTCTCTCTCCAACCCCTTCTCTCCCACTCCCTCTCTCTTAAACTCTCACTTCCACCCCCTCTCCATCTCTCCAGACTCCATCTCTCTAAATTATCCCTTAGTGTAAAGACATAAATAAATGCATACATACAAGAATAATACATATGTACATATAATCTTGCATCCATACAAGCATATATACATACAGGTCTAGATACAATCTTACATGCATAGAGGCATACATACAATATATATGCATTGATACATACATACATGACATACAAGCATACATGTACATACAAACATACAAATATATCAACATTCATTCACGCAAAAACAAAAACCATGTGAAAAGTGAGATATAATGCGAGTGCGTTATAACACGCTCACGTTGTATCTTGCTTTGGGAATTCCCAAGCCTTAGGCTTGGTATTTTCCTTGGAATACAAACCCAAAGGCTTGAAGGGCATTACCAATTACCAGAGACATGTTTTTAAAAAATCTACCATATTTCTCATAATCGAGTTCATGCTCACCTTCGGGATTGCATGTGGTTCAATATCAAAAAAATTGAACACATCGGTGATGTTGGGTTTTCTCTTAGTTATCCAACGATGTAATTTTTTTCACTTTCTGAAAATGTTAAGCCTTTCATCCATAATTTATTTTATCTATATTTCTTTATTTTGCCAAAAAATAGTGTTTGGTATTTTTTTCATTAAAAATTAACCATTCATCAATTTTTCAAATAAATTACATTTTTAGAAACTAGAATTCATTCTACAAATTTTTTTAAAAAATAACAAAAAAATCAATTAGTTTCCAAAATTTGTAGGGGTAGCACGGCCAAAATTTTGTTTTTCAAGAAATGTCCGATTTGAAAATTAGTAAAAAATCAAATATTCTTAAAAAAATTATCAGAAAAATCGTGCATAAACTACATACTTTTAGCTAAATTTTGACCATTGCGATTTTAAAAATACTAAAAAAAATTTCACCATACGAGGGTCATACAAGAGCTGCTATGTTATGTTTTTCTGACAAAAACAACACCAATTTGTGTACATACCTCATTTGAACCCCTTAATCTCAACAATTTTCAAAATAAATTAGTATTTTAGAAAGTAGACTTGGAGCACTTGAATCCTTCTTTTTGTTCCATCTCAAAATTTTGAGTGTAAGTATCCTCAATTTCATGTCCAAGGTCAGTATTTCCTAATTTTAGAAAAAAGTTGTCCACTTAAGTCCCATCTTTGAGAACCATTTTTCCACGTAACATTTCCTTTTATAATGCATATCGTATTACTAGATTTTATTTTTCTTAAAATCAATGAGTTTTCATATCAAACTTATTAGAATTAGGAAAATCTAGGAGATAGATCACAACCACATGAATAATATATAATATTGTATTTAGTTGAACAAAGAGATAATGAGTACAAAGCTTGCTTATATAGGCAAGGAGATGAAGGTGGTCATGTGAAACATAATGAGTGGCTAACCCTTCATAGATTGAAGACTTTTTAACTCACATTAAATATGTTGTATTGAGTGGCAAGTGATCATGCAAGAGGTGTAGAGGTGTCTCAAATAGTGATAACACTTGTCTCAACCACATGAGGTGAGACAAACCTCTAGATTTCCTCTAAGTGAGCTTAATTCTAGTGTGAATAGGAATCTACTAAGTAGGCTAATAGCTAGCTAGTTTGACAATGTCTCTTTTCACACTAACACCCCCCCTTAAGTGATACGTAGGGATTAAGCTAAACACTAAAGATATGAGTCTCAACAAGAAGGCTTGATAAGGTACTCATTTACAATCCAATCTCTTAAAAATGGAGAAAAAAGAGAAAACCCAATGGAAACAAAAATTGTCTCCAAAAAAGAGAATTAAAAGGATAAGACCTTCTAAAAATATCCCTTGATGATATGAACATGATAATGAAGAACTCCCAAAGCATGTCAAAGTTGTAAAATTTTTCAATGATGGACTAGTGTCTCTTGGAATCAATGAATCTCCAAGTGATCTATATCAATATGTGTGATACAAAAAATTCCATGATTAAACATATGAACACTACTCAACTAGTGTACACAAAGTTTATCAAACTCTTTGAAGTTTATAATACAGACAATAATGTGATAAGGAGTACTAGAATATCAAAATAGTGATCCACTTAAATAACTCCCCATGCTAGAGATTTTTCTTCATAAGGCCTTCAAAGTAGAAGATTTTTCTTCATAGAAAGAAGTATTAGAAGAAACATGAACATAACACATCATATTCCACCCTCAATACTAAGTGATATGAGTAAAAAAAATAAGATTGAGAGTATGTAAGGAATGTAAATATGTACAAGGTGTGCTCTAAGACACACTCGTATGAGGTGAGAATCACAAGAATCCATGTTGTGATGGTATATTTTCCTATTACACTTTATAATTCAATGTAATTTTAATAATTTCCTAGATTCCCTCCATGTGAAACACACATTCAATTTTGTGGCACTTTATATGAGTGTGTTTACAAGCTTATTTCTATTTGAGTTCTAGAAGTTTATTGTCAGGAGACTGATTAAGAAGACAAGATTAAGTTATGTCTTGCAAACCTTAAAAAATGACAAAAAAACATAAATTTAAACCCCATTATGATGACCCCCCACCCTTTTCTAAATTCATTACAAAAGAAACTTTAAATTTGTTTTAACTAAGACAAAAAATTCCACCTCCTCTTAATAATACATTCCCTTTGCCAAATTCATTGCAAAAGAGAAAATTGACTTCTCTTTTGCAAATTCTTAACTATGATAAAAAAAAATCACCTTCCCTCTTTAACAAACTCTTGCTGTGATAAAAAACACTATGTTAATATGGATATTTTAACTAAACCATTAATGTTAAATAACCACATATGGCTAGTACAAAAAATTTCCTCTTTACAAAGGAAAGAAACAAAAAAAGGGGGCATTTGACCTTTTGACTTGGTTGATAGGGAAATAAGACTCCTTCAAGCAAAGAAGTTTACACCACCTCCACCTATGCACAAAAAATCTCAGACACCAAGTGTGGAGAGTCAACCACTTTTTGAGGGTTGACGGCTGGTCTTCTGGCCAAGTTGTTGGAGAGGGTGGATGTTGATATGGTTCTTAAAGCTTGCATGTAGGAGACTTTGGAGGTGTTGGGATTTAACCATTTATAGTGAAGAGAGCAAGGCAACATGATCTTCAACACATACAAATTTGATATTCCACCTGCCTCTAATCAAGATACCAGTAAAAGATGATTTTCCTACCATAGAGGTGGTTTGGCCAGCTATCACAAGTGATTCAAGTACCCTAAAGTTGATTATTCCTGACCTTAAATGTAGAACATAGGTTATACGCCCCCTCTAATGCATAAATTACTACCTGAAAAATATTGTGGGTTTCCTCTTGATTCCATGTTTCTACTACGCATTAACCTATTGATTTTCCTCTTGCCCCTCTGCATTTAGCCATGGATTTCCCTACAAAGTCAAGAGAAACAATGATAGTGATTGTAGGGGATAGGAGAGATAAATTGTGGTTGGCTAAGAGAGAAATTATAGTGAGGATGTTGAGTGTAAGGGGTTTTTTAATGGTTTTAATATGTCCACGATGGCTTCTTAGATTCAGCTCTAGAATTTCCTCTACATTGCAGATGAAAAGATGCCCACACAACCAATGAGAAGACGTGCAAGGGAAAAACATCATAAAACCTCTAATATTTCAAAGTCGCTACTAAAGGAGTAGGCCACATGATAGCTCTAAAAGGGCACTTTTGACAACTGCACGGGAGATTTTGAGGATGCTAGGATAGTAGGTCGAAGTGATCTACAAAAGGTAACTCACTATGACTACACCAAAATGCAGCTAGCAATGGACTGCTTGACCTCTCAATACACTCAAACTATATCCTTGAATGCAAAGACCTCTATCCTAGTCGCATGAGCACTAGTAGATGTTGCATGAGAAGGATTTGACTTTCCATAAAATAATGGTTGATTTCCACAATAATGGATTTCCAAGACTATTTTGCCTACAAACTATGTTCTTCATGCCTAGTGATGATGCAAAAATATTTTTTATGCCTTCTGCTCAGATTTGGGGTCTCAACTACTCACCTATAAATTTTAAGATAGAGAGCAATGAAATCTAACAAAATAGAATAATTTTTTTCAACTATGGCTGGAAAAAATCTTCAATGTACAACTTTGATACCATACTATAATTAGGAAGATCTAGGAGATAGAAAATAAACACATGAATAATATAGAATATTGTATTTAGTTGATCTAAGAGATAATGAGTACAAAGTTTGTCTATATAGACAAGGAGATGAAGGTGGTCATATGAAACACAATGATTGGCTAATCCTTCATGTATTGAACACTTGTTAACTTACATGACATGTGTTGTAGTGAGTGGTAAGTGATCATGCAAGAGGTGTAGAGGTGTCTTACAAAGTGAGAACACTTGTCTCAACCACATGAGGTGAGAAAAACCTCTAGATGTCCTCTAAGTGAACTTAAGTGTATTGAAAATAGGAATCTACTAAGTAGGTTAATAGAAAACTAGTTTGACAATGTCTCTTTTCACACAAACAAAACTTACCACTTTAACTCTAACTTATTCTCATGATAAATTGAAACCATATAGCTATTCATTTTTTACAATGATTAAAAAATTATTTTTATTAGCAAGTAATGTTAAAGATTGGTATTCTACTTATTACTTGAAAATTAGAGTGACATGTCTATGAAAAATAAGTAACTATTTATTGATACATGTGTTTTTATATATGAATGTTTATAAAGTCTTCTTTCAAAATTTTGTTATATTTATTCATGAGAAAAATTTATATAAAAATATTTTATTAATATAATCTTTGTGTATATTATTTTTTATTATGTATAAAAATTTCCAATATTTTTAAGTGTCATAGGAAAATTATTTTTCAACCTTTATTGAAAAGTAGTCTAGAAGAGTTGAAGTGACTCTATATGAATCAATTATATTCACCAATGAGCAATAACCATTATAGCAAAGTCTTCATGTTTAACTATCAAATCATAAAATACTCCTAGATTTTTATTTTATTTTGTAATAATGTAGGTGACAAAGGCCACTAATTCAATAATTAGTGTTCAAAGTCTATGTGTAACCTTTCATTTCATCCTTATAGATAAAATGCACCAATCAATTTCAACATGTAATAATTTTTTTATCTAGGACACATATAACATATGTTTATCTGTTAGACAAAGAAAATATGTGATCGGTTAATAGAGATGTAGTGCACAATATTGAATACACTCTTCATGTGCACTTTCCCATCACATTTGACTTTCCTTGTTGGAACATAACCTTTTGAGCCAAAATTATATGAAGTTGTAAATATCATGTAAATATGTGAACCACCAAAAATATAACATTGGACCTAGGGAAAGAAGATTCCCTTTACTATGCCCCTAGGGTTTTTCACCCTAGGAGCTCGTGGTGTGTAGGAATGACACTCGTTTGCCTTAATGATATGGGTATTTTGGCAGTTGCATTCAAAAGGAGGGTTGATTGATGAAGTTTGTGATATGTGTGTGCTGTACGGTTGAAAACTAAAAATAAAATGATACTAATATAATGTATGAAATATAAACAAAGAAAATATAAACTAATGCAAACTAATCTAAAATGACCTACATGTTATTAAAGACAAAAATTAACTGGAAAGTTCAGAACTTGTGTAGCTGGAAATGGAGACTTGTAGATCAGAGGCCCCAAAATATTCTATAAATTTCTTAAAATCAACAGAGGGACACTTACACCAAGTTAGGCGACCTAGTCCTCCTATCAGGAAATTTCGTCGGACTGGGTTTCGAGGAAGAGGGTACCCAAAAATTAAAAAAACCATTTTTCAGGATTAGCATAGAGACAGAGTCACCAATAGTGGTGACATGGTCCTGTTGATACTTTCTTAGGATTTAGGTTCTGGTTTTTTGGGTCCTCGTTGATACTTCCCTTTTTTGCAGTAGTCTATGTCTGAAACTCCCAAAAATGATCTATAACTTGTCCTTTTGCTCCTTCTAGGGTTTGATGCTTTGATTTGACTTGGGTGGAATGTTTATACTTTCTCCAACACTTTATACTTCACCATATCTAAGTATAAACATACAAACACATGCAAAGACCATGAGAATTTCGGGGTTAGGGAATAGGGGTATGCCTAAGTCAAACCCCTTTGATGGTAACTAAACCCAAATGAGAAACAAGCCAAAGTAGAGATGCTTGAATGATGAACAATGTAAATGCTCACCAAATCCTTTTGTTGTTGAGGTCTTCAACATGTAAGAGCAACTCCAATGGAGGTTTCTTGTGAAACCCTTGTGCTTGATTGTTTTCTTGTGAAGTCTTGAGTGTAAGGGACCTTGTGAAGGGATGTAAAAATGATCTTGGGATAGGGAGAAATGAAGGTACAAACCCTTATTTATACATGCTAAACCCTAATTTTATAAAAATACAACATGATAGGCCAACACTAGGGTTTAGGAGGCAATATTCTAGTTAGATTTTGTTTTAATTAGGAAATTTATGCCAAAAGGGACTAGGTCACCCAAGGTGGTGACCTAGTCCACTTGGGAAATTTCAAGTGGTGGTCAGGAATTAAATAATCTTTAATAAAGTTTATCAGCTTTTCCTCCTGAAACACACTTAAGTCGAGACTAAAAGTACATAAAGGGGAAAAATTAGCATAAGAAAAGGGGTTAGTTAATGGATGATGAGCCCAGGAAGATGTGAAAATGCCTTACAACAATTTACAACACCTTGGCACAAGGCATATAAATATGTAAGAGGGTGTTGTTTAGGTAAATTAGGTTGAAAGGGTCTTAGAAAAGTGAGGAAACGTGTTACAACACTTCACAACACCTTGGTAAAACACCGTCATGCTATTGTTGAATTGCAATATTACAAGACTAAATCAATGTAAAACAAGGCCAAAATCCACGTGAAAAGGCTAAAATGAGTGAAAAAGTGCCAAAGACTACACTTTTTGGCAACACGTTTAGCCCCCACTTTAGTGAGAGTATGAACTTTCTTCAAACTCACACTAAAGTAGTTGAATCATGTGTGTCGAGTGGGATCTAATGTAATCATGCTAGTAAGGTGAGATGACTATGATCAAGAGGGATGATCAAGCCCCTAAGATCAACATCCCATGGAAAAATGAACATAAGCACAAAATGTCACACACAGAGTGATTTTAAAGGCTGGGAGAGAGAAAATTTGGATCAAGCTTTGATCGTTTGTTCAACTAGTTGTGGATCAAATCTAGGTTGTTTTTCCAAAAGAAAAGGATGTACTCACTTTGGGTCGATGATACTTTCAGTTGTCCACTGGGTGAGAATGTAAAAAGGTGGTGAGGTACATACACATGGTTGGTATGCACTCACACACAACAAGGTGGCTATGGGAAAATTCATACTATTAGTTGGGCTTCCCGCTCAACCATGCCAAATTTATACCTTTTGATAACTTTGATAAGAAACCACAAAATACAAGAGTGTGGTTCATGAGACAAGAAAATCCTTGGAAGCTTAGAAATCATGAACAAGTGAAACATGGCACCACAATCATGCAAGTTGGGTTATGCAAGGTGGCCATGTATGCATAATGCAAAAATGCAACATGTAAAATACAAAAGTGAAAAATTAAAAAAATGTAAAATGTAAAAAGGGTGTTTGAAGGATTCATGTTTAGCTCATGCGAGGTCTTCCACTTACAGATTATTACACCTAGTGTCTCCAAAAAGAGGACCCATGAAATGACAGAAGATTCATGACTTAGGGGATGTGGTGTATCGCATCAGGCCACTAAGAGGAATGTAATATGCTAAGATAATTCATGCTTATGAAGGAAATTACACTAAATGTACTCCAAAAAGTGAGAAATGCATCATGTGAAGTGACAAGGCTGCACTAGGAAGCATGGAAAAAGAAAAATAAAATGCAAAAATAAAATAAAATAGTGTCAATATATGCCCCCACTTTAAAGGAATTGCTACACACCGTTTTGTGAGTGATTGATTTAAAGTAGAGAAATACAAAATGAAAAAAGAAAGAAAATGACATGAGAGCCTTGCTTGAAAATCCCTTTGTCAAGTACTAGGTGTCCAAGAGAGGTTGTGTCATGAGAAAGAAAAAGAGAAAAGGAAGATAAAAGGGGTTGCCCCCAAAAATACAAAACACATGAGGGATCTATAGATTTGGAGTTAGTATATTCGTTGTTATATTTTTTATTAAGAGAGCACAAAAATATAATCATTCCGCCAAATACATAGAACTAGAAGGACACAAAGAGAGTGAAAATAAATTAAAAAAAGAGTCAGTTTGGGTCAGCATGGAAGAGACATAGGATGTCTCGACGCTTTGCATCATCCCCAAAAGGACAACACAAGAAAAAGAAAAAGACAAATGAAAAAGTGCCTTGTTTTTTATTCAACATGAAGGAGAAATTGTGATCTCAATGCCTTGAATCATCCTTAATGGAAGGTGAAAAGGAAATAAAAAGGAAAAGAGGTTCATTTGGGTCAACATGAAGGAGAAATTTTATTCGCAATGCCTTGCATCATCCCCAATTAAAGGAAAAAAGAAAATAAAAAGGAAAAGAGGTTCATTTGGGTCAACATGAAGGAGACATTGTGGTTTCAATGCCTTGCATCATCCCCAATGGAAGGAAAAAAGGAAATAAAAATGAAATGAGGTTCATTTGGGTCAACATGAATGAGACATTGCGGTCTCAATGCCTTGCATCATCCCAAAAATGAAAGGCGACAAATAGAACAAAAAGAGAAATGAATGTATGACATATAGAAGAATTTCACAAAGATAGAAGGCGACATAAAAAAAAAGTACAGGGAGCACATTACAGAAACAATACTAGTAAGGAAGTATAATTCAATCATGAAGCAGGTCATTCACCTCCCAATCTCGGTGGGTAGAAGCAGGAGGTGGAAAACGAAGCTGAGGGACAAGAACAAATGCATTATTAGGATAAGGCTAGTGAAATATTTCCCCCACTGAGTGCAAGGATGGAGTGAGCCAAGATAAGTGATGGGAAGGGGCATGTAATAGTGAGAAGGACATGTTCTACAACTATTACATGAAAAGTTATACTAGAGGAGGTTTTGTGTCAATAGGGTAGCACTGGGTACCGACAAAGTGATACTTACTTAACATCTCTCATAGATGATGGCATTCATCGCTTTTATGAACAAGAACACAATGATAAGCACAATGTGGGACATTAGAATCTTCAGGATAAATTACAAACCAATTATAATGAGATAAGTTATCAAACCCTTTATTTAAGAGGATGTATAATTTTCTCTCGCATTCAGGTGGTGGGTGGAGAGTAAACTTAAGTTCCTATAATTTATAGGGCCTCTTGCGTCAATTGGATTCTCCAACTTCAAAAGAGGGTATAGGAGAAGGAGGTCTTCAAATGACTCGAGGGTTAGCATTGGGATTCTAAGGGGATGGTGACCTCTCCTTAGGAAGGAGAACATCCAAGTCAGGAGGGGAATCGAAGATCATCGTGCCATTGTCACATTGTCTAAGATATTCTCTAGGAGGCACCCTATCATGAGGGGGATCTTGATAACCAATGCCTGGTGTATTTTCTTCGGGTGACAATTGTTCTTAAAATTTGTGAATTTCATGTTCATTTGTGATATCACCACCTTGTTTTCTTAGAATGGTAAACCCTTTTCCATAATTTTGTTGAAGATTGATGGGAGGGTGGGTGATTAGGTTATGGTAAAAGGGTTGAGGAGGAACAAGGTGAGAGAAACTAGGCTCACCTTGAGTAGGTAACTTGGATCCATGTTGTGTTTTTGGATGAAGGTAAGAAAATGTTTCATGGGATGATATGTTAGGCATTACTGGTTGATTCATTGAGGGGTCAAAAGAAGCATTTTCTTCAAGGTTATCAAGGCAGTCATTAAGGAACCAATACATGCTAGCATCATCATCTCCAATGATGACTACTTTAGAAGGAGGACATTCATTGGGAGTTGGTTGAGAAAGAGTGGGTTCAAGGTCATTAGGATCAGTGGCAAATGTGCAGTTTGACATGTCCATAAGGATTTTAGGGATGTCCATAAGTTTTTCAAAGACATGGCCATGATGAGAGCTAAGTAATGACAAGAAATGGAAAAAAAGACTAAATCTAGAAATAAGAATAAAAATACAATTACATAAAGCATAAATGCAGAAAAAGTTTTGAAAATGATAGAAATTGTGATGCAAAATGTGCAATGGACTAGGTTTCCCAGTGTGGCGACTTAGTCCCAATAGTGCTTTTTTTGACTAATTTGTGAATTTTTAACTACTTTTATGCTTTTTCTGATATTTTGATACAAATAGAGACTGAAAAAGAATTTTTTTTTTGTATTTTTGTACTGAAAATGTAATGTAAAGTGCAATTCTAGCATGGACTTTCACTAATGCACTTTTTCTATGAACCCTAGGATGCAAACAATGCAAAATTTTCAATGCAATGCAAGCTATTTCCTAAGATGAAATAAAAAATTAGAAAGTTATCAAGTGGTATATGGTCAGGTTCACCAAAATGAACCACCAAAAACATAACATTGGACCTAGGGAAAGAGGATTCCCTTTACTAGGCCCCTAGGGTTTTTTACCCTAAGAGCTCTTGGTGTGTAGGAATGGCACTCTTTCGCCTTAGTGATATGGGTATTTTGGCAGTTGCATTCAAGGGGAGGGTTGATTGATGAAGGTTGTTGTATGTCTGTTGTATGGCTGAAAACTGAAAATTAAATGGTATTGATCTAATCTATAAAATATAAACAGAGAAAATATTTAAACTAACGCAAACAAATCTAAAATGACCTAAATGTATGCAAGACAAAAAGTAACTAGAAATTTCATAACTTATGCACCTATAAATGGAGACATGCAAATGAGAGGCCCCAAAATATTCTGGAAATTTCCTAAAATAAGTAGAGGGACACTTACGCCAAGTTGGGCAACCTAGTCCTCCTATTGGGAAATTCTGTCAGACCGGGTTTCGGGGAAAAGGGTACCCAAAAATGACAAAACTCTTTTTTAGGCTTAGCATAGGGATAAGGTCACCAATAGTGGTGACCTATTCCTCTTGACACTTTTTGAGGATTCAGGTTCTAATTTTGTGGGTCCCAGTTGATACTTCCTTTTTTCGGGAGTAGTCCATGTTTGAAACTTCTTAAAATGATCTGTAAATTGTCCTTTTTCTCCTTCTAGGGTTTGATGCTTTGATATGAATTGGGTGGAATGTTTTTAATTTCTCCAACACTTTATACTTCACTAAATGTGAGTATAAAATTGCAAACACATGCAAAGACCAAGAGAATTTTGGGGTTAGGAATAGGGTTTTGCCTAAGTCAAACTCCTTTGATGGTAACTAAACCCAAATGAGAAATAAGACAAATGAGAGATGATTGAATGATAAGCAATGTAAATGCTCACCAAATCCTTTGTTTTAAAGGTCTGCAACATGCATGAGAAGCTTCAATAGAGGTTTCTTATGAAACCCTTGTGATTGATTATTTTCTTGTGAAGTCTTCAGTGCAAGAGTACTTGTGAAGAGATGCAAAAATGAGCTTGGGAGAGGGAGAAATGAAGGTGAAAACCCTTATTTGTACATGATAAACCCTAATTTTTCCTAAATGAAACATGATAAACAAACACTAGGGTTTAGGATGCAAGATTCACGTTAGATTTTGTTTTAATTTTGAAATTTATGCCAAAAGGGACTAGATCACCCAAGGTGGCAACCTAGTCCACTTGGGAAATTTCAAGTGGTGGTCGAGAATTAAAGAATTTTTAATGAATATTATTAGCTTTTCCTACCGAAACACACTTAAGTCAGGACTAAAACTACATAAAGTGCACAAATTAGCATAAGAAAGGGGTTAATTAATGGATGATGAGCCTAGGAACATGTGAAAATTCCTTACAACACCTTGGCACAAGGCTTAGAAAGATGTAAGAGGGTATTGTTTAGGTAAATTAGATTGAAAGGGTCTTAGAAAAGTGAGGAAATATGTTACAAAACTTCACAACACCTTAGTAAAACACCATTATGCTATTGTTGAATTGCAAGCTTACAAGACTAAATCAAGGTAAAACAAGGCCAAAATCCACACAAAAAGGCCAAAATGAGTGAAAAAGTGCCAAATAATACACTTTTTGGTGACACAATATGATTTAAAAGTTAATGGCCAAAGCATATTTATGTTCAAAGGCATGATTATAACATTCTCACATGTAATTGTAGTGTAGGAAAATGTATCCCTCTGTATTTTCACACTTTTTTGGACCCTCCCTGCTAAAATTGGGCTTATTTATGCCTTATTTGCTCCTATTGTGCATCCACAAGCCTTTATTAATGCATCTTTCCAAGAATAATCCTGAAATATATCAATTGAACAATAATGAATTAATGATTTTGGATTGTATGGCCTGGATTTAGTGATCTGGGACACATACACTACCTTGGGCATATGGGTCCCACCTAGGTTTTGGGGTCTAGATCTGAATTTGGCATTAAACTAAGCATTTCTTGAAATATATGTCGCAAGCTTAGCCTAATGGGACTCATATGGGCCAACTGGAATATGAGTCTCACTTAACTTAGACCTAATTTAAATTCAAATTCTTGGCAGGATTTTATTCTCCTAGATCTAATGTCAGCTTGTAGTGTTGTAATTTTGGGAAATTTTGCATAAACAAGTACAAATACAGGGTTATATTGCATAGTTTCTCCTAACAAGACCTAGCAATTTTACAAGTCATCTAGCAATTAAAGTGAGATCATTATATAGTGTTCAAGAGCATTCAAGAGTGGTAATCAAGCATTTTGGAGCATCATTCAAGAATCAAGCATCATGTCAAAGTCATCATTCATCATGTTTGTTTTTGAGCTAATATTTGTGATCTAGGGTTTTATGATTCAAGAAAGCATTCAAGTCAAGATCCATATTCTAAAAGCAAGATTCATGATCTATAATCATGCTAGCCATTACATACAAGATTGCAACCTTTTATTCAAGGGTTTGGTGAGTTGCAACATTGCATATTTGTTCATTCATCATTCCTTCATTCTATTTCTATTAATTTAAAGGTTTGATTACCAAAATAGGGTTTGACAAAGATAAACCCCTATCCACTAATAAAACCACATTTTCTACTCTCTTTGAAATGTTATTTGTAGATTTAGGTTGAAGATCCATTCAAGAGAAAGTTGTCAAGTTTTTAAAGTTGTTACCTTACTTGCAAGATCACAGAAAGTCGCGTATAGGTTGCAATTCATTGTTTCAGACTCAAAGATTTGGTAGGAAAGCATTACAGGATCCCAGTGTTTCAAATCAACCCTAAAAATGAGACTAAAATGCCACTTGTGGCATATGAGTCCTAGTGTACCTAATTTCATATATTTCTAGCAAATCTTGAGTTACTAGTTCTAAATTCTATTTTCTGTCAAAAACCCTAATCTGGGATTAAATCACCCCTACTAGCATATGAGTCCCAGTGTGCATAAAAGACAACATTTCTATGATTTCAAACCTCCATTCAATCCTTTTCAATTTTTAGGTGCACCTTTTTACTTTCTTAGTTTTTTGTTTTTATTTGAATTTATTTCTAGTTCATTTACTTAAGTTTTGCATATCATATACATTAATTGTCTCTGCAAGCCCTAGCTTTATGGTAAACCCCCTTTATAGTTTTAATCACACCCTAGGACACCTTATTGCAGATCGCTTTCACTCATTCCATCATTGGATTCAAATCTCTAGGGTTTCCTTGAGTGAAACTTGTAGGAAATTGGTTCTCTTTCCTAAAACATATAAAAAAACCAAGTTTCAAGGTTTCATTTTGACAAACTTGGCCTTTAGAACATCTTCTTTTCTGATTTGAAGTGTGTAATAGTTCTAGATCTACCTTGCATTAACCTTCCATTAGTTTTTGCATTAGTTAATTTGCATCTAGGGTTTCTAAATATTGCATTAGTGAAAGTGCATATAGGTTGCATTTTTTCATCTTGCATCATTAAATTTTATTTGAAAACTATAATTAGACTTAGTCTAGACATCATACAAACTAGAAAACCTAACATTCACTCAGAATTTTTTGAAATTTGTGCAAAAACCCTAATGTGTGACTCATATGCCCCTCTAGATGATTTAGTCACCATATAGTTGGTTTTTCCTGATTTTTGGGTATTTTGTGTTGACTATTTATCAACATTTCAACCCCTGAAAATCACTAACTAGGAATCATATGCCCCTCAAGGTTATTTAGTCCCATGTCAGATTTGAAACGACATTTTACAACAATAAAACTCTATTTTTGTGTTTTTTTTTTATACTGTTAGTTATCTATTTTAGTTTTTTGAGTTTATGTTTTTTTTCATTTCATTGTATCTGTCTTTATTTTGTTTGTTTCATGCATTAATTTATCTCAAAATTTCATTTACACCTTTCATTCTAGATTATCGTATTATATTTCATCATGGATATGTGCTTTGGTAAGCTTTAGATGTTGAAATCATTAGTGGATGTGTCAATATATGCTTTTGGAAATGACCCTAATGAAATTGAACTTACTCATGCTCAATCATCTCGTAATGCATGTCCTCCTCCTGATGTTGACATCAATGGAGAAGATGATGAGTAGGATTAACAACTTCATAAACGATTGACTTAACAACCTTCAAATTGATGTATCATTTTATCCTTCTATGAAGAAACCAATCCAACATGAGTTGTTTAGTATTTTCCATCCTGAAATAGAAAAAAAAATTGAGCCTAAGTTCCCTAAAATAGGAGAGCTAGTTCCTCTAATCAAAAAAAAATTCAACCATTCTATGTTAACAAAATGACCAACACTCTTATCAACCTAGAACAAACATATGGAAAAGGATTCACAAACTTAAGCAAACAAGGATTTTCTACAACAAGTGAGCATGAAATTCATCAAATCTTAGAATAAATACCAACCAAAGATGCCAAAGGGCTAGGATATCAAGATCCTCCTACATAAGTGTCCTCCATCCTAACAAACAACCAATGCCTCATATCAGTGATAAGGATGATAGGATTGTATTAAATCCTCCTTAACATCTAACTCAAGAAATTGGTGAATCTAGATAACATCAAAGGCCTTACAAGCTAAAGAAATTACAATTCTTGTGTTCGTCATCTGCAACTGAAAAAAATTTACACATACTTATAAGCCATGGAATTATTACATTACTACCTATAAGAGAACATCAACATCCAAATCCTAAGAATAAAAACACATCACATTGCAAATATCATAGATTTTTTGGACATGTTACTGATGAGTGTTGTGCTTTAAAATAAATATTTAAAAAGTTTGATATCATAGAAATAGTCCCTTAAAGCATGTCCTTTCGCTCCTTTCCATGTAATAGTTGTAGAATCATCACATTATCAGTATTGCATGCTTTACATTCATTGTAAATAATTTCACAATGTAAGGAGTTCTTCCCATCACCTACTTTGGCACATTCAGTTTTTACACACAATGGGGGAAAGAATTAGATAGCCTCATCCTAGTACAACACCTAATATTGTCCCTTTGTCTAGTTTTCTATCTTTTGTATATGATGGACAAGATTATGATGCAGACGGTCTACTATAGGTTGACTCACATGTGCCTTACTAGTATTTTGCATTATTTTATTTTCCATGTTTTGTGTGTGATTGCATGTGCGTAATGTGATCCCCCATGTTGTTTTGTTTGATGTCCTCTCTCTTTGTGGAATTCCTTTATTTGTATCTACATTCTTCTCTATGTCAAACACTTTTCTTTCTCTTTTCTCTTTTCTTTTGGGGATGATGCAAGGTGTCGAGACATTTAGGTCTCTTCCATCTTGATCCAGGTGGATCCAAGAAACCTGAAAATTTTACAATCTCAGAATCTCATGAAGCCAACATCATTGGATAGAGCTCACTAACATGATCCTAACACAACTTGAATAGGCTCAAAAGGAGTTTTTATGCAGAATTTATGCACAGTCAAAGGTCTAGTCAAATAGGCGAATCAAGGGGCCAGGAAAAAGGCAAAAAAATTAATCACCTTGAATCCAAGCAAGAATGATGCCTGTAACACCCCTCCATTTTGATTTTTGTTCAAGTTGCTTTATGCTATGTTTGGTTGCAATTACTTTGATACTGGATACATTTTGTTATGATGTTTTGATCGTTACTATTGAGTGACAAATATTATTGTGGGATGTAGTTATCTGATTATTGTTTCACATGCATTATAGATTAATATTGTTGTAAAGTTAACATGAGATGTTATTATGAGATTACTGGATTATGATGAAAGTGTCAGTTTCGATGAGTGTATTGGTGAAGAGGACGGTTTCGCATCACTCGCTTGCGAGCGCCCAGCGAATCCGTAATTCCGTCTTCACGGTGTGTATTATATGCTGGATATATCGTATGATGTTGTTTACTTGGTTGCAGGATTGCAAGTACATGACATCAACTCCACCTGGCTTCACAGGTTTGAACGTGTCGATCCAACGGTTAAGTTGAACGGGAGATAATAGCTAGGTAACATGTGTTAAGTCTATACCCTAGCCTTAGTGTGTCATCAGTTGTGTGTGTTGAGTCATTGTCTGTCTTGCTTTGATGTTATTTAATTCTGAAGCATTCTTGATGTGGAAATAGATATTTAGAATAATTGCATTTAAATCATGTTGATGATTATTTAATTTAAATAATGCAATGTGGATGAAAGTTTATATTTAAATTAATTAATTATATTTAAATTATTTAATTAATTAAATTTAATCCAAGGGGGTTGAGTTTAGTTATTAAATAATTAAATTAATTAATTAAACGTGATGCAAGAGAATGAAAGGAAATAAAAGAATTAGAATTAATTTTGGAATTTAATTCCAACGTGTGAGAATTAAATTAGAAATTGTAATTAAATGTTTATTTGGGAAATTGGTTGCAACTTTGGAAATTAATTTATTATTTGAAATTTCATTTTAAATTGAAAGTGGGTTTTGAAAAGTGAAATTGAAATTGAAATTAAAATTGAAATTGAAAGTGAAATTGAAATTGAAAATTGAAATTGAAATTGAAATATCTAATTTGCATGTAATGTGAATTGGGGTTGTAAATATTGAAATTGAAATATCTAATTTGCATGTAATGTGAATTAGGGTTGAATTAGGTATTTTTGATTTATAAGAATATATGTTTTAATTTTACGGAAGGGAGTTTTTAGAAAAATACATTTTTACAGCAGGGAAGAATTTTGGAAAATTTGCACAAGGGTTTGAAGAAAGTCTGATTGTAGAATTGATTGAAGGAAAGATTGTTTGCATTTGTTGGATTTTGGATTGGATTTTTTGGAAGATTGAAGAAAATTCAAGAAATCTTTGGAGGAGGCTTGCATCTGAAATTCATCTCTTCCTGTAGCTTCTTGTACCAGGTTTTCCTCTTTGTGTTTTATTGTTCTTGATTGTTTTCTTTAAAATAGTAATGATTAAAGATTTATTTGTTAACCCTGTTTTAGAAAATAGATTTGATATTAGAAGAAAAGAATTAAACAAATTTACAGCATTTGCTTGTGAAAATTCTTGAGTGAGAATTGTGAAAACCTTAGTTGAATTTAAATTAATTGGGGAAATTGATTTTTTTGTTATTGAAATTGAACATAGAGATTGAACAATGCATTTAGAATGTTTTTAGAAAATGAAACCCTTTGTTATTATTAAAAATCGGATTTTAAAATCTGTAGTATAGTTATATTTTCATGGTAAAATGGTCTGGTTGCGCCACCTATAACTTCACTTTTACAAACTGGGTTTTCAGGAAATTTAAAGGGTTTTTGCATTTTGATATTTTCTTAACTCTGTCCAAAAATCTCAAATACCCAGATCGTAGTTTTTGAGTTATGCTTAAAACATGAGACTACTATTAAATTATTTTTCCATGACTGTTCTGGAAATAAAATAATAATAAATTGATATTTATAAATATTAATATTATGTATTGTTATTATAATATTAAAATATTATTTAATAATATTTTATATTATAATTTATAATACTAAAGTATTATATTTATTTATATTATTTTAAATAAAATTTGTGTTTAGATTAGTGGAATTAAAATTATAAGCATATGGGGAAATTATTGTTTATTTTAAAAGGGCATGTTAAAGTTTAATTGAAGGAGTTAAATATTTGATTTAAATAATGCATAATTTAAAATTGAATTGTGAAATTTAAACCCATATGTAAAAGGTCCAATTATTAATTTGATTTAATTGAAAAAATATATTTATATTTTGAAATATTGATGATAAAGGATATTTTATTTTGAATTAATCAATTTGATATTCTGCAAATGATAGAAGATATGTTAATGATTAAATATATTTAAATATATTAATTTATATTTAGTAGATCTATAGTGAAGGTATATATCCATTTGAGAGAATAAATAATATTTTATCTTATTTTATTCTGTTGTTTGTAAATTGGGTATTATTAGTGTTTTAAAAGAAATGATTAGTATGTGTAGAAAATGTATAGAAAAAGATATTTTTTAATAGAAGTAATTACTTGATTTAAAAAAAAATATTTATTTTGTTAATATGATTGAAGAAAAAATATATTGAAATGTATATATATATATATCCATGAGTATTTTCAATCAGTATTTACCTTGTTTTATTTGAGTGCGTGTAATTTAGCTTTGCATGAAGAATTTAAATGATAAGTTTTGAATGTATGGTCAAAATTGATAAGGAAAAGGATATTTAATTATATTGAAGAATTATAGAAATATTTATATTTAAATGTTTGTTTTAATTATGAGATTTAATTATAAACAATATGAATGTGTGGCCAAATAGACAAGCCAAAAGATATTTTTATACATTGATGAAATTGCATGTTTTTAAATCGATGGTTGATGAAACATAGACTCCGGATAGAAAATTGGAAAAGATTGTTTGCAATAGTGTTAGGTTGCATTAGAAGTAAATTTAGGAACTATCTCTATTGAAAAAGGCAAATAGTTATTATGTTTTATTTCCATAGAACAAATTAATCGTTGTGATTGGAATATTAAATAATCTATATAATTGAGTTTATTAATATATATGTTTGGTGTATATATAATATGGAGCATGTAAAATATGTTAAGGGTAAATTCATTATCGTATTTCGTTTTTATAAGATGTATGCAATGTATTATTGAATAGAGATTTAAAAATGGATTGATTAGTGTATATGGAAAATGGATAGAGAAACAATATGTATTATATTAAAGTGATTGAATGTTTTAAATAGAAAATTGAATGAGATGTAAGATTTGGTTAGAAAATGGAAAGAGTTTACTTGCATGGATTTGTGTCGATTTAAAAGTAAATTAAGAAGTTGTTTTATTGATGAGGCAATCAATTATGTTATTTATTAATTTCTTTTTAGATTAATTGAATCATTATGATTGGATTATGAAAGAGATATGGATTTAGTATATCCAAAAGTAGTATCTTCCTCATTACTTTCTTAAAAGATTTAATTCTCTGTCTTCAGTAAAGGGAAGTAAATTTAATTGTTTTAGATTTTCAATAATGAAAAGGGAAATAGAGGTTATGATTATTTTAAATGATCTAGTTATCGTGTCTTTGACTTTGTCAACACTACCTATTGAATGAGTATGGATTTAGGAAATCCAAATATTAGATTTGATTGATGACTTGAAAGCTTTTGTTGCTATGTCGTCAAGTTGCATTGTTGGTTTTGGGATTTAGTGTTAGTCCTAAATTATAAGTCTTCCAGAAGAACTTAGAGGATAAGAGTTGTTGAATCTTTGTGCCATCCAGTTGTTTTCCTTTGGGTAGTGCATGGCGTCTTTTCAGTTTTACCCAGTTTTCACGAACGGGAATGTTTGTACCTCCTTGGCTTAGGAGCGGATTATGGGATCCGTGTCTCCTTGTATGGAGTGACCTTGTTATGTGGTTTCATCTTGTTGCCTCCTGTGAAAGGAGTGGACTATGTGTTGTTGCCTCCAAGATGTTTGGAGTGAGATATTTTGTACCTCCTGTGAAAGGAGTGGACTATGTGATTGTTGCCTCCAAGATGTTTGGAGTGAGTTTCTATTATTTGTATCCTCCTTGTGTTGGAGTGGATTATGATGCCTAGTTGGTATGCACTTGTGGTTCCCTTGGTGGATTGTTTGAGTGTGTGTTGTCGAATAGAAGAGTGGCTTCTGTTAGGCGCCAGAGCCCAAAGAGGTAAACTGGATAACCTTCAGGAGTGATTTAAACAAGTGATAATTAAAATAATGTACTTAGAAAATTAGGACTAACTTCTCACATTAATCAAGATAATTTTACCTCACTCATAGACACAAGGGCTTGTTTAGACTTGGGATGAGTGAGAAGGCCTGGAATGGCAAGATCAACTATCTTGCTCTTGCGAGAGGTAGTTGATTCCGTATGAGTGAGTATGAGTGCCGGGATTCGGTTGAGGCCACCAAGATTACTTGTGCCGGAGCCTATGAAGAATGCCCAGAGGAGATCTCATGACAAACCTTGTGATGACACTCTATCTATGACAACTGTTGTTAATTATTTTATGTGTATAGTTCTGTGAACATACTTGATCTACTTTATGTCTGGGAGCAATGTGACCTATGTCAGTGATGTTGGAGTTGTACTTGTATTGTACTTGATGTGTACATGTATGGTATTTAATTTGTACTTGTATTGTACTAGATTTGTACGTGCATTGTATTTGATTCATACTTGTATGGTGAATGAGTTGTATTTGATTCGTACTTGTATAGTGAATGAGTTGTACTTGTTAATTCATTTGGTTGGTTATAACAGTATGAGTCAGTATGAGTCTGCCTTTGGTTAGAGGTAGTAGAATCTTGTCCATGTTACTTTGTTACTATCTCCTAGCATGGGGGGTGGGCCTTCGGGTACCACATTGGTTGGGTGGAACATGCACCAAAACCGTTGGGTCCCCATCTATCTTCAGTACTTGGTGGCGAGACATCCAGATGGACAGCTCGCGGTTCTTGTTGTATTATCTTGCATTGTAATATTTTAACTTGTATAAGTTATTTTATCCCTCTTATGTTTATGAGGTGGAATTTTGTAATTGTAATCTTTTGTACTATTGCCTCATTCTGGGAATGAGTGATGTATCTATTAGATTAAGATAATGTTTACGAGATTGTATCTTGGTTGATTATCTTATTATGTTATGTGGTATTCTTATGATGTATGATGGTGAATTCATAAAGTTCATAAGGCTATAGTTATATGTAATATTTATGTGTGGGTTTAAGTAATCCTAACCTTGTAGCTTTAGAGGTTGTTGTTAACTAATAAGTGAATGTGTATGTTAAATGCACTTTATAAAAAAAAAAATTGGTTCGCTTATGATGTTAATTGCAACTTCCTTTTAAGGTTACTTGGCGGGGAATTACAATGCCAAGTAGTTTAGTTCTCATCATGTTGATTCTAGAACTATATTATGTTTCAAAAATGGAGCTCGTATGAGAAAAATAGAGCTGGTCAAAGTTTGTAGATAAAAGGAGTTGACCAATCAAAATGGGTTGAATTGATGACGTTAGCAAAAGTATAGTCAGCATGTGACATGGCAGATGCTGACATGGAAGTACCTTGATGATGTGGACCAGTCACAAGTTGAAGTAATGGCATGGGCTAGTGATGGCATGGGCCAACTGAATTTTGACACGTGTCATTATCTGAGCGAATTGAATAGTACCACGTGGCACCCCTTGGGTGGTTTTTTAAAAATTATATGGAAAGATTTACATCCTCCTTCCTATTTCCAAGCTCCACCACTAGACCACATAAATTCCTCATGAATAATAGTGGGAGTAGTTTTATTTAAACATTTAATAAAGCTTTTTTTTGGGAGTAAAGGAGATTCAAACCCCTAACTTCCCTCCTACAAATCTGCCCAACCACCATTAGGCCATATATGGTTGGCAGATTTTTAGAGAACTTTAAATTATTTTAAAGCAGAGTAAAGCCCTAATCTCTCTATATTTAAAATTTTAACCCCTTAGGATTTAAATATCCGATTTATGAGATATTAAGGGGCTTTTGAAAGATATTTTAAAGATTATAATGTAAGCCAAAAAATTATAAGGGCCGACAATTGAAGGGGTTAGGATTAGTTTGAATGGGTTTTAATATTATTAAGGATTTACATGCTATTTCAAGGGGATTTTGGAATATATTGTAATGTAAACTTAGAGATATTGGAGATATGTGTGTATTTGTAAAATAATATAGTTTTAGCCCATATTAGAAAATAAATTGGTATATAAAGGGGATGTTTTGGCTTGGTAATTAAGAAAGTTTACTTGGACAAATAATTCCAAGGGTAAAAAAAATTGGAGAAGAATTACAAGGTGATATTATACACCAAAAATTGTAATAGTGAGAGAGATTGTGAGGAATTTTGTGCAAGTTTGAAGCTTGAATATTGTAAGAAGGAATTTTTAGGTTCTTGGCGATATTAATGAAAGTAGTCCAACATTGAGAAGTGGACCCAAAGAACTATTCCTTTGAAGGAAAAACTACATTATCAACCTGTGTCTGATCTTTCTATCTTTCGTCTCATTCTTCTTCTATCTCCTGTCTTACATTCTCTCTAATTTCATTTTAAATTATTTTTCAATTCACTATTTGATTTCTAATTACAAAATTTTATTAATTAGTAATTTCATTAATTTATGTAAAAGTGAACCTAGTCTGTAATTTCAATAGTTAAACAACATAGTCACACAATTCTCTTTGGATTGGGAATAATTGTAATTAAGGTTAAATACATTTGAATTGTAAACCTCTAATTATAGATCACATCTTGACCAAAAATATTTTCATTTATCTTTTTCTTTCTCTTGTGTATTCCTTTTGGGGATGACATAAGGCGTCAAGACATTTTGGTCTCTTCCATCTTGACCCAAAATCTTTTCCTTTATCTTTATCTTTTTCTTATGTTTTCCTTTTGGGGATGATGCAAGACATTGAGACATTTAGGTCTATTCCATGTTGACCCAAATGGTTTTTCTTTGTTTTGAATACTCTCTTTGTGTTATTCTTCCTATTCCATGAGTATTTGGGGAATGATGATAGTTTTGAGGTCTATAAAAATATTGTAGCAAAGACATACTAACCCTGAATCCATGGTCCCTTATGTGATTTTGGGATTTCATATTGTGGGCAACCCATTTTAGTGGCGTAGCTTTATTTGGAAACATATGATTTAGCATAGGGCTTTCCAAATAATCTCTCATGCCATCTTTCTTGTTAGCATTTATTATTTTCTGAATTAAAGTAATTTATCACAACATAGTGTTTAGAAATTTCTTTAAAGCGGGTGCATACATTAGCATTATTATTTTTAAATTCATGTTTCATTGTGTAGTCTTCTTACTTCGTGAGATGTGTATTTCACTTTGTGGTGACATTGGGTGTGATTTACTTCAAGAGTGTGATCTCTCTTAGTATATTATATTCCTCTTAGTGGCTTGATGTGACACACTTCATCCCCTAAGTTGTGAATATTCTATTCTTTGATTGATCCGCTCTTGAAGACATTTGGAGAAATGTTCCCTAAGTTAAGACTTGTTATGCCTTGCATAAACACCCCATATTTTTCCTTGGTCAAAATGGGTCCCCCTTTATGTTTTTATCCTTGGTTGTTTTTCAAACAAAGTTTGGAGTCTTGCTTTCCAATACTTTGTTTTTCTTTGGTTTATTCTATCGAAAGCGGAAGCGGAACTTAATCGGGTTTTGAAACTTCTTTCAAAAACTCATTTCAATCCCCATCTTGACAGTCTTTCTTTTGAGATTTTCGTTTTGTCATTTTCAGAGCCGCAGCTGTAGCCGAAGTCAAAGTTAAGTCCTAATTTATTCAAAGTTTCAAAATCAAATCTCATCCCGCCTCCACCTCTGTTTTTTGGTCTTTTGTTTTAAACTAGGTTTTTGTCTTAAGTTTTCTCGTTTTGGTCTTTTGGTTTTATTTTGATGTTTTCTTTTGCTTTATTCTTTTTCACCGGAACTAGACTCGGAACGGGAACCAAGTTGGAAAGTTAAATAAGTTTCTGAAACAGTTTTCATTCCAATTCCGCTCCTGACATTTCTTGGTTGTTAACTTTTACTGAAGTCACACAACAGTAATATGCCAGTTCCTTCTGTAGTTCTGACTCCACTCTGCTACATTTATTGAATTAATGACAAGTGCCATGCATGAGTGAAAATCTGAGTTTTACCTTAATAGGGATTAATGCATAGTTATTACTGTAACATAGAATTAAAAATCTGGATTAGGTATCTGCAAACTAGAATAAAAAATGTTAATCTTAATCTAACCAATAAGTAATCTAAATCAAACAACAAAGAACGAGGAAATAAACATAATGAATAACTAACAAATAAATTGAAAATGTCTCACCGAATATGCATTCACTCCTTTGAATTATCTTGATTTCTCTTCTCCATTTTGTTCTTTCAGTATTCTTGCCCTCATATTTCTCAGTATTGATGCAAGCATAATTTCATCGAGTGTCTAAGAAAAATATCAAAGATAAGTTTCTTCTCAAAAGTGTATGATTTCAGGACAGGGAATAATGATAGTGACAAGAAATTTTATAGATTTTTGGTTTTCGAATGATCGACTAATATTGAAAGAGAGATCGACGAACAAGATTAATGAATGCCATGCGATGTGAGTTCTATGTCAGATAGAATGTGAGTTAGAACATGAGTCAGAAAAGTCTATAGGATAAAGACTAAGTTAGAATGTGAGTTAGAACACGAGTTCAGGATTTTAATCTTCAGTTAAGTGTCTTCGAAAATAGAAGAAGTAGACTTTGAATGTCAAAGACAAAGTTATAAGTTGGAGAATAATGCATTCGAATGGAAACATGAGTTAATTAATAAAAAGATCATGCATATGAGTTGGAACTAGTTAACTGACTAGTTGTGACAGAGAGTCCTCTCACAGAGATAACCAGATGTTGAATCTGGCGATAACTGGAGAACTAAAAATAAATCTTGAGTCAGAAGGTGAGTGAATGATTAGTGAATTGATTGACAGAAGAATGTGATGTAAATAAATAAATAAATATGAATTAAATGTTAATTTGATTCAACATTCAAAAATGAGAGATTTAATTAAATAAATAAAGATCATTTATTTAATTTGACTGTTGAAAAGGAAAATATGAATAATTAAATAATAAATATTTAATTATAGTTGAAATATGACAAAGGGGGTAATTAAATAATCAATTATTTAATTAAAAAGGAAGAATTAATTAGTTAGTGACATAATTAAAAAAATATGATTTATTTAATTAATCAAGTTGAATAAAGGTCATTTATCAATTAGTGAATTAATTAAAAAGGGGTATTTAATTAATAGAGGAAATATGTATTAGAAAGGGTAATTAAATAATTAAGATTAATCATGACCATGGATAATAGAAAATTATGTCGAAAGTGGTGTTCGCAGGCCTAGACCAATTTTCGGTGTCTACAGTTTTCCCCTCTTTGATACAATGTTGTTTCAGCGTTGTGTCAAAGAAAATATGCCTCGATTGTGCCCCAATATGAAATAGGTTAGGGTATGCCCCCTCGGCAAAATTGACAATTTTTGAAAAAATTCAAAAAATCAAGAAATGGTCCCGATAAGTCATTTGGATAGTTATAAATGCTATGGAGTTGACAGAATTGAAACTGGAGGTGATACAGACGTGTACAGGTCATTTGAAGTTGAAAGGTTAAGTGGTGAATAGACAAGGGCAGAAGAAATGCCACCCAAACCCTATCTATAAATAAGAATTAGGTTGAAAACTAATTCATTTGCACCTAGAAGAGTTTGGAAAACTAAGAATTTTCTCTGACTAGCGGACGAAGATGGCACCTATTCCCTATGTTGTGCATCGAGGCTATCAAATCCGGACCTTTAGATGGCCAATCGACGTAGGACCACCGGTATATACCCAAAAACAAACTCTTGAAATTTAATTTTGCATGTAGTTTTAGGTCTGCAAAAGTTAATTAGCATATGCGGTCCATCGCGAACGACACATATGCTACATATTCACCACATTTGACTACGAAATGACACATGTGCAAAAACATGTCTAGGCTAGGGTAGGCATTTTAGGGATTAATCACATTTTTGATATAATGAACCATATATATAGTTATGTAGCACATTTTTATTAGGGATAAATGCATGTGGGTTAGTGAACCGCATGTGCATTAGTGAAACACATATGTAGCAGATAGATAGGCTATAGAAAATACACTGCATTTGGTGTTTCGCAACACATTTGGTTTATTTGCACCGCATTTGCAGTAGGTAGAAACGGTTGTTTGAAATGTGCAACACATATGTAATATGTGATGCAAATTAGTTGTCATGCAACACATTTGTAAGAGTGCACCGCACTTATTACAATGAGCCGCATTTGGCTGGTAAAATTTTCAAAAAAAATTTCTATGAAATTTTTTTGAAAATATTGACATCGTTGTTGAAATGCAGGTTGTATTGGATCCTATATATACATGGGAGAAACGTCCTGACACATTCGATCTGAGAGATCATTTGAGTATTCCAGAGATACAGCTTTTGTGGAGACTTGGTCTACGTAAATATCTAACGATGCCCACCATTCGAGCGAATAGGGTGATGCTTATTGCTTTGTCTGAGCAATGGCACTCTGAGACATCGTCATTTCATTTTCCGACTAGGGAGGTGACTGTCACATTGTAGGATGTGTACAAGATACTGAGACTGCCTATTAGGGGAGAGCGAGTGATGTACGATACCCAACACGGATTGACTGAGCTTGCAAGATTTTATCAAGTGGATGATATCAATAGGCTTGGCATCGAGCACTATGAGATCAGATGGTCGGTATTGGCTGATAGATATGAGAGGATTGACTGTATATTATGTACATTGATAGGGGGGATAGTGTTACTAGACCAATGGGGTCATGGTTTTCCTCTTGGATGGGGTGAGATGTTGGTGGGGATGTTGGAGAGAGAGACCAGGTATGCTTGGGGTCCATGTCTATTGGGGATGATGTATTTCCACTTACATGATATTGCATACATAGACGCATAGTCATTGAGTTGTGGGACCACAATGTTGATGGTGTGGGCTTGGGAGAGGATATTTGTGTTTCATCCTCTGGTTACTGGAGAGCGATGGGAGAGAGCTTTGTATGTTTTTGATACACGTGGCACATCACTCAGAGCCATGTGGGAGACACTGGGTATTGGAGACATGCACTCGACATTCTAGATCAGTTCACTTGGAGACCATAGATGGATTGTGAGGAGTGGACATATGAGGATATACATTGTCTGTTTTAAAGACAGAAACAATACCTGATTGGGAGGATTGTTTCAAGTGTGCATATCATAGAGAGACACTTACCAAATAGGGTTTTGAGATAGTTCAGCGAGGTTCAGGATGAGCCTCGGAGTAGAGTAGAGTTTGCTCGTTCTTCTAAAGAGGTTCCATATTGGGGGCCCATGATTCTAGTAGCTACTGCAAAGGAAGAGATACAAGCTTTACAACTAGTACAAAGGGGATGGAGAGATGGATTAGTAGACCTACGGATGACAACAACATATGATGCATGGTGGGTGGAGCATCATCCGATTCCATAAATAGATCTAGATCAGTCGACACCAGTGGAGAGACGAGGCACAAGACCAAGAGGATGACGAAGAGGTGGAGGTGCCAGAGTTGGTAGAGTTGGAGGGAGGTTTGATGATGGCAAAGGTGGTAGGTGAGGATAGAGAGGATGGAAAGGGGGTTGGGTAGGTGGGCTTTCACCTATCCAAGAGGTAGTGGTAATGGATGTACCGATGTTGGACATCGGAGGTGGAGCGGATGTACAGGGTAGAGATGAGCATGTTGTCGAGGAGGCAGTTATAGAGGAGCGAGCCGATGCAGATATTGGAGGAGAGGATGCCATAGAGGATGTTGATATGGACATGGATATAGACCCTCTAGGTATTCTAGCAGGATATGGGGAGGATGATCTAGAGGAGGAGGCACCTATGGAGGAGCAGGAGAGAGAGCTCAGGGATCAGATTGTGGAGGGGAGACGGGAGGATGATGCCTTTAGGGATGGTGATAGGGATTCCTTGGAGGAGAGATTGATACTAATGACAACAAAGCTTGATGCTATGAGGATAGATAGAGACAGTGCTCATATAGAGAGAGACAATGCACTCATGGAGAGGGATCAGGCCATAGCTCGACAATAGGAGATAGAGCAGTAGTTCACAAAGGTCAAACACCTTTGCAATGGGTCTTCATCTGATGGAATGGTACGGAAATTAGTTAGATCAGCTTAGAGAGCTACCTATTACAAGAATTTATATGAGGCAGTGGTGGCAACAGAGAGACAAGCTCCTAGATTTTCAGAGGTTCACAGTCAGAGATCACAAGGCAGGATTCACACCAGGACACAAAGTATAGAGGGTGTGGTAGGACCACCAATGGCAGGTACATATGAGAGGCCTCCCACCTTATAGAGACCACCTTCACCACATGACAGTAGTGGCAGTGGGACATGTTGATAGTGTTACATATGTAGACATTGTATTTTGATCAGAGAGCTTGAGAGCTCATTTTTATTTATGGAGACATTATGACATTGTACTGTGACAAATTATTTTGAGCGATATATATATATGATTTTGGTGGCTTCTATATGATATGCAGTTCTATTTTATGGTGATGCATTGCTTCTATATGATTATCTTTCCTAGATGATGTATGCATATGTGTTATGAATGAATGCTTCTACATGTGAGTTTATGCAGTTTATGATGTTATGGATGATTTATTTAGTTATGATAATGTATGTAATGAATGGATATGATATTTATATTTGATGGTGAGTTGTATAATCATAATGTTTCATTTATGTATGATGATGAGATGCCTATGATGAAATGATTTTGTAAATATGTAATGAAGATGTTAATGCAATGTAACTATATGAAATGTTTATAGAATGTATGTAAATGCAAATGTTCTAATTTTTTATTATGTCACGGGACTTGATCATCATGTCGGAGAATAAATGTTAGCATGAATGAATTTAGAATGTTAGTATGAAATAACAAAGGTTGATTGATTGAAAAACACATGATCTTCGATATTTTTCCAAGTATGCTATGCTATACTTTTCTTGTTATCATCATTGGGTGGGATATGACACAAATGGATAGTACACACTATTATATGAGATAGACCATAGTGTACAAAGTCATCCATCTCTGAAAAACAGACATTTGTAGGCAAGGAGTGTCTTAACTCGGACTAAGGACAAGATGCCCAAGTCATTTTTCTAGAAAAACCACAAACAACAGACAAATAAAAGACGAGTCATGAGATCTCATTGCTCCTCTAAATCCTTGATAGGACATCCTTGAGGAAACTAGTAACATGACTCAAAAAAAAGATGTTAAAAAGACAGTTGATAGATAATAGCCAAAGAAAAAGAGTCCTAAGACGTCCTTGCTTCTCTAAATCCTTCAAGGACATCCTTGAGAAAGCTAGTAACGGGAATAAATTCACAAATCGATAAAAAGATAAGAAAAAATAAGATATAAAGTCATAAAGCCAAATAAATGTATTCGCCAAAACTTGATCTTGTGGGATTGTTTGATTGTTTGATGTTTGACATAGCGTAATGTGATGGATGACACATACAGCAATAAGACATTGAGTCTAGTTTCAAAATGGTGACTATCTATATAAGGCATGACAAAGCCTGGTTTCAAAAAAGGAACATGTCATATAAGACGTTGTAGCCTTATAACATTGATGCAACAAGCTACATGAGGCTATGATAATTTGATGACGTCTGTTGACAAGAAAGACATATCTTGCAAAGACATAATTTAATCGTTTTGACAATGTGTTTGATATTGACTTGATGACTATTTGAGATGCATTTCCTTTTGTTCATGCATAACTTGTTTTGACTCCTTGAATAATTAAAAGTGTAAGTGTATTGACAGTGTATGAGATGAGATGATACCCTAAAGAACCGACCTAATGTGGCTAAAGAAATGCATCTAAGTGAATGATATGCAATGTGTGTGATAGTGAATTGAATGTGAATGAACCCTATTGGACTGACCTAGTGTGGTCTCGGGAGCTGATCAATTGATTAGCCTTGCCTATGTTGTACACACAGAGACCTCATAGTTCGACACGACCAATGACTTTGAATGTACAAAGAGTCATGATTTAATGTGTGTGAGACGTGAGAAACCTAGAAAGACAAACCTAATGCCCCAGGGGCACATCGATTGATGGCCTTTCCTATGTCCCAGTCGCAGATGCAACATAGTTCAACTATGTCTATGACTGACTTAACATGACTGAATTGATAGGACTGACTAGACATGATTCACTAGACATGACTGACATGACTCTATTTTTGGGATTTTCTGACATGTTTCAATTTTTTTGTCTTTTTGAATTTTTCTATTGTTTTTGGATTTTTTAGGACATTTTCCAATGGTGTAATGCTATGTACAAGGTCTTCATGGAACATAACTAGGATTTTCCCCCATTCGAGAATAAGACCTATGAGATGGAGTGGGGAGTGTGATGGAATTGATGTTAGATGCCATTTGTTCCAAGCAAAGGATAGGACAACCATTTATTATGAGGGATGGTGCAAAGTCTAATTGGAATGATGGTAGATAGAAGAGCGATTCTGACTACACATGACACTTCTTTTCCAAGTTTTCACCATGGTACTTATCCATAGCACCACCGAAGTGGTTTTCACTATTGGACAGATTATTTCTCTTTACTTTTTTTCTTTTTATTGCCATTTTTATTTTTGGTGTTACAGAGACGCCTGTTTGCTAGGTTTTCATCAAGGTAACCATTTTTATGTTTTTTTCAATTTTTTTTGTATTTTCTAGATTAAGACACAAATTCTCAAAAGGTAAGCATAGAACCTCTTTAGATGAAGACTGTTGATAGGTGACAAAAGTAGCTCTCCTTCAAGAGTAGAGAGTTGGTATGCTCCTGATCTAAAAGCTTCTGTGACAATATAAGGCCCTAACCAGTTAGGTTCAAACTTTCTTGGCTTTTCACGTTCAGCTTGATTCTTGGGATTCTCCATTAAAACCAGGTCACCAATGTCAAAGTGTTTATTTAGAACTTTCCTATTATAGCTTCAACGAAGACAATTTTGATATTCTTGTAAATGGTCTAGTGCATTCTGTCTTCATTCATCTAGTAATTCTAGCTCTTGTAACCTAGATACACGATATTCTTCATCGTCAATGTGACCTTTCAAGGATACCCTCAGGGGAGGAATTTCAACCTCAATAGGTAAGATAGCTTCAGATCTGAATACTAGGTGGAGTGGCGCCAGTGGGAGTACGGATGCTTGTACGGTAAGCCCATAAGGCAAGATTTAGTTGTAGGTGCCAGTCAAAACCAGCATCATTGACAGTCTTCTTCAGGATTCTAACATTGGTTTTATTAGATGCCTCAACTTGGTCATTACCTTGTGGGTACAATGGGGTGGAAAAATGATGCTTGATATGGAACTCTTCATATAAATGGCATACTTCTTGGTTCTTGAATGGGTGGCCATTATATGTGATTATGGATTGGGGTACAACATACCGACAAATGATATAGTTTAAGATAAACTTAGATATTTGTGTGTCGGCGATGTAGGTCATGGAAATAGCTTTGATCCATTTGGTGAAGTATTTGGTTGCAGTTATGATGAATTTATGGCCGTTGGATGATGGAGGGTGTATCTTACCTATGAGGTTAAGTCCCCATTGGGAAAAAGGCCATGGTGATGTAATCGGATGAAGCTCTTGTGCTAGTGCTCTTATCAAATCTCCATGTATCTGACACTATCTACATTTCTTTACAAAGATATATGAGTCTTTCTCCATTGTAGGCCAATAATAACCTAATATCATAATCTTATGGGCTAAAGTAGGACCACTCAAAAGGGATCCGCATATATCCTCGTGCATTACTCACAAAGTTTTTTTTGCTTCTTCAGCATCGAGACATCTCATTAGGGCATTATCTAAGGTATGCCTATACAGGGTATCTCTGATGATGGTGTACTTAGTTGACTTACGGATGAAGGTTTAGCATTGGTTATTTGATAGGTCTAGAGCTAAGGTTTGGTTGGTTAGGTAGTCGAATATGTCTTTATACCAAGGGTACGTAGGACCAACAATTGTACACACCATCACATAATCGGGGACAGCATAGGTGGGGATCAACAACTGTTCAACTAGAAACTCAAACTTAGGCACGTGACTCGGAATATCCAACAAGGAAACCATGGTTTCCATAGCATCTGCAACCCTATTCTGAATATGTGGTATTTGCTGAAAGGAGATTTGATCAAAGTACTACTTGAAACTGTCAGCCATGCGCTTATAGGGGGAAAATTTCTCATCCTTAGTCTCATTATCATCATTTACTTGTCGGACTACTACCTAAGAATCACCAAAACATGTAGGCTCTTAATCTTCCAATTTGCTACCATTTTTAATCCTGTCACTAAGGCTTCATACTCTGCTATGTTTTTGGTGCAAGGGAAAGCAATGCTGAATGATTTAGGAATGGTGTCACCTTGACATGTAACAAATAGGATACCTGCTCTTGAACCACATTGTGTATGTGACCTATCAAAGTATAATTTCTAGTCTATTCTAGTGTCAATATTAAAGATGATATCTCTGACCTTCCCTGGATCTACTTCAATACCTCTTCTGGAAATGATGTACCCTAACAGTTTTCCTGATTTCACTCCAAAGACACTTTTTTGGATTTAGCTTGACGTTGTAATTCTCTAGCCTCTAGAATATCTTGTCTAGAACCTTCAAATGATCTACCCTTGTTTCTTATGTAGCTATTATTTCATCTACATAATCTTCCATAAGAGTGTGTACAAATTCATGGAAACTCATAGTCATTTCCAATTGATACGTAGCTCTTGTGTTCTTAAGCCCAAATGGCATAAAATTCCAACAATACCTACCCCATGGACATGTGAAAGTTGTCTTGTGTTGTTCTTCGAGTGTGATTTTTATTTGATTATATCTAGAGAAACCATGCATGAGGGATAGCATCTTGTATCCTACTGCAAGATCTATTATCATGTCTATGTTCGGCAAAGGGAAGTCACCCTTAGGACATGCCTTGTTGATGTCTCTAAAGTCTGTGCAAATGAAAATTCCCCTAGTTGGTTTAGTCACTAGCACAAGATTTTAAATCCAATCTATGTAGTCGATAGTTCTTATAAATCCAACATCCAAGAGTTTCTTGAGTTTTGCCTTAACCAGTAGAGCAATCTATGGATGCATTTTCTGTAACTTCTGTTTGATTGGCTTAATACCTAGATATAATGATAGATGGTGCAATATAAGGTCTGGATCTAGCCCAAGGATGTCAGCATATGACCATGCAAAGTTTTTCTTTCTCTCTTTGAATAAGTCCTTAAACTCATGTTTTTCTGTCTTTGTTAAAGAAGCTGCAAAATATACTATCCGAGGATTCTCTTATGTACCTATGTTGACTACAACAGACTGTTCTACTAGCATTGGTGACTTTTCTTGTTCAGCGGGGAGAATATTTAAACCTCTATCCTTGGGTGCCTCATAGAGGTTTTTTCCCTTGGATACATCCTTTATTTTGACTATTTCTTCATGCAAAGGTGCCTTTCGGTTTTCACCTAGGGACTCATCATTTTTCTCTTTTTCATCTTTTTCCTTTTTATTTTCATTTTTGCAACTAGAGGTGTAAATAGACTCCCCAAAGTATTCTTTTTCATCCAAGTCTATGGTAAAACCAACTTTATGATCCCCTCTTGGTATACCTTCTCAAAGTCTCATGAACTCAGCAATTGCTTTGTCGTTCTTGAATG
Source organism: Sequoiadendron giganteum (assembly GCA_007115665.2). NCBI lineage: Eukaryota > Viridiplantae > Streptophyta > Pinopsida > Cupressales > Cupressaceae > Sequoiadendron > Sequoiadendron giganteum. Next base: position 292,006,044 of record CM021102.1, on the reverse strand, counting down.
TATCGATGATGGGTGTACCTTGTTGATCCAAGTCGATAAGTTCAAGATATATGAGAGGTATGTCATCATCAAAGTTTTTAAAGGTAGCAACTAATAAGGTGAATAGAGAGTGGTTGACATGATCACAGAAGTTTTGGACTAACTCCTTGTTCTTCTTCCTATGGGTAGGTATATTCTGTCGTGGGACTATAGTAAGGGCTGAGTCATCAAAAGATGGTTCGGCAAGTGCCCAAGATGTACGATCAAGGGTTTCCAAATAATAGTATTTATGCCATTCTTCTTTAGACAAGTGCTCCTACGATAGGGACTAGTTGGTTTTGGTATAGGTTTTACCTTTAGGTCCAATTATCCAAAGAGATCATCTATGTTCATGGTACAAGTAGAGGAAAAATAATCTCATTCCCAATCGCTTGAGTCTAGAGATTCATCGTAAACCGGGGGAGGTGATTTGTGAGACTCGTCATAGACTAGGGGAGGTGATTCGTGAGACTTGTCGTAGAATGGGGGAAGTGGTTCGCGAGATGTCTTGATGCTTGCATAAGAACAATCATTCTCTTGAAATGGTAACAAGGTACTAGGAAACCCAATTCTAAGCGGTTGACACCCTAGCCCTAGGTATTTCGGTCATGGTGAGATAGTGATTGGTTCCATCCTTCCATTTTTATGTAGTCCCAACCCACTGTTCCCATCATATTAGCCTTCATTTTGCATAATCTTAAATCCTTTTCCATATTGGAACTTAGCTATTTGAATAGATGGCGGGGGGTATTCAATGTCTTCTTGATACAACCAGGAGGTAATATCACCGTGGTCCACAATTTCTTCACTTAACTCTCCCCATTTCGTCAATTTCATTGTAGGGGGAAAATGGAATGTGACTACTGACTACCTTCTATCTACCATGGGTAAGCCATATGCCTTAGGTGGAATTAGTTGACTAACATAGTATGATGCCTTTATGTGATATTCACCACAACCCTTGTCTTGGATCTCGAGTTTAGGAGTGTTTGATGGTGGTTTGAATGAAATGACTTGGTAAGATGTGATGGGTCAACGTATAGGGATAAAGTGGATCATGAAGCTTCTTGGTTAACTGGTACTTGTCATTGTGGAATTTCCCTTAGGCTTGTACAATATTGAAAAGGATTTGGATCACCATCAATCGTGATCTTGGTGCCATTATAAGGGAATTTAAGACATTGGTGATATGTTGAAGGTATGGCTTTCATTGCGTGTATCCAAGCTCTACCTAACAACAAGTTGTATGGAAGGGTGAGATCCAAGACTTAGAAGCTGGTGTTCATAATTCTTGGGCCAATTCTAATAAGGAGTGTGACAGCTCCTTTGGATGATCTTTCCTCATCATCATAAGCCTTGATGACTATACTCTTAGAAGTTTCTACGTAGTATTTTGAGAATCCTAATGTCTTAACCAATTTTAGGGTACATAGGTTCAAATATTCTCCTCCGTCTACCAAGACTCGTCTGAATTTGGTTTGATGGACTAGGACTTCAAGATGTAATGGGTCATTATGATCAAAAATTTTGGTTGAGTAATCTTGTTGGGAAAATGTGGCATGATGCGAGTTGGTCAAATATCCCACCATTTCTTTGAAGCAATTGACATCTAAGTCCGTAGGAACACTCGTGTTCTGCAATGCTTTGTCAAGAATGGCTCGATGTTCTAGTGACAAAGTCAATAGTTCCAAGATAGATATTTGTGTCGAGGTTTTACTCAATTGATTGAGGAGATTGTATCTAAACTTGGAAGATTGTGTTGGTGGCACAGAAGAAGGTCCTGGAATAGTTATCTTTCTCCTGCATGTGTTTACAACTCATTTTGGATGCTTCTTAATGATGATGGTATCGACATGTTCATTTGCAGCTCGGAGGCTATATATGGTTTTTCCTTTACCATAGTCATACTTGGTGTTTGCGTAGTTGGCAGACGGATTGTTCTTGATTCCTAAACCGGAGGCTTTTCCATTTGTGTGGTCATGTAATGGGTCTGTGAAGACCTTATGATCACTGTTCTTAGTATTTTTCTGCCCATTTACCTCTATGCTGCCATTTTCAACAAAGTCTTGTATGATATTCTTTAACTGTCGATATTGTTGTACGTTGTGTCCTTTCATTCGATGATAGTCACAAAAAGCATTATCATCCCACCATGAAGGTTTGAGCTATCCAGGATCACACTCTCTTGGTTCCAAAGGTTTGATGAGATTATGTTTGACCAATTCTTTGAAAACCACCTCGATTTGTTGTCCTAAAGGTGTAAATTCATGGGTAGGAAATCTCCTTTGGGGTCTTTGTTGTGAATTTTTCACATAATTAGCTATTTGATCTGGACTGTTCATTATGTCTACATTTTGGTTGTATCCTCTAAGTGTGACAACTGGTCTCGTATGTATGTGTTTAGCATCAACAATTTTGTCATTCGTGACATTCTTGTTTCTAGACCAAAATTTGTTTCTATCATTCGACGTGTTTGAATGTTGGACAATTGAGCTTCCGCTCGGTACTTTTATTTTTCCTTTGTCAATAAGGCCCTTTTCAAGTATGATACCCTTTTGTACCAAGTCTAGGAATGAATTGAAAAAATGTACCCGTAAGTCACCTCTCAGTTTTGGATTGATGTTTTCGAGGAATATCGTGACCTTTTTTTTTCGGGTATTTTGACTGGACATCGGCTAGCTAGAATTCTCCATCTCTAGAAGAAAGTGGTGAAACTTCTCGGCTAATTCACCCCAAGATCGTATACCGTATGGTAATTTAGAAAACCATTCCAATGCTATCCCTATGAGGGTTCATGGAAAATTTCGCATCAAGTATGTGGGGTCATATAATATGTCCATGCATGTCATTGAGAATTATCTAATGTGTTCCAAAGGATTCTTCCTCCCATTATACTTTGGAAAATTAGGTATAATGTATCCATGGGGGAAAGGTGTCATATAGAGTGCTTTGTCGAATGGACATGGACATAGATCTTGTATTGAGATAGTTCATTTTCCATACATAGACATATTGTCCATTTGTTGTTGAAGAGTTTGCATTTGGTTTTGGAGGGCATCTACTTGTGTCAAGGACATGTTGTTGGCATTGTTTGGATCAATGTAGGTATTTTGAAATGCCATGTTATGTGATGGGTTGTGATTTGGTGAGGGAATGTATCCTGTTAGGATGTTCTGATTCGGATTGGGGATGTTTCCTATTTGAATATTCTGACTTGGTATAGGAATATATCTTGCCTGTATGTTCTGATTTGGTATAGGGATATTTTTAGTTTGCGTATTCTAATTTGGTATAGGTGTATTCATGCCAACTTTGGATCTCTTACTAGTCATGTTGGTGCTAAAGGGGTTTGATGAAATTGCTCATGCAGTAAATTGTAAACCTTGTGTTATGTTGAAAAGGGTTGTGTTTACAATCGATGATGTTTGAGTTGGTATGTTGGTTTGTATTGATGCTGTGATTTGAGGAATTGAAACACTTAACGTCACAATTTGTGTTGGTTGAGTAGACTGTGTTTCCAAAGTATGAATATCAAATCTTGGTGGTAGTGTGGCACCTTCTACTAGAAACTTTGCTAGATAGCATTGGGGATCATTTTCCAAACACTCATCCATGAAGGATGCAAACTCAGGATCTTGTACAGCGGTGTCTATGTCTTCAATGTAAATTTTTCCATGTGTGTCTCTAGTGACATGTTTCTCAAGCAAAGGTCTATGTGGTCTTTCTTTTCCCGATAGTTGATTTACGAATGGATTAACAAATTCGCTAGGATCCAACATTGATTTTTGTTTCTTTTGAGACGTTATTTCGACCATGAAATATTTTCTCAAATGAGGTAATGCAGACTATGTCTAAAAGGTGATATGTCCTATGTCTATGTTTTTGGATTTTCTGACAATAAAGGATGTTGCTAAAAGTGATTTCTAAAATGACGTATGATAGGACGGACAATATGCAAAATTTTGAGTAGAATATGAGGATAAATGAGTCTGAGACGGATATAACCTACCACCTATGGAATAAATGCATGCAAGGCTTTGTATTTGACCAAGGAACCTGATTGCAGGACAAGGACAGTTGACAAGGTGAATTTCCCAAACTAGACTGTTGAGCTGGAAAGATTCACAAATAGGACTAAGTGACTAGGTTTAATGACTTGTGACAAATCGGAAAATGAACGTATCCAATGATGAGGAAAGCTACCTATTTCTAAGATATGCAATTTCCTAGGAAGTTTCTATATGAATACAACTTAGGATGACTATGATTAAGACATTGATTATGACTAAGACGTATATGACACCTAATTATGCAAGGTTCTGAGAAAAAGAATTCCAGTTTCTATCCAAGGTTGATCTTAAGAAACCAAAAGCGAAAGTGACAGTGATGTTTCAGACTCAATTTGTGTTTTTTGAATTTTTCTATTGACAGCCAAATGTGGTTCACCTAATAGTTGCGGTACAACTTTTGATAGATGCAGTTTACCAATGTGCATACGGTGATTTGACTAAAACCTTGTTTCAAATACTGACAGAGTTTGGAATTTTTGACAGATGTGGTTTACCAATGTGCATGCGGTGAATTGATGGATGTGGTTTTTGTTATGACATATACGGTTTGGTAATATGCATGCGGTGATATATATGGAATCTATAAACCTAAACTTTCTGATAGACACTTGTGGCTTGAAAATTGACATATGCAGCTTGCATGCACACATGCGACTCAAACTTTGACAGTTGCAGCTTGTAATATCCAAATTGGAAAATGAATTTTTTTGACAGACACATGTGGCTTTTATCCTAACAAATGTGACTTGCTAAGACAAATGCGGTGTTAAAACTGATAGTTGTGACTCATGTTTTGATAGTTGCAGTTTTCTGAAAGTTGTTTTGACTAACTCCATTTTTTGATAGATATTTTTGATGAATACATAAAAAACAAGCACATAAATCAATTTATTTTCAGTTTGTGATGAGAGGACTGTTAAGACCAAAAAAATTTACAACCTAGGCTTTGTGGACAATACTTACTGAGTTCTTACTTGGATTTCTCTACCTCTGCATATTTTTGGTGGATGACTAGTAGCTTGACCCCACTGGCTCCCCTCCACGACACTCACTTATATAGGGAAGCCAAGCTACTGTACCCATGAAACTCCCATGGCATACATCTCATCTCCACACATAAATCGTAAGAATGTAAGACAGCTTCATAGGGTCGACCCTGCTGGACCAGCAAATAGATGGGATTTTGGAAAATCTACAACAAGGTGTTTAGTAAGGGAATTCCATTTGTGGGGAAGTATCCAACGTTAGTGAGAGTCCATTTCTATCCATCTCATTGGAATAGTGTGCATGATTTTTGGGTTTCTCTAAGAATCAACTTTTATATACCAGCTGGAAGTTGCTTGGCATCTAGCGTGCAACCAGTCTGAGTTGTCTTGGGGTGAGTACTTATTCCCACCAAGGCAAACCCAAGTTCTAGAGTTGGTAGCCATTTATCTTGCACCCAGGATTGCATGAATGCGCAAGGGGAGAGGATATTTTGGTGTACCAAATCGTGGGGTTAAAAAAATATGCTTTCGCACGAAACAAAGAAGACAATGATTATTTTTATTCCAAAATGACAGTTATCTATCTACCAAACAAAAATCATGCTAAATAAATAAAGACAAAGGCATTAGGTTTTGTATACAAATTGATTAGTATTTTGTGTTTTTGGTGTCTTTGACTTTCGTCCTGCAAAAAACAATGGTTTTGGATTTTTCTATCTTCTATGCTTTGTCCTGCAAACATTATGTTAATTCACCTTAACACAATTGTCAACAAAGATTAGCGAAAATAAAAACAACCTATATGACGAGAATGAAAAAAAGAATGTACGGAAATGACCAAAAAGAAATAAAGTGATTACTAGGCAGATGCGGCGTTTCGAGCCACGGATGTGGCTCGATGTTGATAGGTGGATGAGGTTCACGAATTTGTTGGCAAGCAAATGCAGTTCAGAACTTCACAAATGCGGTTTAGGATGATAGATGCATCTCTATTTTTAGCAGATGTGGTTCGTGGATACAGATGCGTCGGTGTGTTGAAAAAATGCGGTGCGCCATATGATATCTTACAAAAACAAAAAATAGAAAAATGAAAAGATGAAAATATATGCAAATTGGAAGCCTGATTCACATTGGGTTCACCAAATGTAACATAGAATTAAAAATATGGATTAGGTATTTGAAAACTAGAATAAATGATGTTGGTCTTAATCTAACCAATAATTAATCTAAATCAAACAACAAAGAATGAGAAAATAAACATAATGAATAACTAACAAATAAATTGAAAATGTCTCACCTAATATGTGTTCACTCCCTCAAATTATCTTGATTTCTCTTCTCCATTTTTTTTGTTTCAGTATTCTTGCCCTTAGATTTCTCAATATTGATGCAAGCATAACTTCATCAAGTGTCTAAGCAAAATATCGAAGGTAAGTTTCTTCTCAAAATTTTATGATTTCGGGAGAGGGAATAATGATAATGACAAGCCATTTTATAGATTTTGGAGTTTTGAACGATCGGCTCAGATTGAAAGAGAGATCGATGGAAAAGATTAATGAATGCCATGCAATGTGAGTTTTGTGTCAGATAGAACGTGAGTTAGAAAATGAGTTAGAAAAGATTGCAGGATAGAGACTAAGTTAGAATGTGAGTTATAACATGAGTTTAGGATTTTAATCTTCAATTAAGAGTCTTCAAAAATAGAAGTAGAATTTGAATGTCAAAGACAAAGATAGAGATTGGAGAATAATGCATTCGAATGCAAACATGAGTTAATTAATTAAGTAAATATATTAAATTAATAAAAAAATCATGCATATGAGTTGGAACTAGTTAACTAACTAGTTGTGACAGAGAGTCCTCTCGTAGAGATAACCAGATGTTGAATCCAAAGATAACTGGAGAACTAAAAATAGATCTTGAGTCAAAAGGTGAGTGAAAGATTAGTCAACTGATTGACAAAAGAATGTGACATAAATAAACAAATAAATATGAATTAAATGTTAATTTAATTCAACATTCGAAAATGAGAGATTTAATTAAATAAATAAAGATCATTTATTTAATTTGACCATTGAAAAGGATAATATGAATAATTAAATAATAAATATTTAATTATAGATAAAGGGGGTTAAATGAATAATTAAATAATAAATATTTAATTATAGTTGAAATATGACAAAGTGGGTAGTTAAATAATCAATTATTTAATTAAGAAGGAAGAATTAATTAGTTACCAACATAATTAAACAAATATGATTTATTTAATTAATCAAGTTTAATAAAGGTCATTTATCAATTAGTGAATTAATTAAAAAGGGGTATTTAATTAATAGAGGAAATATATATTAGAAAGGGTAATTAAATAATTAACATTATTTAATCATGACCATGGATAATAGAAAATTATGTTGAAAGTGGTATTCGCAGGTCTAGACCAATTTTTGGTGTCTACAACTACCATTATTGTTAAGAGATCGAAGAGTGAACCAGAGTTGCAGTGGAGCTTTTGTGCAAGTGAATCGATTGAAAGAGAGACTATTGCACACAGATTGCTTTGGGAACTTAACCTATTTATTGGCGTTCGAGGTAGGGTTTTCTATTCTCATTCTTCTTTTCATTTTCGTGTTTTTTCATTTTTATGTGTTTGGTTTCATGCAAATTTCTCTATAAGTTTGTATGTTTTGTTTGTTTCACGTTTCTTTGCTTGGATTTTCTTGTTTTCATTTTCATTTTGTTTCCTATCTGTTTGTTTTAAAGAACCGTTGTTTTCATGTTTTAGTCATGACCAAATCGTGGTGCCCTAGTTTTAAAATGTGTAGGTTAAATTATGGTTCCACAGTGAGTAGGGTTTTGTAAATCTTATTTTTACTTAGGAATCCATTACGCATTCAGTCTGGTTAATTTCAATAGGGTTAAATTTATGCCCTAGTTTTTATGTATAGAGGGTTTTTAGTTTAGGGTTATGACGCATTTTTGTGTTTGTGTTTTAATTTAAATATGGTGCCCTAAAAAGTACAGTCACCTCTCGGTCATATGGGAATGGTTTTATTAGGTTATATTTAAGCCCCTTTCATGTTGATATGACCTAGTCCTTAAAATCATGAATTCATTTACCAAACTATTAAAATCACTTATGACATCATGGTTGTTTTAGGCGAGATCAGAATAAATTTAGACTTTGAATCATGTTTTCTAATAAGTATCGATTCCATTTCCATCCCGTCTCCGAATCCATTTATAGTAAGAAGCAGTCTTTCAAAATATTGATAACCTAGTCGGAAGAGGAACCAAAACGAAATATAAAATTAGAAAATCTGAATGAAACCAAATCTGTTTCCATTCTGGTTCTGATTCCAGTCGCCATGATAGTTCCAACTCCGATCCCACTTGTTATTATTGAAATCTAAATAACGATTTTGACCCTGAGCCTGATAGTGTTTTAAAGGAGATGGTTTAGAATATTTTTATGCTTGGTTCTGCCTCCGCTATCTATATAAAGAGTAAGGTTTTAAAGCATGTTTTGTGATGTTTATTCAAGGATCTAATTGGGGTTTTTGTTGCAGGAAAGCTAAAGGATGTCTAGAATATCAGGAGAAGCCTCCCAAAGGAATCGACCTGTAGAAACATCAAAGGCAGCAACTAAGACCAAGAAGATAAAGTCTAACCATTTAACTTATACTTTGAGGTATAATCACAGGGTTCCTCTCATCACTGGAAGCAAAGTGGAATCAGATTGGTCTGATATAACTGACACCAATTTGGGCTCATACAATTTTGGGGAGTTGTATTCAGAATTATTCGCTGAGGATATAATAGGAAGAACTCAAAGAATAGTTGAGTCTGGCTTGGCTCACATCACCTTGTTTTCTCTATCTATCCAGTGCCCGTAGTTGATTCTGACAGCAACAGGGGCTTACAATCCAGCTACTAGGCAGTGTGTGGATTCATAAGATAATGTAATTATATATCTCACTCCTCAAATTTTCCAACACATGTTTAGTGTCCCAGATCCAAAGAACCTAGTATAGTTGAAGGAGGCAGAAGCTTTAAAGATACACAACAGACACAAGGAGACTAAAAATGCTCACTTGAACAAGAAATGGTTAAGAATGGAAAAGAAGTCTCTGACCAAGCTTAATGATCAACCAAAGAGGACAAAATTCTACAAATAATTATCAGACCTGATCATGATGTTCTCTAGAGTCTTTGGGAAGAGGGATGAATTTCATTTCAAGGAGTGGATGTTTCCCTTTATACAGATAATCTTTAATGGCACCCAATAGTTTGATTGGCCAATGATTGTATCTAATGTTATTCATGACTAGTTAAAAAGGATAAGGGAAACAAAATTCTTCTTTATGACTTATTATGTTGTTTATGCAGCAGCTAGAGGAGGTATATTTCCAGGCTTGAATAGAGTGGGGATATTGGGAGAAGCTAATGAGCAAAGGAAAGTATGGGATCATTATGATCAATTATCACTACAAGTATCTAAAACACAATTTAAAGGGTTAATGATGCATTTCTATATGTAATCATTAACTAGCTTAAGGGGGATGTAGGATATAGACTGAGCCAAGAATCTATGGAATTTATCACATAATGGGGATGTTGGTATATCCAGTACCCCAAGTTCACTTATTTTAGACTGGTTGGATTTGAATGTCATCCCCATTTTCTCACAAGATGTTGTGGCAATAGGATAGTTCTAATGAAGTTTGTATATCGAGCTCTGGGGGTTAATGCCCAGTTTGGATTGAAGTATAAAACAAGATGTCATAAGTTTCACATGCAATTGGGTGAATACAGCTACCAACATCTTGTAGGAGCTAAGGTAGTGTGTAGTGAGTTGATATTTCTGAAACTAGGTTTGTACACAGCTCGGAAGTACTTTGACCCAAAGAAGAAAATGAATGCCTTGCTACTTTCTATTTTTGGTAAAAAATTTAACTTGTTGAAATATTTCTAGAGTGATCTTCAAGATGAGTATGACCTCAAGAAATAAAATTATGAGAGGTTACCCATCTCACTCATGGTAGAATTTGGGGTTAAGGATGATATCCCCAACACATTAGTAGATGATGGAGTGGTATTAGGTCCATCATATGAAGCATTAAATATTGGCACTAAAAGCTTGGATCCAGTGGACTGGGATGGTGAGGAGACCATTGACATAAAACAAATAGGGTGGCTAGTTTTGGATAGAAGTATTCACTGGGTTGTCTTAAGAACCAAAACTCCTCAAGAACCAGCTCCTAATAAGGGGAAGGGATACAGAACAATCAAAAGAAACTGCCTTCCAAGGAGTCCTTGGAATTCTTCCCTCTAGACATTGAGGAGATTGAGCTTAAAGTATCGACTCAAGATGAACCAGAGACATAGGAGGAGGAGGCTCAAAAGGGACCTTTTGCTTCAACACCTACATTAGGTGAGTCTTCTACTCAAGTCCCACTTATAAAGCAGCAAAGTGAAGAAGTGCAAAGAGTCACTCTTTATGATACAACTGAGAACTTGAAGGGAAAAGGAGAAGTAGGGCCATAGATCCATGAGGTGGAAACAGAATCTGATGAGACTTTCTCAAAAAAAGATGCACAAGAAAATATGCCTCTAGAGGAGGGCACTCATCATGTACTGACTGAGGAAGATCAATGGTACTTGTTTGAGGAGGAAAAGAAAGCCTCAGATACTCAAGCACATGCAGAGGCCATAGAGAAGGAAAAGGAAATTGATACTAAGGCACAATTTGATGCCTTACTCTAGCAACGACATGTAGAAGCCCAATGAAGAGTTGATGAAATGGAAAAGCAGCAAAGACAAAAGGCATCAACTCAGGATCAAAGAGGAAAATGATAAGCTGGAGTTAATACAAAAAATTCATGATTTGGAGGAAGAAAAGATAAAGCAGCGAAGAGAAAGAGAAGTTCTTGTGGCCAAGTTAAAGCCTACTGAAGAGGCTTATAAGAGAAGGAAGAAGCAAAAAAAGTGCAAAAGGAAAAGGATGTTGAGGAGCTAATCAAGAAGCAACAAAAGGAAAAGGAAGATGTAGAAAAACTTAAGGCATTAGAGGAAGAAAGAAATCAGGAACTTGAGAAGAGGAGGTTAGAAGAAGAAAAGAAGAAAAAGGAAGAAGAGAAGAGGATACAAGAATAGAAGGATAGGGAGGAATCTGAAAAGATTACTAAGACAAATGTGGAGCAAGAGAAATAAGAGAAACAAGGGGTTGATTCTCTACCTCAAGTAAATGTGCAACCACCTTCTACTATCACTATGGCTTCTTCTTCAAATATAATGACCACTACTCCAAGTGCTCTCACTTGGTTAAAATTGGATCTTTAGAAGAGATCAGTAACACCTTCACAACCTCTCAATTGGGATGATATGATGAAGGAAATTGAGAGAGAAAGGCCCAAGAAGAAGGCCAAAATCCTACATTCCACAAGGCTCACCGACAAAGGAGAAATTGTTGTTGAATATGCCATACCAATGATGGACAAGCATGTAGGAGACATGCAATTGAATCATTACCATTTGGGCATTGTCAACTTGGGAAGACCTACCAGAGATCAAAAGATGAATTTAATAGATGTGGTAGCTTCATCCACTAAATCCAGAATGATGAAGGACAAGCAGAGAAAGGATGAGCTTAAGGCTTAGTTAGATCAATTGCATTCCTTCTTGAAAAGTCTTTATGCTCTGAGGTCACAAAAATTTCCCACCATTGAAACACCAATTTTTATTAGTAAGAAAGAGGTGGATGATTTGGTACAAGTGAGGAGTAAGGCAGAGATGTTGGATAGGTGATTGATAAGATGAATCAGGAAATAAGTGAAGTGCTGGAAAACAGTTTTGAGGTCTACAAAATGACGAAGGAGCTAATAGAGGAAATGAACCAGTATGTCAAGGTATTTGGAGATCATGAAGAGGAGTATAGGGGATATAGCTAGAGGTTGAAGGAGGTTAGAAAATTGTCAAAATACACTCTTCTAGAATAGTCAATACTTGAAGAAGACAATAAAGATTTCTTGGAAAAGACTTCCAGCATACTTCGGTTTAAGTCTAACTTTCTATATAAGCATAAAAGTGAGGTTCAAGATTCGGTCAAGGATCTGAATGAACAATTCAAAGGTTTGGAAGCATTTATTGCTATCATAATGAATGTTGATATACTAGTAAAAGAGGGCTTGCCTTTAAACCAAATAAAGGAGAAATGGTATGATAGGTTTAAAGAAGTTATGGAAAAAGAGATGATGGAGAGGATCTATTGTTAGATCGATTAATGGATATTAAAGAAGAGATAAGGACAACTAAGATGGAGTTTACTAAGCTAAAGGGCATGAGAGGATTTGATGTTGCGGAGTTAGAAAGGATCAAGTTTGAAGACAGTTGGGTTGATGGGTTGGATTTGGAGGTGCTTCAACAAGTCTTCTCCAATTATGACGAGTACATTGCAGATCAAGCTTCGCATGCATAATTGATAGCCTCATGCATGCATGGTTTTCTTTTTCTCCTCTACATGCACAACTGTGGGCACGTGACTTTCTTTTCTCCTCTCTATTATTTTCTTCTAGTTTAACTGAGTTTCCAAGATGACTTTAATCCCTAAAACGGTGGATTGACCTAAAATAGAAGGGGCTTCAGATTTTTGTATATCTATAAATACCTAGGAGGTATCATATTGTAAGGGTCGGTTGATGAGAATAAGATTATCCATCTGATAGTAGGAGATATAATTTTTCATATTTTTTTTTTTATAGAGATACATTGTTACTTTATTTACAGTTGAATATAATTAGAGGTTTTTACGCAATATGGTATTGGAATTGATTTTTGTTGGATAAGGTTGATGAATTATAATCTATCTGTATGCCAGTGATTGTTCTGAAGCATGAGTGTTTCTTATGTGATGAAAATCATTAGAAGAAATTAGATTTAAATATTACTTCATTAGATTATCTGTGAATTGAATTTATTGAAGTTTGTTGATCTATGGTCTTGGCAACGATTTTGTCTTTGAAATATTTATGATGAGTGATTGTGATGTTAAAATAAGCACCTTAGATGCATGCAATAGTATGGATTATTCTGTAAATTGCAGCATGCTATGTTTTTCTTGATCCATTGGAAGAAAATTCATTGTTGAAGATATATGTCCACATATTAGATAATTTTTATTCATGTTTGCTGATACACGCCCTGATCTATCTTTTTCTTTTATTTAAAACCCCTTTTATTAAAGAAAATTCGATGACTAAGTCATTGCTTCCATTCTTTATTACCAACAAAGGCCCCTTGAATATTACAGTTGCATGAACCAATTGAGTGACACCAAAGAGTTGAGAACCAACTACGAGCACCTTGGGAGTTAGGCTACTATATGTTGTCTCTCTTTTTCAGGAGAAATAGAGTAGAAATATTATGTTTTAACATTGTTTGTGTCATTTTCACCATCAACAAGACCTTACATGAACTAAGAAAAACTCCTTTGAACTTACCTTACACTATTCTACATTAACAATATAGGTCATATGGCCACCTTGCATAACAAACTTTGCTTTCCTGTGGTGCCATCTTGTTTGTTCATGAGTTTCAAGCATATGAATCTTTTTTTGCCTCATGAAGCTCGAAGTTCATTGTTTTTTGGTGCCTTGTAAAATTTATCAGGAGGTATAGCTTTGGTATGGTTGTATGTATGGGAGCCAAACTTAGGCATGAATTTCCCATAGCCACCTGGTTGTCTGTGTGAGTGCATACTGATTGCATGTGTATGTGTCTCATTGGGGGCTTACCTAGTGAATGACCTAAGGTTCAATTAACCCTTGTGAGCATGCATTTGGTTTTCATAGTGTACATCATGTTCCACTTGTATTTATTTTTTTTAAATAGCTTAGGTTTGATCCACAACGTGTGAGACAAATGGTCGAAGCTTGATCCACACCTTTTGTTTTATTTTTGTTTTTTATTTTTGTCTTTGGTAGTGTATACTTGTGCCTTTTTGTTGCTCCCTATATCATTTTTCATGTGTTTTATTTTTTTCCTATGTTGGTTTTCCACATATTTTTGATCTTTTGGGCTTGCACAATCCTCTTGATTGGTGTTGTCCTATCTCACTCGCATTGGTACATTTGGACCCCTCTTGATGTGAGTTTTGTCTACTTTAGTGTGAGTTTGAAGCAAGTTCCTCCTCTCATTAAAGTGTGGGCTAAATTTAGTGTAGGAAAATGTATCCCTCTACATTTGCATACTTGTTTGGGCCCTCCTTGCTAAAATTGGGCTTCTTTATGCCTTATTTGGTCCTATTTTATATCCACAAGTCTTAATCAATGCATCTTTATGAGGATAATCCCAAAATATATAAATTGACCAATCATAAATTATCTATTTTGGATTATATGGCCTAGATTTAGTGATCTAAAACTCATACACCACCTTGGGTGTATGGGTTCCACCTAAGTTTCAAGGCCTAGATCTAAATTTGGCATTAAAATAAAAATTTCTTGAAGATGTGTCCCAAGCTTAGCCTAATGGGACTCATATGCCCCAACTGGCGTATGAGTCCCACTCAGCTTAGAACTAATTTAAATTCAAATTCTTGGTGGGATTTTATTCTCCTAGATCTAATGTCGGCTTGTAGTGTTGTAATTTTAGGAAATTTGGCATAAACAAGTATAAATTTATTTTTTTTTAAGAACCAAGTTGATCTTCCAAGAAGCCTATGGAATTTACCATTTCCAATTATCAACAACCTAAAGGGATTGGCCAATGAACAAGTGAAAGTAGCAATTCTTTCCTCTTTCACTTTGGGCTCTACAAAACCGAGGTGGGTGATCCCACAATTTATTTAAAGACCTCTACAACTAATGATTGAATACATTGTAAATAATAGATGAATTCTCATATAATAGCTCAAAAAATGGAATGTATCAAAGAATTTTTCTTCCCCCTGACAATAGTCAACATTGAGAGCATGAGAATGGTAAAAATCAACATAAAATAACAACAATTGTAATCCATTTAAAATGTGTTTATAAAGTTGAGTTGTTGCTGAATTGACCCAAAAATGCATCATGAATTCTCAATTAGATCAGTGCCCTATCCTAAGAACAAAGTAAATATCAAAACCTATAAAATTTGACAACAATTTAAAACATAACATAATTAAGCTTTGATAATACTACATTACAGTATCACATTCATTATATTCTCAGCCATAACTTCTTAATAAAATCCAAGTACTCAACTCACATGAATCTACATGATGCAATGACCAGGGGATCAACACAACCACAATCACAATTTACTCCAAATCAACCAAGGTTTCAAGGATTATAACCCTATCTTGTCGGATTTAACCAATTTGACTAGCCTTCCTTATAGGTGTCTAAACACCAAAACTAGAGCATAACTTCCAGACCACTTAAAAAAAACATAAAATATTTAGGGTTTCAAATACCCATTTGGCTCAATCTAAACATATCTCAACTGGGCATATCACTCCTTTGGACCAACACCATGAAATCAAGATTTTTCACTATTTTAGATAGCCTAATTGGGCCACTTTTACAAAGGACCTATGCCTTAAAATTTCCTTTTCACCAAAATTTCAATTGGGAAGCACTCACTAGACAACATAACCCCAAATTTCACAATTATTTTGCAAAGACACGTTTCCCAAAGCACCCTACCATGAAATCCTCATTTCTTGCACTTTACATGGGGTTTATTGAAAAAGAACCTTTCAAGGAATATATAACCCAACCAACACCTCCAAAAATTCATAAAAGACCTGAAACAACTCAAAAGATCAAGATATCTCTGCCTCCCCCAAGAATTCTATTATTTGATCACTCAAACCACCCAATTTCACCCAAAATGCACTATTTTCCACCTAGGGCATCATTCCAAACCAACCAAAAAACATGCCCTACACACAAAAGTAATTATTCACCATATTTATACCTATTCCAACCTATATGTTCCATCCCATTGAGCGAAAACATGTACAATAGGTGAGATGGCCTATTTAAGCATTTTTGAACCCTCAAAACACAAGTTTCAATCGCCTATAGAAATGTTGGCACCAAATGCACAAAAGTCAATAAAATTTCTTCACTCAAAATATTAAATAGAGATAGCTCCACTTCCCACCATATTTTCATCATTATAAATAAATAACTTAGCGTATAGAACCATTCAAAGCATTGAAACTAATTTTTTTCTTGAAAAACATAGAAAATTGGCAAAAACAAGGAACTTTATTTGATTTCCCTTCACAAAAGTATGAATCAACTTTGCATTCTAGTTTCTACATCCTTTTTAACAATTTTTACACCAGATAAAACCTTCTAAATTGACTCATCAACCTTTTAAACCAACATGACTGTTGGTGTTCCACCTTTTGTACTTTCAATATGACAATTTTTTAAAAATATGCAATTTTTACATTTTTGACTCCAATGACCCTCCAAACAATTAAAATTCCATTAAATAGTCCAAATGGACCCTATAACACATAAATAACTTGATTTGTAACACAATTTTGACAATTTGACTCTTCATATTCCATTTTACAACATTTGGCATTTTTGCATTACCACTTTGCATTATTTTGCAATTTTTGGTATATTGACACAAAATGACTCATGATGACTCCAAACCACACCAAATACATATAAATGGTCTAATAAGACCTTATTAAACAAAAAATACTCACCACATCTATATCTAACATACTTACCCCTCCTAGAGAAATGTTCATTTGCTTGGTGCACTTGCACCATACAACCCCTCTGAAAAAGTTTCATGTCCGATGAAATATTCCTTGCATCTACACACAACCTGAACGTATCTTCTTACCTACAAACCAATTTACCAAATATAATAGGTATTATTTTATTCTTTACCTTTGTTTTACCTTTACCTCTACCCATTCATTCTTGCCTCACACCCTTATTCTCTTGTCCACTTTGACCTTTGACCACTTTATCATCAGTCCTTGTCATTAGACCTATTGTCCTATTAGAATCAAGTGTCACTATACCATTCACTATAATTGTAGATTCTACTTGCTCCATATAATTATTCCCAACCAATCGACACACTATTGTTCCCACCATGACATTTTTATGCCAATCCACTACCAACACACCTAATTCAGACTTCACACCTGCTGCCACAACATTCGTATCTTCATTCTCAACCTTTACAAGTTCCTTCTTCCCAAAAATGATTAATTTTTCCTCTTTCCCTTTCCTTTGTTATCCTCTACCAATGGAGTTAGCATGAAACTCTTTCCATCCTTCAATGTGGTGTAAGTATTTTCCCAACCATCATAATTTGCATGCTTATCAAACTGCCAAGACCTACCAAGAAGTAGATGACAACAATCCATAGGCACAATATGACAAAGCACTTTATCCTTATATCACCAATTTGAAATTATACAATTTCTTGTTAATTAACCAAGAGAGATCGATTATCCCTTAACCAAGATACCTTATAAGGAGATTCATGAGGAAATTTTACTAATTTCAATTTTTCTACCATTTCACTAGACACAATATTATTAGTTGATCCTAAATCTATGACAACCTTGCATAATTTACCTCTACATTTACATGTGTTCTTGAAAAAACTCCTTCTTTGTATAGTTTCCTTTTCTTTTGATGTCTTCCACAATTGTCTTCTTAGCATCAAGGATTCACCTACTTCTGAATCAACATGTAGCATTGGAGAATTTATACTTTCACCTTCTTCCTCTTGCACAAATTGGACTCTCTTTTCACCTCTCCTTTCACCCCCACTAGATGTTGAACCAAAATTTTCAAGGAACTTATAAGATGGGTGTCCAAACTCATTACAATTATAGCACCTACCAGGAAAAATCTTAGGATTCCTTCCACCAAAAAATCTACCTCTTGAACCTCTAGATCCACCTCTGAAATCAAAACTTACCTCTGAAATCAAAACTTTTCTCTTTACTTCTACCTTAAATTTCTTGTTCCTCATTTGATGGATTTGAAGCATGAAAGGTATCTCTGCCTCTTTTATTGCTACCTCTTCCTCTAACAGACTTATCTTGCCTTATTTTATCTATTCTTCCACCCTAATAGCCAATTGGAAAATCTCTTCAACAATATTTGGGTTAGCAACAACCAATTCATCTTGTATATTGAATCTAAGGCCACCTAGATACCTAGCCATTTTTTCAACTTCATCCTCATTTCTTCCTGACCTTATACTTAGCTTATAGAATTAATCAGTTTAGGTCTTGACTTGTAAATTTTTTTGCTTCAACCCTTTTAATCTCTTATACAATTGAATTTCATAATATTTAGGAAGAAATTTACCTTTAAGTCTTGCTACCATCTTGTCCCAAGAAACTATCCTTGACTTACCTTGATTTCTTTTTTTAGCTTGCTTGTAGTCCCACCATAGAAGTACATGAACTTTGAGATTTTTATTTTCTATCTTCACCTTCTGCTCATCAAAAATATCTTCACTTTCAAAGTGGTTGTCCATGGATGCAATCCAATCAAGAAACACTTCCTCATTAAGGTTTCCACCATACATGGGAAACTCAAATTTTACCTTATGTGAATCCCCTTTGACTGCGTTAAGAAACTTTACCATCCTCTGATCTTCAGGGTCTAATTCTTCATCTACATCTTCATACTCTTCATCTTCTTCTTCATTTGATTCACTCTCAGGTTCATCTCTTTTCTTCTTTGTTTCCAAGGAAACAAGCCTTGCCAACAAAAAATTATGAGACTCCAAAAGATTGGAATGTTTCTCTTCTAACTCCTGCAACTCTCTAGCAGCACCAACATTCTTAGGAGGCATCTTTACAAGTTTTATCTCTTCAACTTCTAACCTTCTTCTATGCAAACTTCAACCAATCACCTTTAATAGATATACTAACTGGTTTTTGATACTAACTAATGCATTGAGTAGAGGATAAACACAACCAAAATCAAAATTTACTCCAAATCAACTAAGGTTTCAATGCTTATAACCCTATCTTGTCAAATTTCACCAATTTGACTAGTATGCCTTGTACGTGTCCAAACACAAAAACCAGGGCATAACTTCCACACCACTTAACAAAGCCAGATAAATATTTAGGGTTTCATATACTCATTTGGCTCAATCCAAACATATCTCAAATTGACATATCACTCCTTTGGACCAACACCATGAAATCAGGATTTTTCACCATTTTACACCCCCAATTAGGCCACTTTTACAAAGGACATATACATTAAACTTTCCTTTTCACCCAAATTTTGATTGGGCAACACTCACCAGCCACATAACCCAAAATTCCATAATTATTTTTCAAAGGAACATTTCCCAAAGCACGCTACTATGAAACCCTCATTTCTTGCACTTTACATGGGGGTTTATTGAAAAACAACCTTCTAGGGCACATCTACTCGAACCAACACCTCCAAAAATTCATAAAAGACCTGAAAAAACTCAAAATATCAAGAGATATCTGCTTCATCCAATAATTCTATCATTTTCTCACTCAAACCACCCAATTTCCCCTAAAAATGCATTATCTGCCACCTAGGGCATCATGCCAAACCAACCAAAAGACATTACCTATACAAAAAAACTCATTATTTACCCTATTTATACATATTCCAACCTATCTAGGCCATCCCATTGAGCCACAACATGTACAATAGATGAGATGGCCTATTTAAGCATTTTTAAACCCTCAAAACACAAGTTTCAACCACCTATAGAAATTTTACCACCAAATGCACAAAACTCAACAAAATTTCTTCACTCCAAAGAAAAAATAGAGATATATTTTCTTCCCACCAAATTTAAATCATTAGAAACCAATAACTTAATGTATATAACCGTATAGAGCCTTGAAACTGGAAAATTTCTGGAAAAACACAGAAAATTGGCAAAAACAAGGAACTTTATTTGATTTCCCTTCACAAAAAGTACGAATCAACCTTGGATTTGAGTTTCTAATTTTTTTAATACTTTTCCTACCAGATCCAACCTCCTAAACTTACTCAACAGAATTTTAAACCAACATGACCGTTGGTGTTCTACCTTTTGCATTTTCAATATGACAATTTTTACAAAATATGTAGTTTTTGCATTTTTGACTCCAATGACCCTCCAAAAAATTAAAATGCCATTAAATAGTCCCAATGGACCATAGAACACATAAATCACTTGATTCCTCATGGGAAATTTGACTCTTCATATGCCATTTTACAACATTTGGCAATTTTGCATTACAAGTTTTTATTATTTTGCAATTTTTGGCATATTGACACAAAATAACTCAAGATGACTCAAAACCACCCGAAATACATGTAAATGGTCTAATAAGACCTTATTGAACACAAAATACTCACCACACCTATATCTAACATACTAACCCCTCCTAGATCAATGTTCATTTGTTTGGTGCTCCTACGCCACTATAGCTTCATCCAAGTATTTTAAATAATTCTTTGAATTAAAAGCAAGAACAAAACTACACATCCACTATAAATAAATGGAGAAAAATAACATAATCCTTGACCATATTATTCATAATTTATGAAACAATTATAATAGGAGAGAAATGGCTTTGAATTTAAACCATTTTGTATTCAATTACCAATATTGTTACCAAAACTACATATGAATGTTTAATAGGATCAAGACCTAAGACAAAACACTAAAATTCTTCTATATTCTCTCTAAAAAATTCTCTGTGATCAATTACAAGACAATGAACCCATAATTCTGGCACTGAATCCTTATTGTAGAAACAAAGGAGAAAAACAAGCTTCAAGCCAGAAAGTACACATGTTTCTTTGGTCTTGGACCAATACAAAATATTCCCTATTTAGTTATATTTGCAATTTTCGTGAAGGGAAATGTTACATGAGATAGAGACAATTTTCATTTTTCATTGAAGATCAAGTCCCACCTTCCAAAAGGTATCTTTAAGTTGATGTAGAAATGTCTACGTACTTCCAAAAGTGTATCCACGTACCCAAGCATAAAGTGAAATGAAAGCATAAAGTGCAGAAGGAAGAAGTGACAAAAGACTTAACCATGTTTGCAACCTTGTCATCAAATTCAAATTTGCGAGAAGATAATATATTATCCATACTTCATCAAAATCCTTATCTATATTGGTTTTAGGCTATGCATATTATTTCTCACATCTGTTATTCACCATAGTTGCAAACTCACAAAGCCAAAATTGTAATGCCGCCTAATAGTTGCAGCTCAATCCTTTAAAACATCCAAATATTTATCTTTCTAGGCTTGGAATTCTTCTTCTATAGGCCAAATTAATTTTATGATTTCATTAGCTTTTGTTCTATAATAGGCATACTTGGTTACCACCTAGTTCGCTTCTTTGTCAAAATATTCCAAAGTAGCTCATGCATGAGTGAGCATATCCATGTTCTTTTTCAGCATGCTCATATAATTCCATTGACAAATTAAAACTGCTTGCTTTGAAATCACTTCATTTGTTTCTTGGTGATTCTTCATATCATCATGGTTGTGATTATGCATAATTAGTTAAACCCATATTTGCATACATCCATGGATTACCAGAGGGAAATAACCATGCCATCAGAAACCTTAATACAAATTGTCAAGAAGCTTAAAAATTATGATAATCCTCAAACATTTGTAACCAAAAAGTGCATGAACCCAAGGGTGAACAAGCCTAGGCTAAGCCGAGAATGACAAGCTGTGTTGGATACAAAAATTAAAGATATGAACAAAAGACACCTGATTTATTTATAAGCCTAGTTAAGAGATAATAATATTGTATCTACTAGTCAAATTAATGCACCTTTTATCAATTCCTTTGATCCATTATATAACCAATTAGACTTGCCATTGGTTTACTACAAGGTTGAAACTATGCCCAATCAAGTCTATAAACAAATGCCTAGATTTGATGGATAATATGTATGTGAAGGAGATGCACATTTCGAGAGTTTTTTTAGTGTCATGGAGAAACATTCATTTGGAGATCGGGATATGTGGATGATATTGTTTGTCTGATCTCTTCACGCAAGAGCTAGGGAATGGTACTTAATTTTTCTCGAGAATTATTTTCCCTACAAGGATAAACTAGTGGATGCTTATAGAGAAGAATTGGAAAGATAACCTTTTGACCTTGTCATGAGGTTGAAGGAGACTAAAAGACAAGGTGAAGAGTCAAGCATTGATTTTAGTCACAAAATTGTTGTTTCTCTTTCATTAGTCCCTGAAAATTTCAGACCTAGTACTCCAGATTGCATTCATATGTACTTTGAAGATTTTGAGGAAGAATTTAGTGCACTATTAAAGGATTTTAAAATATTAACTATGTAGATGGCTCACACAGTTTTAGATAATATGGATAAAGTGAGGAATGAATATGTGCAAATATTGTTGTCCTCAATTGTGGGTAAACATGCAATTGATGAAATTAGAAACTGTGTGAATCCAAATGATTAGATGTTTTCAGTTCTAAATACATTCAAATACATACTTGAGAGTGTAGAAGAAAAGAATGATGCATCATTAGGTGATGAGGAATTTTTCTTTGAAAAAACTATAGAAGAAATATACCCAAATGAAAATTGCAGCCATAATGATAAAATTCATGATGAAATGAATGAAACATATGAATTTTCCTCTATTTTCTTTGAAAATATAGAGATAGAAATAAAAAAAATTGTAGAAATTGAAGGCTACAATGATTCAAATAATTTCTTGAATGATCATCTCAGTTAAAATTGTGCTAATGATATTTTACCTTCAAGAAATGAGTGTGATGTTGTGAAGAACAATGGGATTCCAAGTTTTATGATCCAAGAACCTGATGAGAGATATGAATTGGATTTATTTTTTGAAGAGGATATGTGTAATAAATAGTATTACGACACACTTGGTCATACCAATCTTACAACTATATGTAGCATTGATGAAATATTTCATGATGAGATAAAGGAGCCCATAGATTTGAAGAATGCTTTGGAGAATGTCAGTATATTAGCTACAAGTGATAAAGTAGGCAATGAATTTTACTTAGCAAGATCAACCAGGAGCAATTGGAATGAAGAAACCATTGATGGTTTTTAGTTTGATAATGATTTTTTTTGTGTCTATCCTCAAGAGGATGTAAATGAAAAACTCAATGAAGACACTCAGTCCAATGCTAAAATGCAACAAGTTGTAGATTTCTATCATGAGAGCCTAGAAGTAAGCAAGGATGAATAAATAGATAGCTTTTCCTCTTTAATGGATTGGGCCAAGATTTTGAAAAGGATGGTGGTGTTTCAATCAACTATGATTGGGGAAATATTTGTTATGATTAGTATATCGATTTTTCATATTTTGATGATGATGAAATCATGGTATATCTTAATTTACAATTTGATAATGCATGAAATTCTAGTGGAGGTCAAGATGAGGAAGTGGTTAAAATAATGGATCAAAGAAATGATCTATTAAGCAGTAAAAAAATTCAAATATGTTGACCACAGAATATCAAAAATGTACACATGTTGATAACCCTCAGTTGTTATGTGCTCCTCATATTGATTTAGATAGTGATGATAATCGTCACTATGCAATATATGATGCATGTGTTTTTGATCTACCCTCCAGTTATGAACTAGTTGGTTAGCATGATGATAATGTGGAAAAATACAAGCATCCATTTGATTGTAATTGTAGACATCCAAATTTGACCACTCCCATATGGTCAAAATCCTATCATTTATTTGTCTAATTTGTCTATATTAATTAAATGACATATTTAATTAGTATTATCTCATTCTCCAAGGTTTTTAAAAGTATTTAATTAAATAATTTATCCTTTACTATTTCATCTCTAAATTAAATAAATGCATCAATTTATTTAATTTAGTTAATTATCCTCTTCAATGTTAAATTCATTATTTCTCTCTCCTTGTCCCATCCTCCATAACCTTTTCACTAATCTGGATTAATCTAATTAATCTTTTCTTGGGATGTGCATATTCTTAATCAGGATTAATGTCACATCCTCCATATTTAGTCACTTTCCTCTAATCTTCATTAATTTTCCTAATCACCTATTTGCACTACCTTAATATAATCACTTACCTTTTCTAACAATTTCCTTAAGTAAACCTTTCATGATACTTACCTTATCAAGTATTGACCTCTTCCCCATGTGAATTAAAATTCCACACTTATTCCCCCCATGCATTTCTCTT
The DNA here is from genome assembly GCA_007115665.2 of Sequoiadendron giganteum. Lineage (NCBI taxonomy): Eukaryota > Viridiplantae > Streptophyta > Pinopsida > Cupressales > Cupressaceae > Sequoiadendron > Sequoiadendron giganteum. Next base: position 291,981,732 of record CM021102.1, on the reverse strand, counting down.
CCCCATGACCTCTCATAGGCCACATTACGTACATGGGACAAGTAACTTTTAGTAGGACCTTGTTTTATCCATTAGGTTCTTCCAAGCATGTGAATTAAAAATTCACTTTTATTTCTCCAACAACCTCTCCAATCCCCATGGTGACAAGAGTGGACTTTCTTAAAGTCCTCGCTTGCCACTTTCAGACCCACTTGGGGACAAGGAATTCCTTTTGGAGGAAATCCTCTCCAATCCCAAGGTACTTGCAAGTATCTTGGGATCACATGGAATTTTCCATGTCACCTTGTCATTTTTCCATCTCACCCTCCACATCGCAAGATGTGAGGGCTTGTGAGTCCTCAACTCACCACAACCCTCCATCTTGTCCATGATGGCTCAATCTCAACAATTTTTTTTCTTTAAATTGAGAGCCTTGGCCTTAAGTTAAAGAGGTTAGAGGTTGGAGATTAGAGACACAGGCATTCAAGCCATTCTTGCATTCAAGACATTCTTGCATTCAAGCCATTCTTACATTCAAGTCATTCTTGTAGCCATTAGTGTATCTCACCTACCATCTTCAATCACTACACCCACCTCCATTATTGTAGAAATTTTTTCATCAAGGAGCATACATGAAAGCATCATCAAAGGGCCAACCAACTCGTCAATCTAAGAAAGCAAGGTATAACTTTCCATTTTCTTTTATTGTTTGTTTAGATTCAACTAGGCATAATACGAGGTGTTGTTTTTTTTTTATTTGTTGAATTTATTTTAGTTTTTCATTTTAGAATTAGTTAAAACACTTGAACACATTTTTTGCATGCGCAGTGGGACCTACATCACGAGTCTATTCTTTCACATTTGTTGTTGTTTGATGTTTTACAAGTTCAGGAACATAGAGGTGGCCTTGCCCAGAATGTAGAGGTGACCCTACCCACAAATAGGCAACCCCATCCACAAAGGTGCAACCCTGTGCATGGATAGGCAACCCTACCCAACATTCTAGTTTTCTATTTTTGGTTTTTTCTATTTTTTGACTTTTTGCAGGTTCTGACACAAACAGGTGACCCCGCCCAACATTTTGGTTTTTTGTTTATGTTTTTCTTGGTTTTTTTACCTTTTGTGTAGGTTCTGCAACAAATAGGTACCCCAACCACAAAGGGGTAACCCCGCCCAAAGAGCCAACTGTGCTCAAAACACGGAGGTGGCCATGCCTAGAACAAAGGTAAATCAGGTAAACAAAGGGTTAATATTTCATTTTAGAGTTACGATTCATGTTGATTTTCCTTACTGTTGACCTGCTAATGTGTGTTTGGTTGTGAGTGTTGTTTTTGTTACTAACATCTGTGCAACTCAATTTTTGAAGAAAATAAAACAACAAAACTACTAACGTATTTTGCTGCAAGAGGAGGAAGTTACTTTCTTTAAAGTTTTGTTTTCTTGTTGTTTTCATTTTTAACTAGGCACATAGATTTAATTAAAAGGGTTCAAAGAATTTTTTTGTCATTCTTTTGAGTGGACTATTGACGTATCTAATCACCTTGCACCATTTGGCGATCCTGGGTGAAGATAAATTGTAGTCCACTTAAGTCTTTTTTCCCTCTTTATTTCTTAGAGGGACCTGCTTGGGGATTTAATCACCCCAAGGGATGATCCCAACCACGTATTACCGATGGGATATATAAAGGGGGGAGAGAAAAATATGTACCTCAATCAGTTCATTTTGTGTCTGCCATAGCATCAAAGCTAGGGTGATACCTAGATAAGATGTGAAGAGGTTATCCGAGCTTCCAATTTCTTGTTGGAAGTTTCTAACTCACTCTTGTAACGGGCTAGTGTTCATGGTTGTGCGCCACATACCATGTTTATATCAGAGACTCCCTTAGAAGAATTGTTGAACCTAGATAGAGGACTATGTTTACCATACCCTTAACACTAATCTTAGGCTTATGTTGCTTGAACTGTCTTTTTGTGCAAAACTAGTGTTTATCATTCAATCTTGGCCATTTATTTGTTGTCTCCATCCTTTTCCATAGTTGTTTTTGCCTAAGATAAGTTCAAAAAAACACACAGAGGTGACCCTGACCTTAAAGGGGTGACCCTGTCATCAAAGGGGTGACCTTTCCCTCAAAGGGGAAACCCCACCCTTCTTATTTTAGTTGCTTTCTACCTAGACCAAGTCAAGTTTGACCTTTTTACTAGAATAGGCAACCTTTCCCTCAAATGGGCGATCCCGCCCTCAAACAGGTGACCTTTCCCTCAAAGGGGTGACCTTTCCCTTCCTGTTTTAGCTACTTTTCACCTTGCCCAAGTCAAATCTGAGTAGTTTTTCCTAAATAGATGACCCTGCCCTCTAAACATGTGACCCTTCCCCTCAAATGAGCGGCCCTACACTCTAAAGTGGTGACCTTTCCCTCTAAAGGGGTGACTCTGCCCTCAAAAGCATGACCCTACCCTTTGGACAATAATTTTTGGCTCTCATTTGCTAGTTTTTTTCTCATTTTGGGTACATGTTTCCCTATTTTGAGTGTCGTTACCTCATTCTAGGTATTCATTTAGCCATTCTGACTACCTTTCCACCCATTCTGAATATCTGTTTGTCCATTCCAAAAATCGTTCCCCTATTCTAACGATCCATTTTCCCATTCCGAGTACCCATTTTCAAGTTCTGAGTGTCGTTCCCCCATTTTGAGCATCCATTTACCCGGCTCATGCATCCATTCACCCATTCCATGAACTTGTTTTCCCATCTTAGAAGTTCGTTTATCGATATCACTTGACCCTTTTTTGAACTGTCATATCTGAAACCTATTTGGGTGAACCTGCCTCTTGTTTGGGTGACCCTTCCCTATTTTGGATGAACCTTCCCAAATTTGGGAGACCTTGCCCCAAAACTGATTCGAATACATAAACGTGATCTGAAAAACCAACCTACTACAATTCTAGAATACTTGTTATCTACCTAGCCGATTTACATAGCCTATCCACACATAATCCTCATGTCAGTCCATCTGCATCTTGATCCATTTTCATCCAAATCATTATCCAAATTATATAGGTGCATCCTTATTCATCCTTAGGTTACACATCCACTATCATTTTCTCAATCCAAATCCTCTAGACTTCATTTGAAGTTATTATCTAAATTGACCTAGGTGCCTAAAACTGATCGTCATCCTTTAACATCTACTTAAGATCACCATCCATCCTAAGTTGATCATCATCCTTGTCCCTATCAATCCCCTTCCATATCAATACGGATTTGGTTCCGTGATAATCAGTTCATCCTTTAATCTGATCAATCAACACCTTAATTCAGCTAGGGTGATCTCTAAACTCAGTTTAAAATCCCTTCCAATCATCCAATCAATCGATCCTTAATCCAATCTCATTCAATCATATCAATCGCTTTATCGATCACTCTTATCCGATCCAATCCAATCAAATATTTATTCAAATATCATATCAATTGATCCCTCATCCAATCCAATCATCATTTAGATTGTCTTTGCATTCCATCCTAGAAGTTTAGTTATATTTTAGACCTAGTTTCTTTTCAATTTCATTTCCATTCAAACCTTCTCACAAGCAAAAAATAAAATGGAAGAACAACAAACCCAAGGTTCCTAGTTGAATATCCCACAAGATCCTAACAACGTTCCAAAAATCACACAAAATCCCCATAATGGTGCTTCATCACAATCCAATATGAACATTCAAAAAACCACAACGCCTAGTGACAAAAACATGGTTAATCAACTCGAAGTCACTTATCATGAATACCTTAGTGATCATGTTAATTTTTAGATGACAGATCATCTCCTCAATGAATATGGGGATAAGATTCTTGCAACTCTAATCATGAGAGGAATCAAACCACCATTTGATTTTGATGCATCACAATATGTCGGTAGCCAAAATATTCTAGCACCTACTGATCCGCAAACTTCAATATTTTTTCTAGGAAATTCATATGTCCTTGAAGCTAAACCCATAGAGAATTTGTATCACCCTAAGTTTGGAAACTTTGTCATATGTTAAGTTGCTAGTTATCCTCATCTCCCAACCATAGGCTCTAAAGCACAAATGAAGCATAATGATCCCTACACCTACGACATCCCACCATACATCCCATCTCCTCCACCACTTACACCTCAACATCCTAGTCAACCACCCATCAATATTGGGGCCACACCTATCCTTGCATTAATGTCACCTCTAGGATCTGCACCTGCTAACAACTTACCACCACCTACATTTCAGCAACATCCTGCTAATCCTCACCCATCTACTGCATTAAAAACACCTCCACAAAATACTATTACTACTAGTGCTTCATCTGTACCACATCATCAACAAACTTCACATCATAACATCCTGATCCCATAGAAAAACATCTCCATTCCTACACAACCAACACACCAAGTGACACAAACTACATCCCAACCACCACAACTGCCGCATGGCACTTCTGTAGAGTCCCACAAAAACCACATATTCCATCTCAGCCATACTACCAACAACCACCACAAAAACAACCTCCATCATAACATATACACATTCCTATGTAAATGCAACATAATCCTCTTACAAAATATCTTTATTATCCATCCATCACGTACACTTCTCCATCACATTCTTATCATCACCAGGCTTCTCAGAACCAACCGTGAACCCAACTGGGTATGTACACCAACCCTTCACAACCACATACCAACTATTATCAATATTCCTCAAATCCCCAACCACCCCCATATGTCACATACCAGCCCACCATTGTGCATCAATATCAATCTTATCCATCCTATCTCCAACAACAATAGTCTTATCAATAGGGTTCACCATCCACCTCCTATTATCAACCATCGGCATATCAACAAGGGGCTTCTACCTCTTCATATTACAAAAATCCTACAAAATATCAATAGGGTGCCTCATCCACTTCTTATTATCAACAACAACCATCCTATCAACAAGAGACTTCCACCTCTTACCATCACAATCCATCATCTTCATATCCATTGTACATTAATCCGCAACCTGCTTATATCAATCAGAAACAACAAACACCTCCTTATACACCTCAACTCGCCTATGATCCAACCACTATTGCACCATCCTCATAATACCAATAATATCCTCTATATAATCAGCCACTCTGACTCTTGTAGAACCTATCAAGAAAGACCTAGAAGAATTCAAACCTGCATTGAAAGAATTGCAAGCTAGGATGGGCAAACAATCATTCAATTTTGAGGACATTTGTCCTTATCCATTCGGTCCCTCCATTTCCTCGGTACTCTTCCCTAAACACTTCAAAATACCAAAATTCAATGAGTACAATGGAACCAAAGACCCCAAAGCTCATCTGCAAGAGTTTTATGCCCACTTTCAAGAAGTCATGCACAATGAAAACTACCTCATATGATTGTTCCCTAAGATCCTACAAAGAGTCTCTCTTAACTAGTTCATGGGCCTTGAGAAGGGATCGATCAAATCCTTTATGCAACTGTCAGAAGAATTTGTCTCCCACTTCTCCTTTAATTTGGAGAAGGATATTGATATGCTTGATCTCCTAAAAGAAAAACAACGTGATGGAGAAACATTTACAAGCTATTTGCAAAGATGGTGAGCCTTAGGCAGCCGAATAAAATCCCAATTGAGGGAAAATACATGGTTACATTGTTTATTGAAAATTCTCATCTAGATATGGCTCATAAATTCTTACTCCACTGTATCACCACCTTTCTGGTACTAGTGGAGAAATTTCCTATCTTAGAAAGAGCCCTTGTTGCTAAAGGGCAGGTGAAATTTTTCAATTATGATAGAGGCCCTCTGGAGATAAACCTCATTATTGGAATAAGAATAAAAAAATTCAATTATGGTGTCACCAACACCAAACATGTCCAAGTGGTTAATGCTTCACAAAAGGCATAATATCCTCCCCAATAGCAACAATCGATCCCAAACATCATATATGTGCCCCAAGGAGCACCTCGTCCTGAATAATAGTCAAATCAAAACAACCAAGGGGGAAATAAATGTCAGTTTACTCAATTTGGATAGCCCCTTAGTGTCATGTTTAACAAGATCCTCCAAGATAACCACCCCATCACGTATCCTATAACTAATCCCCTTGACGAGTCTAATCCTAAACCAACTTGGTTCAAAGAAAATGAGTATTGTAAATTTCACAAGATTAAGGGACATACATTGGATAAGTGTCAAGGTCTAAAAACGTACATCTAGGGTCTCATAGATGAGGGTGAAATACATGTGGATGCTAACATGACAACCTCATCTAATGCTCAACTTCAAATATATCAAAATGATTTCCCCAAGCATAATCAGGGTCCTAGTACATCCAACTCCAATCCTGACCCTAGAAACAACAACAACCAGAATAACAACTCTAATAACATCAGTTATAAAAATGTGCCATAAAATTACCAAGGAATTGTTATGCACATCGATCGAGTGGAGCCGCATGTATCCATGATATGCGTCAAAGTTAAAGACCCACAATGTGTTGTTACCACCCATCCTACCCACATCACAGTCCCAAGAGCCTCCGCATCGACCCAACTGCCACCTATTAGTTCGCAGTACAACATCCTTGATCACTTAGGAAAGACCTCAGCTCATATTTCTATCCTAGATCTACTTAAGTCTTCTCCCATGCAACAAGACATCCTACCAATTAGGTTTTAGCTAGAAATATATGCCACACCTTGAATCAAGTCATAACTGCCCCCTCCATCTCAAGGTTGGTGTGAATTTTCATAAAGTAAAAATGGTATTGGTAGATAATGGTTCTTCCCTAAATATTTGTACATTAAAATTTATACAATAAGTGGGATACACCCAAGCTAACCTAAACAATCAAGCTATCACCATCAAAGTATATGATAACACTGAATGAGATTCTGAGGGCACTATTTTTCTTCCTATTCAGGTGGGCCACATTGTGCAATACACTATGTCATGTTCTAGACCTTAAAATTCCATATAAAATCCTTCTTGTTCGACCATGGAATCACTTTATGCAAGTCGCCCCATCAACTTATCACCAATATCTGAAGTTCCCAATTCAATTAATGGAAGTAACTATACAAGTTGATCCTCAGCCATTCGCATATTTCCATGCACTAGAGGCTTCCTTTCCCCATTCTCATTACTACCCTAGAGTAGAAATGGGGGAATCTTAGACATCAATATGTCATCCATCCACCAACACATTAACAACCACTTCATCCACTCCATCATCCACATCTGATTCCACCATTACTAAAGTCCAGATCATTGACAAGGGGTGTGGTGAGTATGAAATGAATACAACATTGAATGTGGAAACCATGCCACCCTCCCCATGTGCATATGGTCAAATCTCTTAGTCTATTCAAAATATTAAGATAAGATAATCACCCTAAATGCTCCAAATGTGGGGTCTAGAACTTTCCGCTCTCCTAGATTACAAAAAGATACACTTGAAGATAACATTAGCCAGTGGGTGTACCATGAGGAACTTGAACCATCTCCCCCTTAAAATAATACTTCCAAGAGGCCTATCCTTGGCCTTCTAAGTTTTCACAAAAACATAACTATCATGGGGGGCCTTGGTGTAGTAGAGCAAGGTATGCGACAACCACTAGAAACTTTTGTGTCTGAAGAAGATGGACTTGGGTTATGATACTAAAAAAAGGGGTCCTATGGCATCCTCTAGTGCCTCTAACAATTTTAGTGTGGATTAAGGTTCCCTTGAGGAAATACCAAAGGAGGAGTCCATCAAACACACATATGATGATGTCAATCACATTGACCTCCCTTCCATGTTTGAATGTCTATCCGTTTGCACCATCACCTTATCCATCAAACACCTAGAGCTTATAGAATATGACCTACAAGGTAGCACACCCCTCAACACCTTTCCCTTAGTGGACCAATATGTACATCACATGGGATTGGGGGAAGATGAATTCCCCAACCGAAAACAAATGATGTATCTACTAGCGAAAACCTCGACGAGGTGCTAGAAGATGGGGAAGTTCATCTTCCCCTTGTAGGGACTCAAATACTTTATCAATCATCCATCTTGATTGAAGAAACACAAGCAGTAAACTTGGGAACCAAGGAGAATCCCAAGATCACCTATGTGGCTAAAGCACTATCAGAAGAAGAAAACCTTACTATCATAACATTCCTCAAAGATGGAATCACCAACATCGCCTAGACATATTTAGACATGCTTGGCCTTGATCCTACTTTGGTGGTACATCATCTGGACTTCCATCTCAATGCAAGACCTTTCAAGAGAAAAATTTACAAAATACACCCTCAAGTGGTTATATTGGTTAAGAAAGAATTGGAAAAGCTATTGGAGGCGGGATTCATCTGACCAATTGACTACTCCAAATAGATGTCCAATATAGTCCTAGTCACTAAATCCAATGAAGATATCATAATCTATACAAATTTATGAGACCTTAACAAAGCTTGTCCCAAGGATGACTTCCTCTTGCCAAATATTGACATGCTAGTTAATCTCACCGCAAGACATGAGATTCTATCTCATATGGTTGGTTTCTCTGGCTACAACCAGATTAAGATTTCCCCCAAAGATCAACACAAGACTACCTTTACTATACCCTGGGGTACATTTTGTTATAATGTCATGTCTTTTGGCCTCAATAATGTGGGGGCAACATATCATCTTGCTATGACATTCATCTTCCATGACCTCATTCACATCATAATGGAATATTATGTTGATGGCCTATTAGGAAAATCTTGAATGAGGGAGGAACACCTTGCCATTCTCAGAAAGACCTTTGAACATCTAGAATAGTACAAGCTATGACTCAATCCAAAGAAATGTGTCTTCGGTGTCACATCTGGAAAGCTCATGGGGTTCATTGTATCCCACAAAGGAATTGAAGTCAAACTTGCTAAGGTCGAGGCAATCATGGAAATGTCTCGACCTCACAATTTGAAACAACTAAGAAGCCTACAAGGTAAGATCCAATCCATCTAAAGGTTCATTTCCCAACTAGCTGATAAGTGTTAGTCATTCATGCACCTCCTGAAAAAAGATACTACATTTAAGTGGAACCAACAATGGAAACTCGGCTTTGATCAGATCAAAGAATATTTGGCTCACCCACCTATTCTTATACCGCCTATTCTTGGAAAACTACTCCTACTTTATATTTTAGATACTTCTATGACACTAGGGGCATTGTTAGCACAACATGATGAGTCATCCAAAGAAAGAGCGATTTACTACATCAGTCAGACCTTAGTAGGTTATGAGCTCAACTATTCCCCAATGGAGAAAGCTTGCCTCAATGTGGTCTTCAGCTCACAGAAAATTCAGCACTACATGCTTAGTCATCTAGTCAAGCTAATCTCTAAGGTTGATCGACTTAAATATCTGCTATCTAGAACAAAAATGATTGGTTGCATGGCTAAATGGGTCCTGTTGCTAAGTGAATTCAACATAGAGTATGTGAATCATAAATTAATCAAAGGACATGTAATTGTGGATCAACTGGCAGATACTCCACTAGTAGATGCTTATCCTTTAGAAATAGAGTTTACTGATGAAGGGGTCTTTGCAGTTTTAGAAACCACCACATGGACATTATACTTTGATGGATCACACACAAAAAATGGATTGGGAGAAAGAGTATTTCTCATCACCCTCTAATGTGACAACATACCGAAGTCATTTAGATTATCCTTTCCTTCTACCAACAACATTACTAAAGATGAATCTCTTCTTGTACGCCTTAATATTATAGTCGAATGGTGTATCCATCACCTGCAAGTCTTTGGTGACTCCCAACTTGTTATCAAGTAGGTCAATGATGAGTTCATAACAAAAGATGATAATTTGTTACCATACAAATGTATGGTAGATGACTTCAAGAAGTATTTATCCTCCATCCAATTTGATCAAATACCTAGAGTACAAAATAAAGTAGTTGGTGCCATGGCCACCATTGGTTCCCTCCTTAACATGCATAGAGATCGTACTGAATGTGAGTTCCTTATGGAGAAAAAATTAATCCCTACATATGACATCCCTGAGAGTGAAATGGTATGCGACATTGTAGGTCCTGAATCCCCCTAGTACCAAGAGATATACACTTATCTCCATGAAAACACCTTACCCTCTGACCTCACACATAACCAAACAAAATCCTTTATCAAATGAATAACCCATTACACCATCATAGGTGATACGCTTTATCAATGTGGGTATGATGGAACCCTCCTCTGGTGTTTAAACAAGACTGAAGCCCACACGACATTGGTAGAAGTACATAGTGGTATATGTGGGGCCCATTTTGATGGCATGGCCCTGGCCAAGAGGATTCTCAAAGCGGGATATAACTGGCCTACTATGGAACATGATTCTTGTGAGTTTGTAAAGAGGTTTCTTCCCTATCAGCAACATATAGACCCGATTCATGCTCCTACACAAGAGTTACAACCCATCACAACACCATGGAAATTTTCACAATGGGATTTTGATTTGATCGACAAGATTTACCTCCCATCCTCTGATGGTCATACTTTCATCATTACAACCACTGAATACTTTAATAAGTGGGTAGAAGCCATAGCACTCACCCAAATTATTGGTGTTCAGATATCCAAATTCATCCTTTAACATATCCTCTACAGGTATGTAATCCCCTCCACCATCATTACTAACAATGGAAAGCCATTCAAAAAAAAGTGCATGAAATTCTTCTGCGAGACTTATCACATCCAACATCGTTGGTCTACCCCATATTATACCCAAGGTAATGGTCAAGTAGAAGCAACCAAATAAACCTTAATTAAAATAATTAAAAATATGGTTAACAACATTGGTCAAGATTGGCATCTCAACCTCCATCTCACCCTTTGGGCCTACCGCACTTCCATCTGCACCCCCACTGGTGCCACTCCATATTTACTAGTTAATGGTTCCAAAGCTATCTTTTCAATTGAAGTTGAAATCCCATCACTTCACACATTTCTGAAGAATCTAATTAGTGATGAAGACACCCGAGTTGCACGACTTGCTCAGTTGGAAATCCTAGATGAAAATAGATCAAATCCTACAATCATTTACAAGTTTATCAACATCGTCTGAAGTGAAGCTACAAAAAGAATTTTTTCCCTTGTCAATTCAATGTTGGAAACTTAGCCCTTAAATAAAATTATCAAAACCAACAAGATAGGGATAAGAAGGGAAAGTTCGAAGCCAATTGGTTGGGTCCTTACATCATCACAACTAGATATAGTTCCAAAGTATACAGGTTTTGTACACCTGAAGGAGAGCCCCTAGAAGAACCCATCAACATCATGCATTTGAAAAAAATATATACTTAGGTCAGTTGGGGTATCCTTCCTATTAAAATCCAAAAATAAACAAAAATAGTAAAACATTGTCAAAATAAAAAAAAATCAAAAAATCAAAAAACTTCAAAAATATTAAAGAGAAATAATTCATCCTATGGTGAAAACCACCCTTGGTGGCACCTTGGATATGTACGTTGGTGAAAACTTGGCAACAAGCACAATTCATACATGGCTTAATCATTATCTACCTCATGTCCGAGTTACTTTCTGACTCATCCATTCAAATCTCATATCCTCATCATCATATCAATCCTATCCTTCCATCCACTTGCATCATCTGGTCACTTGGTATATTTTGGCTGACCATTAGAAAAAATTCCTCTTCTATCCATTACCCTGAGATTTTATCCTAATCTAAGCTCTTGTCATCTTATCACTTTGGTCGTCTCCATCTAGTTTCTTTCATCGTTTTAGTCTCCATCTAGATCCCATCCTGCTTCTAGTGAACTACATTTCCCTCGCACTTTCACATAGGAAGGGTCGATCACTTGATCCTCCCTTGGGGATATTTCTTGTCTAGTTTTTTGTCTTTTCTCATTTGTCCTATCCTTTACAAACTATGTTGCCCCTACACTTTCACCTAGGAAAGCTCGATCACTTGATCCATCCCCAAAGTTCTTTCTTGTCTAGTTTGTTGTCTTTTCCCATCTATGCTATCCTTGGCGAACTACATTGCCCCTACGCTCTCACGTAAGAAAGGTTGATAATTTGATCCACCCCTGGGGCCATTTCTTGTCTAGTTTGTTGTCTCCCTCTATTTTTTTTTGTCCTTGGTGAACTACATTTCCCCTACACTTTCACGTAGGCAAGGTCGATCACTTCATCCACCCCCAAGGTTGTTACTTGTCTGGTCTATCATCTCTCTTTGTTTGTCTTGTCCTTGTCAAACTACGTTGTCCCTGCACTTGCACGTAGGCAGGGCTGATAATTTGATCCACCCCAAGGTATTTTTTTCCTTCATCATCTATTCCCATTGTCTTCTTTTCACCATTATTGATTGTTGGTCTTTCATCCTTTTCAAACTATGTTTCCCCTACACTTGCATGTAGGCAGGGTCGATCATTTGATCCACCCCTAGGGCTTTTCTTTTCTTTTCTTTTCTTTTCTTTTCTTTTCTTTTGGTTTACCTTGTTGTCAGTTTTTATTGTCATTATCATCCATTATTTGTCTTCATCATCCTCTTTCTTCTCTTATCCATGGTCTTTTCTTGAACTACAAGGGCTCTACACTTTCTCATAGGCAAGGTTGATATTTGATCAACTCCTAAGTCCCTAGGTATTTAGGGTGTGTACATATTATATATTGTTGTCAAGTATGTCCTTATCTAGCTGGTTCCTCACAAATGGAATTCATTCGCGTCAAGATATTTAATCAATTTTTGAATATCTGACATCATTATCGATCTTTTAGTTTAGTACCCATCTTTGGTCTCAACAGGATGTATTCTTCCTAACAAACCTCATCAACCCCATCCATCCTCTCGATCCTATGGAAAATGATGTTTTGAAATTGATTGCAATCTTTTGATACTTTTGGCTTATGTTTATCATTTGAGCTCCATATCATAGCTTTTCAAGACCGCCATGATCTATCATATTATGGTGTATTTTGACTAGTTTACATAGGGTCATATCTTGATTTTTATTTTTTTTGTTGTTTTCCTAGTTTTCCCACATAATACCCACCAAGACTCTTGTTTTCTTGTGTTACAATGGGACATCCTTCCATGCTTATGGTTATCCCAATCCCTAGCTCGACCAAATTCATTGCGACTTTGGGGTTTAGGGATAGCCTTCTTGTTCGCTATGTTTTTTTATGCATTTGACACTAATCCACCTTGGTCCACATACCATGGTACTTGGTGTCTTATGCAATAGAAAAAATAAATGCTCTGAGAATGGAAAATTATATTAGTGTTGCATTTTATTTTCTACTCCATTCCATTCATGTATCCTCCATCCCTTTTTCTTCCAACCCCTGAATTAGGATTTTGGTTGTGCAAAATTTGATTCCCTTCATCTTCCCCTCAATATTCCTATGACATATGCAGTTGCACACCCATCACCTCCTTCCCTATGCATGCCCTTCTTTACATTCATGATCACATTTCAAATCATTTACTTCTTAGAATTTAGTTGCATTCTCATCCCATATTTTAGGATCGCTAAATTGAATTCCATTCCACGTGCATCATCATTTTCTTAAAGTTGCATAGATTGATTTTAATTAATTATTCTATACATCTTAAAATTCATTTAATTATTAATCCATTGTATTAGCATATTCACTTTAGTTCATATCATTAACATCTCCTATGCATTGTCTCTTGCATCACACATTATTACATTCATTTCCACATCCATCACATCTTGCATCATAAACATTAGACATCCTACATACCATAATCATAAATCAATATAGGCATAAATATAAATCATTATAGGCATATCCATGCATCGCATCACAATAACCATCCACATTAAAACCATAAATGTAAACATATGCATAAGTAAACCATCCATCAAATACACATCATGTAGTGTCAATAAGGGCTCTCACATATCATATCAGAAATAACAAAAATATAATATCCATCACATCCTCCATAATAAAATTCATCATATATATCATAATACATATCCATCAAATATGGAATCAAATGAATTGCGAGTATAGAGCTATAACTCAACTCTGATCTTTGCAACTCTGTACCGAATCCCATATTGTAGCTATCAATAACTGAGATCCTATCCCTCCAATCCTCTAAACCATGAGCTCCCTACATCCGACCTCTGTGGTGACTACCAAACTGGCCCTTTATGTGGCAACGTCTCTCTCATGCTACTATATCCTCGGGTATGCATCCCTAATAATTGGAATGGCACTAACATCTTTTGCGCCATTGGAACATAGGTGGGTACCCTCTTTCGTGGATCTGACACTATCAAAAAATAAGCACGCATATAGTAGCTCACCTCTCTCATATACTCAACCCGATCTCCCACCTATTATTTGGCCACATATTTCTCTACCCTATACCTATCCCCAAATCCACAAATGCACCTCCTCTCTTGTGCCCATGCACCCCGCGCTTACAATAGAAAATCAATCTCTACTCCCATTCATGAAACATGATACATGGTTTTATCCCTCTCCTCTTGCATAGCATTTACATGTTCTTGTAGTATATGAACCTCCACTCCTGTCTCACCACCCTACGCTACTTGTGCGTACCCCTGCATTGCATCTCTCTCCACAACCTGTATTTGTGCCACTGTTGCATCCCTCTCCTCCTACAGGTCCTACATCTATGTCTGTAAGGCATCCCTCTCTATCTTCATCACCTGTACTAGAACCCTCATGGTCTCCTCCCTTTCCTACATCTATCCCATAACTCCCACTATCTCCTCTACCACCTCAACTCTATCATAAAGCTCATCCCGCTCCTATCTAAACTCCCTCCTCTCTCTCAATAGTCCCTCTACCTGCCTCCTTAGATCCTCTGTATCCCTCTCTACCTATTCTAGAGTCTTTTCTGATATCTTCCCTATCGCTCCTCTAGACTCTCGCTGACTCCTTACCTGCATTATCATCACTACCGCCTCTAGTTTGTCTCTCTCCCATCTTGTTACCTCCCTTGCCTCATGCTCCCTCAATACATCTCCCTCCAAATCACTCACCTCTTCCTATAACTCACTCACCTCTACTGATAGTTCATCTATCTCATCTCGTAACCTCTCTCCCTCCCTCTGAATCTTCGCCTCATGATGTGAAACCGCATCGACTATTGTCAAGAACTCTCTCTCACTCTCTACTATCTTGGCTCACAACATGATCACCTCCACCTCCAATATACTCCTCGTTGCCTCTGTATCTCTCAATCTCTACTCAACAATATGTAACCTCACCTCGAATCCTCTCAACAACATAGATGGATCCTCTACTATCAGCGGGATCATGGTCAATAGATGAATCTCATGCATGTCCATATCCATCTCCTATGCCCCTCCCTCATCTCCCATGTCCAATGCCTTAGCCTCCTCCCTCTCCATCACCTCTTCCTGATGTCTCTCCTCCTCGGGCTTGACTCACATGCTTTGTCTCTTTCTCCTCCTACCCAACCTCCATTGGCCTCTTGCCTCATTCTTCCCCTGCCTTCCCTCCTAACTCTTTACTACTCTGGATACCTCTAGAACTCTCATCTGGTGACCTCCTCCTACTATGGCTGCCCTTGTATCTCTCCTCTATTGATCCTCTCCTACTATGGATGCCCTTGACCCTCTCCTCTATTGTCCTCTTTCCCTAGCTTCCCTTGGATCTCTCCTCGGTTGTCCCCTCCCTCCGCCTCTCCCTTGTTTTGCCAATCTAACCTCATCCTCTAGTCCAAACCCTAGTACCCCTCTTATCGTCTGCTCTAATGTAATCCGTAAGGGTTGGTGTCATGCAAACCATGCATCATATCTAACCATCACACTTGTATTTTCTAGCTCTCTAGTCCTCCCCAGATAGGTCACTAGATCCTACTCCAGTGTCTCCTAGTGCTCCCACAAAAACTTTGGCGAAATCGGCTCCCCCCTTGCTCACTCCCATGTGATCTATTTGAACCTCTCTGTTGTGTGTGGAATATCCTGTATTAGCCCAAATTGCATCATCACTCAGTCTAGCTTATGTGACTCCACTATTTGAGGCTTCTTCTCGAATATATAACATTGGGTCATGAAGTATCTCCTATGTCTCACCTCATCCTCCTTCCGCCTAGTAAAGCATCATTTCATATACGGCCTCCATACTATCTCCTCCTCCTCCATCCATATAAATCTCCACAACCCTAATATCACCATACCCAGACATACTTTTCCCCATACCCATACGCTAGTAGCAATGTCATATCCTCTTGTCCCACTCTAACTATATCTGGCTTGGACACATTGATGTGCTCCCATGCCCATACTTGAATTAACATCACAAGGCACACACTAAGTCCCTCCTAGTAGCATACCACGTACATATCTTGTACAAATGATAAAATGCATGAACCCCATGCAAACTCTCCATCCCTCCCCTTAAAAATATGTTGAATCACCTCCATATAACTGAGGTTGCAGAACTGTCCACTCCTATCTGATATCACTATCCCACTAATTAATCCAAATAGGTATAATGGCAATGGTGGTACTCTCAATCCCAAATATCTATCCAAATTTTTCCCCTTCTTTTGCACAGGCATGTCTTCTCACCTGAACAAGACCCACATGATTTGATCCAATGCCTCCCCCTCCGATCTCGTAGTGCTCACCATGCGACCTATTATGGGAAGCCTCAATATGTGCCACATGTCCTCTAGAGTCATTGCCATATCCCCTGTCAGGAGATGTAAAGTCAAGGTTGTTGAATCCAAGTGCTCGATTAGGGCTATTGACATCGTTGGATGCGCTCTGATAGACAGATACCCCAACATGTGCAATAGTCATGCCTAGGCCAAGGCCTGATGGTTTGCTCTATTTAACACTAATTGTGTTGCCTCCATCACCTTTGATCTCCTCTCCTGCATCTAGTGGGCATGATCACCCCTCCTAGGGTGTTGTCGCCCCTATTATGGGGCCAAAATTCAGTTTCTTATTAATCTATTAGGTTTTTTTGGAACAAACATTATTTCTCCCACATGTCCAGTTGGTGTTTCTTCCTACCGGATGGGCGAAATTTATTTTCTCCCTCTACCCATTTTTCTAATCTACCTATATTCTTAAACCCATTTTTTCAACTAGCATTATAGCTTTAAACTAAATCATGAAATTCTAAAAATCACAAGGTAGGTTTGGGCCTAATCTAGCATGGGACAATGCACTCATGGTAGAAACTCCACACCTCATCTCCTCGATGAATGATACCATCATCATAATCCTCTGACATCTTCTCTCCTCTCTTTCCTCTCCTCTTCTCTCTCACTCAATTTCCATCTGTGGAAATGAGGAATACTAACTCTAAAATTGCTATTTATAACTTTTCCCCCTTTTCCCCTTTTTTAAATAAAGGGTATTTTTTCCCTTTATTTAACTTTTTTCTCCTTCAAATAATCCTCTAACTTCTCGAGGCTGCCATTTTTATCCTGTGTGTCCGTTTGACTTCGTTCAAAATCGAACCTTCATGGTTTTTAGAGCTCTATGCAATGGTACCTTTCATTTCTTCCTATTGACAAGTCACTTGGGCCCCCCTTTTCTTCCTACTTGATTGAGGCATTTCCTTTCACTCCCCTCTATTTGGGAAGCTCACACAACCTCTCCCATGCTGGGGCATCTTTTTTCTAGTCACTTCCTCTATAGAGTGATTTGCATTTAATTTTTCTTAGAAAGACTATTATTCTAACATATTTCAAAGAGGGGAAAAATATAGACATCCAAATTTGACCACTCCCATATGGTCAACATCCTATCATTTATTCGTCTACTTTTTCTATATTAATTAAATGACATATTCAATTAATATTTTCCCATTCTCTAAGGTTTCTAAAAGTATTTAATTAAATACTTTATCCTTTACCATTTCATCTCTAAATTAAATAAATGTATCAATTTATTTAATCTAGTCAATTATCCTCTTCTATTTTAAATTCATTATTTCTCTCTCCTTGCCCCCTCCTCCATAACCTTTTCACTAATCTAGATTAATCTAATTAATCCTTGAATAAGATGTTCACATCCTTAATTAATATTAATGTCACATCCTCTATATTTAACCACTTGCCTCTAATCTTCATTAATTTGTCTAATCACCTGTTTGCACAACCTTAATATAATCACTTACCTTTTCTAGCATGTCTTTAAGTCAACCTTTCTTGGTACTTACCTTATCAGGTATTGACCTCTTCCCCATGTCAAATAAAAATTCATACTTATTCCCCCCATGTATTTCTCTTCCCCATGACCTCTCATAGGTCACATCAGGTAAATGGGACAAAGACCTCCTTTAGGAGGACCTTGTCTTATCCATTGGGTTCTTCCAAATGTGGATTAAAAATTCACTTTGATTTCTCCAACACCCTCTCCAACCCCCATGGTGACAAAAGTGGACTTTCTAAAAGTCCTCACTTGTCACTTTGAGACCTAGTTGGGGACAAGGAATTCCTTTTTAAGGAAATCTTCTCCAATCCCAAGGTACTTGCAAGGACCTTGGGATAACATGGCCTTTTCCATGCCACCTTGTCATTTTTACATCTCACCCTCCACATGGCAAGATGTGAGGGCTTGTGAGTCCTCAACTCACCATAGCCCTCCATCTTGTCCATGATGGCTCAATATCAACCGTCCATTTTTCTTTAAATTGAGAGTCTTGGCCTCAAGTTAAAGAGGTTGGAGGTTGGAGATTAGAGTGTCAAGCATTCGAGCCGTTCTTGCATTCAATCCATTCTTGCATTCAAGTCATTCTTGCATCCATTAGTCTATCTCACCTACCATCTTCAATTACTACACCGACCTCCATTATTGTAGTCATTTTGTCATCAAGGAACATATATCCAAGCATCATCAAAAAGCCATCCAACTCGTCAATATAAGAAAGCAAGGTATAAATTTCCATTCTCTTTTGTTGTTTGTTTAGATTCAACTAGGCCTAATATGAGGTGTTGTTTATTTTTTCTTTGTTGAACATTTCTTTTAGTTTTGCATTTTAGACTTAGTTAAAAAACCTGCACATAGTAATGATGCACTTTATGATGAGTATGAAAGTGTGCATGTTGATGCAAGTTCATAAAAAAAATTTGATGAATTAGAAATAGTAGATGACCATGAGTTTTGTGTACCCAATGAGCCTACTATTGATCATTTTCATGTGGATGTGGATGTTGATTTCAAAGTAAAATTAGATTATCCTTGTGAACCAAAATTCCTCATTTCTAAGCAGGCTTGGGATGTTGAAGATGTTGATATGTTATGTTCAGAGGATAATGAAGTCACTAAGGATGAGGTAAGTTTGAAATCCTTGATGATTCTCTATAATAGCATGATGGAGGACATTTACAAAGTGTGTCAATGTATGAGTGTATCTCTTTGCATACAATTGGAGACAATTTGCATGATGTGCAAGATATTTTGGTAAGCCCTTGTGATAGTTTCACCTTTGATATGAAAAATAGTAATCAGATTGAGCTTAATAGTACCAACCATGTGGCAGACTATGAGTGCTAATTTTGGTAGCTGGAAGAATTTTTTATAAAATGTGACAATGTGCAAAACATTGAAGAAAGTTGTTTTCGGATTGAGAATGATCTATATTATGAATATGATAAGTTGTTGGCATAAGATAATCAACATTTTGAGAGTATTCCTGAATTTAAGATGCATAGTGATTATGAATATATTGATAATGTAGTATATGATGGGCTATTGGTAGATGATAGCATGTTTAATCAGGCATATTGCAATGCTACTTTCAGATTGGCTTCAGTTCGTAAACATGATAAGACCATATTTTCATATGGTCTTGATCATTATTCCCATACTTTTCCACTTGATATAAAATCATAAAATGAAGAGAGTGGAAGTGATGTGCCCTATGTAATTTGGTTTCCATGTGATAGTAAAGAAAAACAAGGAGTAAATTCTAACTTGTTCAAAGGTAGCCTGACACTTCTTTTTGCAAAAGTGAAGTCACTCAGATTGTTCTGGTGTGATAGAGGAAAGCATGGGTTGAGGGAGATCAAATCCTTTAACATATTGGTGTTTGATAGGGTTAAGAATTGAATCCCCTTTTTCATTTGGTGGCCTGGGGCTACCAAATGAAGTTGAAATAGAGGTTCAATAAAGGCACAATTTGAGAGCACCGAATGGACTTGACATTTTGTCTGCTCTCCAAAGATCTAGATTCTTGTTATTCCCACAAGGGGCATACATCCCTAGTCAGAGCCACTATTTGCACCTTCAAATTCAGAAAATTTGAAGTGCCCATGTTAAAAATTTACCTTTTCACACTCAAAAGTGCACCCGAAGAATCTACGCAAGTGACCTAATTTAGAAGGTCATAATTTGAAGCTAGTTTATTTTCAATCCAAACTCATTGATGGACATATTCAATTGAAATATGTGAACATGCATGTCATTTTTCAACTTCCCATGATAAGTTTTCATAGGGTTTTGAAAAGCAAAGCTCGAGGGTTCTGGTGTTGTTTTACTATTTGAGAACTTTCAATTCTATGAAGTGACCTCCATTTTTAGCTTATATTTCACAACTGGATGATTGTCATGACAAACAGATTGTTTCTTTGCATTCTTCCCACATTCATATACTCCTTTGTCTAGTTTCAAAGCTTTAGGATCTGGTTTGATATTTTTTCTAGATCAAAACCAAACGTAATTATTTTACATTTGCATTTCTGACAGTTTTTCGAGGTGGTCAACTTTGACGCCTAATATCTCACTAAGAATTATTTTTGAAGAAAATAACTCATTCACACATAATCCTTGGACCTAAATAATCTTGTGTTTCTAGTGGGAGCTTCCCAAAATTTGATTTGATATTTTTTCGAAGTGGTGATTTGGTGAGACTTGATTGGTTTTGAAGAGGTGTAGTTGCAGAAAAGTCGAACTAAGCAACTTTGATATTTAATATCTTGCACCTCGTGACTTGTTTCACCGAGTCATTTGTTTCACAACATTCATGGGTGAAATTTCTATGTGCATATAGGTTTTCATGGCTCCAAGAGGTCGTTTGACTAGTTTCCCAAGGCGATTCCAGAGGCAACTTGACATGTGTTGGCCACTGTGCAAATGTGATAGAAATAAAATTCTAAAACCAGCCGACTTCAATTTTTCATGCCAAATGTATATGAAAGCAGCCTCATGGTTAATTGAAGGTGAAATTTATTTCAATTTTTTTTTTTTTTACTTGGGGGGTTGTAAGTGTTGCAATGTTGCAATCATTTCTACTAGATTACTATGAGTAGGGAAGTCACATGGAAGTTTCATATTCACACTCATGACAATATTTCCATCAAATTATGAGAGATAAAGGAACAAAAAAGGATCAAGTAGATGGTATTTCTATTCAAATGAATGAGCACGGTATGAAAAATTTATGGTTATTGGTTTTACAACAGAGAACTTATGGACTATTAGGCTCATCTGAAATATTGCATGGAATTGTCTCTCTTCTAGAAAATATTTTCTAAGAGAGCACATGGAGAGGTGTTGAATATTGATAATTCAATGTCTTGAAATACTAAGAGGGAGGTGGTGTTTTACTTGAGTTGCTATGGGATAAAGTTACAACACTATTTATCCTGGCATGGTTGTTTGAACAATTATAAGATATTGAAAATGGTTATGTTAGAGTTTGGGATGCTTTAGTGCCATTTGTATATGTTCTTTTCTCCATAGAAAATAAGAAACAACATCTCACTTTACTCAGAGGTTATTAGTGAAGATGGAAGTTGCATCTATAGGTATTGTAGTTATCAAGGAAAAATGATTTACAATGGAGGGTTATTATGATGCAAAAATATCAAATATTGATGGCTAGGGTGGCTATTATACTATTGAGTATTTAAAGCAACATATTTTTAAGAATTTGACTATCCCTACCAATTTTTTTATAGATACCAAATAGGACATAACTGAATCCTATCAGAAAACTAATAGCGAATTTTGAAAGCTAGAAATAATATGTATAGAGGGTGGTTCAAAGCAATATGAATAATCAAAGATTCTTGAAGTCATATGCAAGTGGTTATTACTATGATTCTTCACTTGGTGATTCAAATCGGTGCAACTCTACGCAATAAATAAAAGAGGGACCCAAAGGTTGTAGTCATGGCTCTGGAAAAGGTTTGAATTTACATTGTGAAATGTTAGCAACTCAATAAGGGAAACATCCTTCATGCCATTGTGCCAACTGAAGGAATTCTAATAGAAAATTTTTGTACTACAGATGATGGGTTGTGACTAGCATCTTACTAGAGAGGGTCCTTTTGATATTTCAATGTATTTTTACATAGGAATTTTCATACGCCATAGGAGAGGGATCGCTTCACATCTTGCACCATGTGATGGATCCAAAGGAGGAAGTGACACATTATTAGTAGGCTCGAGCATTATATTGTAGAATGCTAGTGAAAACCCAATAAATGTCTTTCATTGCAATAGAAAAGGATGGCTTGAGGCATAGAAAAAAGGGGCTTGAACTCTATTCTAAAATGTTGGCATAGAAAGTAGGAATGGCTCCTGCTGTGAGATGGAACAACACAACATGTTTTAAGACAACCATTGAACTATATTTTGGAGTGTGGAACGAATCTTAGAAGGGTTTCATGCTGTAGTGGGAAGCCTCTACACTAGCTAAAGAGAGTCCATTTGGTATTTCAAGGGAATCTCACATAGATTTAGGAGGCAACTACATGAAATTTCTTAACTCAAGTTCTTTGTGAATCAAAATACAGTGTGTATTTTGCAAAGGGGACTGTTTGCGCTCATGGCGAAATTGTATTGAAATTGTTTGAGGACTCCCTTATGCCACCATATCCAAAAAGTTTTAGAAATTTAAGGAAAAGAGATAAGATAAATGGTAGAAAAATGACCAAGCCATGTGGTGGAATTGCATAGACCACACAAGGTTGAGGGTGACGTCACGAGGAAGGGCTATGCGGTGTGGGAGAGATTTTTTAAATGCTCAGGTTATAAAGGTCTTCAAAGGCCTAACGAAATATTAAATAAAAACCATTTGTTGATGGTAAAAATCAAAATGCTTGTGCCAGATGCTGAGAAAGGAGCTTGGTGGGCCCGATTGAATTTTAAACTCGTTCTTTTATTATAAAGTGAAATATTTTAATGTTTCCTGGTAAATATTTTATGGGCTTTCACTTTATTTAGATGGTAAAGTACTTTACACGAGGGTAAAGTATTTTGCAACAGGGGAAAAGTTTTTTAAAAGGGTCTGAAATATTTTTTAACAGCCTCACATTTTAAATAATGGTGATTTTAAATATAAAGTTCCAAGTAAAAGTTCAAGAGGGCAAAGGTAAAATATTTTGCTTGCCCAATAAAATACAAGATTTTAAATAGCATGTGAAGTCGCATGGGAGATATGTTATAAAGTGAATAAAATATTCACTATGTGAAAGGGATTTAATTGTTGGAGGTGAATATTTACAATGCAACGTAATAAAAGGGAAAAGTGAAAGGCTTTCATGGGAAAGCAATTATTTTCCACTATAGGGAAAAATAGGTAAATGGTGATAATGATTTTTCACGGGTAGGTGAATTTTCTGTTGTAGGACAAAGGTGAAACAAAAATATATAGGCAATGGTTATTATTGAAAAGGATGAGAGAAGATATTTTCAATTTCTTGTTGCTAATTAGAGGAGATGAAGATGTCAGGTGTCTTCAATGGATCAATTCTTTGGCTCTTCTTCCTTCTATATCTTCTCTTCTTTTCTCATTGTAAAGGGTTCTAAATTTCTGTATGGGCTGGGTAGATAGAGATATGTTGAGTCTGAGTCATGAGTTGGATATGTGATTGTAATGTTTCAATTTCATGAGTATATATTAGTCAATTTGTGCAATTAAAGCATGAATGCCATCAAATTGTCTCTAAATTTGTACAAATTCAGTCATCTAAATTTAATATACAAAGTATGTTGAATTTTTCATCTCAATTTCCATGAGATTGTATAATTTTTTCATGGTTCTATTTCAAAGAAAATAATTATGGTTTTAGGTGTGCAGGGTGGATCTATAAGAAGATATTGTTTCAAAATAAGAGAGGATCTATTAGTGTAAGGCATTAGCAGTTTTGAGTCCACTGGTTGAATTGTGTTTGCTGATGAGATTGTCTTTACAAATCTATATTTGACTCAGTGGCCCAGAGTTAGGCATTGATTTTTCATTTAGCTAAATGCATTTCAAAAACAATTAACAAATTCAAAAATCATTTTAATTCCTATTGTTTGGTTTAGGTTTAGTGTTGAATTCTACTTCCCAATTGTTGAGTGAGTTTTGAGATACCAAAAATATAGCCATATTTGAAGTTTTCAATGCTTTTCTTGGTATATTTTCATTGGGAATTATTTTCTATAAAATGCAATGTTTATGCATAGCTGAATTAAGTCTATAGGCATTGTAAAGGGAGACCCACCTTGAACCTGTAGAGCCATAAGTGTAGGAGATTTCAGACTTCAACCAAGTTTTGTAAGTTGGCCAAATCCACCTTTGAGTCTGAGCATTAGAAAGTGGCTATTCTATAGGACCCATTGAATTTGTTTATTTGGAGAACCAATAGATTGGCGACTCTATTGGGGAGAAGTGAATTATTTTCTTAATTCTATCCTAGAATCTTCGGTGTAAATTTGTTGAAATTCGTTTGGAAAGAGTCAAAAATATGAATGACTGGTTCATATGTTGAAGAAGTTTCAAATCTACATTTTGATGTGTAGCAAGCCAAATACAAACAACTATGAAGAGACTATGTTGGAAGAACTTAGAGAATTTATTTACATTGATAAAGACATCCTTGCTTCAAAGTTTTTCCTCTTGTTGAAGAGGTGGCGACTCTGCACTACAATTTATGTACATGAAGGGTTTTTGTTGGTTATTGTGACTTGAAAATTCTCTATTCAAATTTGCAGCAGCTAGAGATGTGAAGGTACATGGTTCTCGACATACTTTCATTTGGTGGATTTGTCGTATTAAATGAAATTTTTGTTCCACTTAAAGTATTTGTCTAAGTAGTCACAAATTATCCAGTATGGATGGCTAGAATGAATTTGTATATCTTAGGTATTTCCTTCCATTTTCATTACCATATGATTCAAGCCTAGGTTACCACCATATTATAAATTATCCTAGTGATTCTTCATATCATCATGGTTGTGATTATGCAAAATTAGTTAAACCCAAATCTACATACATTCATGGATTACTAGAAGGAAATAGCCATGACATTAGAAACCTTAATACATATTATCAAGAAGCTTAAAAATTATGATAATCCTCAAACAAATGACACAAAAAAGTGCATGAACCCAAGCATGAACAAGCCTAGGCTAAGCTGGTAATGACAAGCTATGTTGGACAAGAAAATTAAAGAGATGAACAAAAGGCACCTAATGTCTTTACAAGCCTAGTTAAGAGATAATCATACTATATCTACTAGTCAAATTACTACACCTTTCATCAATTCCTTTGATCCATTGTATATCCAATTAGACTTGTCATGGGTTGACTACAAGGTTGAACATATGCCAAATCAAGTCAGTAAATAAATTCCTAGATTTGATGGATACAATGTATGTGAAGGAGATGCACATATCCAAAGTTTTTCTAGTTTCATGGAGAAACATTCATTTTGAGATTAGGATATGTGGATGAGATTTTTTTTCCAATCTCTTGCAGCAAGAACTAGGGACTGGTACATATTTTTTCTTGAGAAGTCATTTCCTTGCTTGGATAAACTAGTGGATGCTTATAGAGAAGAATTTTGAAGAGAACCTTCTCACCTTGTCATGAGGTTGAAGGAGATTTAAAGACAAGATGAAGAGTCAAGCATTGATTTCAATCAAATATTTTTTGTTGCTCTTTCATTAGTCCATGAAAATTTTAGACCTAGTACTCCAAATTGCATTCATATGTACTTTAAGATTTTGAAGAAGGATCTAGTGCATTGTTAAATGATTTTAGAATATTGAGTATGCAGATGGCTTATAAATTTTTAGATAATATGGATAAATTGAGAAATGAATATGTGCAAAGTTTGTTGTCCTCAATTGTGGGTAAACATGATGATAAAATTAGTATTTGTGTGAATGCAAATGATCATATGTTTTTACTTTTAAATATAGACAAAGGCATACTTGAGAAGGTAGAAGACAAGAATGATGCATCATTAGGTGATGAGGAAGTTCTCTTTGAACAACCTACAAAATAAATATACCTAGAAGAAAATTTCAGCCATAATGATGAAATGAATGAAACATATGAATTTTCCTCTATTTTATTTGAAAATATAAAAATAGAAAGAAATTTTTTTGAAGAAGTTGAAGGCTGGAATGATGCAAATAATTTCCTGAATGATCATCTTAGTTCAAATTGTGTTGATGATATTTTCCCTTCAAGCAATGAGTGTGATGTTGTGGAGAACAATGGGATTCCAAGTTTTCTAAGCCAAGAACATGATGAGGGATATGAATTGGATTTATTTTTTGAAGAGGATATGTGTAATCAAAAATATTATGACACACTTGGTCATACCAATCTTATAAGTGTATGTAGTATTGATGAAAGCTTTCATGATGAGACAAAAAATCCTACAGATTCAAAGAATGCTTCTAAGAATGTCAGTATATTAGCTGCAAGTGATAAAGTATGCAATGAATTTAAGCTAGCAAGATCAATCACGAGGAGCTGCAATGAAGAACCATTGATTGTTTTCAGTTTGATAGTGAAATTTTTTATGTCTATCCTCAAGAAGATATAAATGAAAAACTTAATGAAGACACTCAGTCCAATTGTAAAATGTGAAAAGATGTAGATTACTATCATGAGAGCACAGAAGTAAGCAAGGATGAATAAATAGATAGATTGACCTCTTTGATGGATTGTGACCAAGATTTTTCCAAGGTTGGTGGTGACTCAATCTCCTATGATTGGGGAAATCTTGTTTATGATCAATCCATCAAGTTTTCAGATTTTGATGATGATGATGACATCATGGTATATCTTTATTACAATTTGATAATGCATTCAATTCTAGCGGAGGTAAAGAAGAGGAAGTAGTTAAAATAATGGATCAAAGAAATAATCTATTAAGTAGTGAACAAATTTCAAATATGTTGACCACAAAATATCAAAAATGTACACATGTTGATAACCCTCAGCTGTTATGTGCTACTCATATTGATTTTGATAGTGATGATAATCTTCACTATGCAAGATATGATGGATGTGTTTTTTTATCTTCCCTCCAATTATGAACCAGTTGGTCAACATGATGATAATGTGGAAAAAGAAAAGTAACCATTTGATTGTAATGATGCATTGTATGATGAGTATGAAAGTGTGCATGTTGATGCAAGTTTAGATTTATTTTTTGATGAATTATAAGAAGAAGATGACCATTAGGTTTTTTAACCCGATGAGCCTCATTATGAGCCTTTTCATGTGGATGTGGATGTTGATTTCAAAGTAAAATCAGATTATCCTTCTGAATCAGAATTGCTCATATCCGAGCAAGCTTGGGATGTTGAAGATGTTGATATGTTATGTTCAGAGGATAATGAAGTGACTAAGGATGAGGATAAGTTATAAATCCTTGATGATTCCATATACTAGGATGATGGAGGATAGTTATAGTGTGTGCTAATGTATGAGTGTATCTCTTTGCATACACTTGGAGATATTTTGCATTATGTGCAAGATCTTTTGGTAAGTTCTTGTGATAGTTTCACCTTTGATATGAAAACTTGTAATCAAATTGAACTTAATAGTACCAACCATGTGCTAGACTTTGAGTGCTACTTTTTTCAGCTAGAAGAAGTTTTCATAAAGTGTGGCAATGTGCAAAACATTGAAGAATTTGTTTTTCAACTTGAGAATGATCTATATGATGAATATGATATTTTTTTTCAACATGATAATCGGGGTATGTGCAGGATCATGATGGGCCAAAAAGTGGCGATATCTATGTGATATGATGGCCCATATGGTTGACGACTTTTTTTTAACCCAAAATTGATGAAACGAAAAGGGTTTTTAAAGGAGATTCTCAGATTTCCACCAATATAAATTATGATTTACTTTGAATTTAATAAATAATTACTATTCGTTTTCTATTTGAATTATGACTAAATTCCTAATTGATAGGTTGATTCAAAAAAATCTATAGCTTTCAAATGGTATCAAATTTTTTGAATCCAAAACATGTGTCACATTCTATGCTTGACATAATATAGGATTAAAAAAAAAAAATGAATTTCATGAAGTTTTAACCAAGTTAAGGTGGTCAGACATACGCATTTTTATATTTTTTAAAATTTGTAATAAAAAAATCATAATAATTATTTACTTGGAAAAAAATTACAAAAAAATATGCATCACATCAGGACATGAGTACTTTACTTATATCTAAAATATTATAAAAACATATTATCATTTTATTGTAGTTAGGGTGGTCAGACAAACACCTACTTCTTACTTTTTCCCTGAAATTTAAGTACTACTACATTGAAATTTCAAATTTTCACCAAATAGATTTTATTTAAAAAAAAAATAAGTCTAGTAGTTTAGAAACTACATTCAATTTTTTACAGATTCTATTCTTACATATTTTTGAAATAATATAGATAACTTATTCAAATTTTTACGTCAAGTTGCCTAACTCTGATTTTTTGAATTTTATTGCCACTTAAGGGCCTATTTTTTTCATGATGATCAAGTACAACCCATCAACATTTTGAGATTATGCCTGACTTTCAGATGCATAGTGATTATGAATATGTTGATAATGTTGTATATGATGGGCTATTTGTAGATGCCAACATGTTTAATTAGGAAGATTGCAATGCTACTTTCAGATTGGATTCAGTTCGTAAACATGATAACAAAATGTTATCATATGGTCTTGATCATTATTCCCATATGTTGTCACTTGATATAAAATCAGAAAATGAAGAGAGTGGAATTGATGTGCCCTATGTAATTTGGTTTCCATGTGACAGTAAATTGAAACAAGGAGAAAATTCTAACATGTTCAAAGGCAGCCTAACACTTTTTTTACAAAAGTGAAGTCACTCATATTGTTGTGGTGTGATAGAGGAAATAATGGGTTGAGGGAGATCAGATCCTTTAATAGATTGGTTTTTTAAAGGGGTAAGAATTCACTCCCCTTTTCATTTGGTGGCTTGGGGCCACCAAGTGAAGTTGAAAAAGAGGTTAAATAAAGGAGCAGTTTGAGAGAACCCAATGGACTCAACATTTGGTCTACTTTCTAGAGATCTAGATTCTTGTTATGCCCATAGGGGGAATACATCCCTAGTTGGAGCCACTATTGGCACCTTAAAATTTTGCAAATTTGAAAGGCCCATTGAAAAAAAATCCTTTGCACACTCAGAAGGGCACCTAAAGAATCTTCCCAAGTGACCTAAATTGGAAGGTCACAATTCAAAGCTAGTTGATTTTCAAGCCAAACCCCTTGGTGGAAATATTCAGTTGACATATGTGAACATGCATGTTAGCGTTCAACTTCCCATGATGATTTTTGATAGGGTTTTGAAAAGCGAAGCTGGAGGGTTTTGGTGTTGTTTTATTGTTTGAGAACTTTTTGTTCTACGAAGTGGCCTCTCGTTCAAGCTTATATTTCACAATTGGATGATTATCATGATAGATAGATTTTTGGTTTACATTATTTCCACATTCATATACTCCCATGTCTGGTTTTAGAGCTTCAAGATCTACTTTGATATTTTTTTGAGATCAAAAGAAAATGTAGTTTGTTCTGATTTTACATCTGCATTTATGAGTGTTTCAAGGTGCTAAAATTTGACCCATTATATCTTGATAAGAATGATGTTTGAAGCAAATACCTCTTGCACACATACTTCCTAGACTAAAATGAGCTTTTGTTTCTAGTGGCAGCTCCGTGGGATTTAATTTGGTCATTTTTCGAAGTGGTGATTTGGTGAGCCCTTATTGGTTCTGAACAGGTGTAGTTGTAGAAAATTCTAAGTGAGAAACTTTGACATTGAATATCTTGCACCTCATGACTTGTTTTTCTGAGTCGTTTGTTGCACCGCATTCATGGGTCAAAGTCCTACGCACCTATAGGTTTTCATGGCTCCAAGAGGTCATTTGACTAGTTTCCTATGGTGATTTACAAAGGAAACTTTACATGTTTTAGCCATTGTGCAAATGTGCTAGAAATAAAATTCTAAAAACAATCAATTTTAATATGTAAGCAGCCTCAAGGTTAATTGAAGGTGAAATTTGTTTGAAAATAAAAAAATTAGTCGGGCCCACTTGGGGATCCAACATGCCTTACAAAATTATGGGTTGTTATTGTTGCAATTTTGTCATTTCTAGTAGATTAATATGAGTAGGGTAGTCACATGGAAGTTTTATTTTCACACTCATGGCAATCTTTCCATCAAATGTTGAGAGATAAAGGAACAAAAGAGGATCGAGTAGATGGGATTGCTATTCAAATGGAGCATGGTATGCAAAAATTATGGTTATTGGTTTTCCAACAGAGAATTTCTAGACTATCATGCTCATCTCAAATATTCAATGGAGTTGTCTTTCTTCTAGAAACTATTTTCTAAGAGAGCACGGGCATAGGTGTTGACTATTTATAATTCAAAGTCTTTTAATACTAAGAAGGAGGTAGTATTTTACTTGAGTTGCTATGGGATAAAGTTACAACACAATTTATCCTAGCATGGTTGTTTGAACAATTACAAGATATTGAAAATGGTTATGTTAGAGTTTGGGATGCTTCAGTTCCATTTCTATATCTTCTTTTCTCCATAGAAAATAAGACACAACATCTCACTTTACTCAGAGATAATTAGTGAAGATGGAAGTTGCATCTATGGGTATTTTAGTTATCAAGAAACAAGGATTTACAATGGAGGATTATTATGATGCAAAAATATCAAATATTGATGGACAGGGTGGCTATCAGGTTGTTGAGTATTTAAAACAACATCCTTTTGATAATTTGACTATGCATCCCATATTTTTTATAGATACCAAATAGGCCATAACTAAATCCTATCAGAAAATTGATGCTAAATTTTTGAAAGCTGAAAATAATATTTACAAAGGGTGGTGTAAAGCAATAGGAATAATCAAACTTGCTTGAAGTAAGTCATATGCAAGTGGTTATTACTATGATTCTTCACTTGATGATTCAAATAAGTGCATCTCTAAGCAATAAATAAAAGATGGACCCAAAGGATTTGGTCATGCCTCTAGAAAAGGTTTGAATTTACATTGTGAAATGTTAGTAGCTCAATAAGGGAAACATCCCTAGCACCATTGTGCCAACTAAAGGGATTCTGATAGGAAATGTTTGTACTATAGATGATGGGTTGCAACTAGCATTTTACTAGAGAGGGTCCTTTTGATATTTCAATGCATTTTTACATAGGAATTTTTGTACGCCATATGAGAGGGATCGCTTCACATATTTCACCATGTGATGGATCCAAAGGAGGAAGCGACACATTCTCAATAGGATCGAGCATTATATTGTAGAATTATAGTGAAAACCCAGTAAATGGATTTCGTTGCAATAGAAAAGGATGGCTCGAGGCATAAAAATAGGGGCTCGACCTCCATTTTGAAATGCTAGCATAGAAAGTAGGAATGGATCCTGCTGTGAGATGGAATGCCACAACATGTTTTGAGACAAATATTGAACTATATTTTAGAGTGTGGAAAAGATCTTAGAAGGGTTTCATGTTGTACTGTGAAGCCTCTACACTAGCTAAAAAAGAGTTCATTTGGTATTTCAAGGGAATATCACACAGATTCAGGAGGTGACTACATGAAATTTCTTAACTCAAGTGCTTTGTGAATCAAAATATAGTGTGTATTTTGCAAAGGGGACTTTTTGCGCTCATGCTAAAACTGTATTGAAATTGTTTGAGGACTCACTTTTGCCACCATAGAGAAAGAGTTTCAGAAAGTTAGGGAAAAGAGATGAGATAAATGGTAGACAAATGACCAAGCCATGTAGTAGAATCATGTAGAACATGCAACGTTGAGGGCGATGTTAGGAGGAAGGGCTACATGATGTGGGAGAGAGTTTTTAAATGCTTAAGTTATAAATTTCTTTAAAGGACTAATGAAATATTAAATCAAAACCTTTTATTAATGGTAAAAATCAAAATGCTTGTGCGGGATGCTGAGAAATGAGCTTAGTGGGCCCGATTAAATTTTCAAGTGGTTCTTTTATTCTAAAGTGAAAGCTTTTAATGTTCCTTGGTAATTATTTTATGGGCTTTCACTTTATTTAGATAGTAAAGTACTTTACATGAGGGTAGAGTATTTTGCAGCATGGGAAAGGTTTTTAAAAAGGGTCTGACATATTTTTTAAGAGCCTCATTTTTTAAATAATGGATATTTTAAATATAAAGTTCCAAGTAAAAGGTCAAGAGGGCACAGGTAAAATATTTTGATTGCCCAATAAAATATAAGATTTTAAATAGCACGTGAAGTGGCACAGGAGATATGTTATAAGGTGAATAAAATATTCACTATGTAAAAGGGCTTTAATTGCTAGAGGTGAATATTTATAGTGCAGCATGATAAAAGGGAAAAGTGAAAGGCTTTCATGGGAAAGAAATTATTTTGCACTGCAGGGAAAAACAGGTAAATGGTGATAATGATTTTTCATAGGTAGGTGATTTTTTTGTTGCAGAACAAAGGTGAAGGAAAAATACATAGGCAATGTTTATTATTGAAAAGGATGAGAGAAAATATTTTCAGTATCTTGTTGCTAATTAACGAAGATGAAGCTACCAGGTGTCTTCAACGGATCAATTTTTGGGCTCTTCTTCCTTCTATATCTTCTCTCCTTTTCTCACTGTAAATGGTTTTAAATTTTTGTATGGGTTGGGTAGATAGGGATATGTTGAGTTTGAGTCATGAACTGGATATGTGATTGTAATGTTTTAGTTTCATGAGTAAATATATACTATTTTGTTCAAGTAAAGAATGAATGTCATCAAATTGTCTCTAAATTTGTACACATTTAGTCATATGAATTTAATATACAAAGTATGTTGAATTTTTCATCTCGATTTCACTAAGATTTTAATATTTATTCATGGTTCTATTTTCAAGAAATGGTTAAAATACTTTGATCAAATAATTGTGGTTTTAGGTGTGTAGGGTGGATTTAAAAGAAGAATTTGGTTGACAATAAGATAGGATATGTTAGTGTAAGTAATTAACACTTTTGAATCCATTGGATATGTTAGTGTAAGTAATTAACACTTTTGAATCCATTGGTTTAATTTTTTGTTGTTGATGAGATTGTCTTTATGATTCTATATTTGACTATGTGGCCTACAATTAGGCATTCATTTGTCATTCAGCTAAATAAATTTCAGAAACAATTATAAAATTCAAAAATCATTTTAATTCATGTTGTTTGGTTGAGGTTTAGTGTTGAGTTATGCTTCCCAATTGTTAAGTGAGTGTTTGAATACTAAAACTATAGCTAGATTTTAAGTTTTCAATGCTTTCCTTCGTATATTTTTATTGGGAATTATCTACTATAAAATGCAATGTTTGTGCATAGTTTAATTAAGTCTTTAGGCATTGTGAAGGGAGACCCACCTTGGTCTTGGAGAGCCAGAAGTGTAGGATATTTTAGTCTTTGAATGAATCTTGGCGGTTGGCCAAATCCACCTTTGAGCCTGAGCATTAGAAAGTGGATATTCTATAGGACACATTGGATCTGTTGATTTAGAGACCTAAAAAAACTTATTATAGGTGGAATAGTAGCGGTTGTTGGCTCTTGTGTAGTAGAAGGTGAAGTAGCACCAGTTTCCATAGGCTCACCATGTTGTAGGTCTTGCACTTTTTATTTTAACAATACTATATGGTTTTTAGTTGCATGGTGTGTTGTTGATTCTTCCCATAATCAATCAATAAATCATTGTGCATTTTTCTATACATTTTATTTTCAGTAGTCATCGACTCCACTGTTTCTTTTGTAAATTGAGCAATATTTATTGAAATTTTTGTAGCCTCAATTGTTGAAGTGTCAGAAACTCTTTATTATCAAACCTCCCCTATAATTTGCAACAAGCTCTGGAACATCAGGCTTCTTGGTATTAGGGGCTAGGGCCCAAATGGCCAATGTGTCCCACTACTCACTAAATACAGATCCTTGTAGTACAATTGTAGCTTGTTCCTCTGAGTTGTAGATATTTCTATCATATCTCTTTATTGTATCAAATGCAATTAATTTTTGATATTTTTTCTTCATCTCTTTTATAACTTGTGATTTGATGACTACCTTGGGTAGCTTATGATGGAGGCTCCTCTATTCTACATATTTATCTATAAATTCATCATTCTTTTCCCTCCAAGAAAATTCCATGAATTCCTTAGACTGCACAAAAGAATCATCATCCATGAAATTATTACATGCCTCTTCTCTTACATCATTTTGGCTATCTAAGCTAGTGAGGTCAACCTTTCTTAGCCTCAAACAAAGCTATTGTGGCACAATATTCCTTGGTGGATATGGCATCCCTTGTTACATTTCTTCCTCAATGGCTAAGATCTCTTCACTAGAATAATTTTCATAGTCCACCAAGCTACCTGATTTAACCTTTTGTTTCTCTTGAGGTGGCTCCCTTGGTGGTAAGGCTTGTCTTAGGGGGGGAATCAATATCAATGAATTCAATTCTAGATGACCTTGGAGGAGATATTGGTAAAAAATTTGGCACTTGAAAATAACTCCTTTGCTTCTCTAGTTGAGAAAGGGAAACATTTTTATATTTTCCCTTTACCTTATTTTTATTCCTTCTAAAAACAATGACCTTCTATTCATCAGGGGTCTAGGAAGATCGAATTTATTCCATTATATGGGTATCCCCCACATCTTTTTCCTATATTGCAATGGCCTTCCCCTTGAATTATTCTTTCACCTTGTAGGTTCCCCACCATTGTTTCAAAGTTTTGGAAAACATGCTCTATCCTTTGCATTTCATTATGGATCTCAGCAAGAGAAATAAATTATGGATATATTTCCCTTATCTCCCTCTACAATTTATCAAAATAAATCCATTTTTATTCTTTTTCATTCTATCTTCGAAAATAAAAAATGTTTCTAATGACATCTTCAAGGAAAAAGAAATTATGAATAAATTTTGAGCTTTTATTCCTCATCTTCAACCATGCCCTAAAACCTTCAAGGTCGTGATTTCTTGTTGCTACTCTTCTCATATTCAATGGATTAAAAATATCATTTATCTTATCCCATCCTC
Source organism: Sequoiadendron giganteum (assembly GCA_007115665.2). NCBI lineage: Eukaryota > Viridiplantae > Streptophyta > Pinopsida > Cupressales > Cupressaceae > Sequoiadendron > Sequoiadendron giganteum. The sequence goes on along the minus strand of CM021102.1, from coordinate 291,946,354 downwards.
CGTTAATCATTATAAAATCTAAAAAATAACTGTATGAAGGGAAGAACGTTCCCTTTCCTTGATATTTTAGGTGGTTGTTTTCCACATTCCCCAATTACCATATAGCTTCTAAAAATCCAATTCCTTCTGGCACAACTATGTGTAGTAAGTGGGGTGAAACATCCATACCATAAACCCTAAAAATAGTATAAGTATGATAAGGGATAACATCCCCCCATTTTTGATGAATACCAAGTTCTGGCCTCCTTTCCTTTGACCTCAAATAGTTGTGCAAGGTTCTAGGAATCCTTGGCATATTTACTGTTAGCGCCCTTCCAATTTGGAGGAAAAAAAATTTTGGAACAACACATAATCAAAATTTCTATAATCCTTGTAAAGGACTATATAGTCTAGCATTGCACAAGAAGTTTCGGGTTGCCTTTCTTCTATTTCAATGTCATATCTTTGGCAAAAAATGGAGCACCTCTAAATAGTAGCATTTGCATTAACAACAAATACCAAAAGAACCTAACTCCATGTTTACCCTTTTTCAACTCAACCATACCCTCATGAATTTTTATTGCTAGGTACCCTACATAATCATACAATGTGTAGTATGGAGAATGTTCGATATGTGTTGCCATGTACATCCAAGCTCTAGGTATGCCTGTGACTAGGTCATAACCAATAATTTGGAAGATAGAATAGAAGGTCCTTTTGAAATAAGTAACAAAATAATTGATGGGATAAGGTTCCTTGTTTGAAGGTCCCAAAACCTACCTTTCTACCATCCACAGATGCCAAATAATTTGACAATATTGAAACCTTAAAGGTATGCTTTAACTTCTCATACTTTGCTTTGAATTTATTCTCATCAAGAACAACCATATCTTCACTTCATTTAGAGAGTTTGAATTTTTCTCCAATCTCATCTCTAGTGACCTTAACCATGTATATCCCATCGAATGTCCTCACAATCCTTGTGATTGGATCATAATTCCTAGCCAATTCCTCTATCAAATCCACATCCATATAAACATTAGGTACACTTAGCTTTCCCAAGTCCAACTTCAAAGGGTTACCCATAGAAATGCCACAATTCTTATTCCAAAACCAAAAACTAAAAATCTACCACCTAGTGTAAGGAAATCTAGTGTCTTTGATAGTAGCTTGCTTGTCTACCAATCCTTCCACAATTTGTTTCCCTCAAAACAGTAATTGACGCTTGTGTTTTTCAAAAGTCAATGGTTTTAACTGGTTAGTCAAGTCCTAAACAATAGGTCTAATAGGGATTTTTGAGCTAGAGGATTCTCCTTTAGATGAGGACAATTTTATTTTGGGGCCATGATTCTAGGGTTTACAAACTAGGATTTATTTCAGAAAACTAACAACTTATGACTTAGGCACAAGTTTGACTTATAAAACAAGAGAGCCAAAGAAACTAAATACCTTGAATTTATGTCAAAAATTAGAATAAATGTATAAAAAATGAAACCCTAGTGATAGAGTGCTTAACTGAATGTAATTAAACAATTTCTAAGAAATTTTAGAAGCAAGGAAGTGGTTTTACTTACTAGTTTTCAAAACACTCAAAAACCCTAATTTCATCACTAAACAATCCTAAAAACTGTAGCATGAACTCCTTGAATGCACATAATTCCTTCAATAATCTTCAATTGTTCTTTAAAATAGGTTTTAATGGATTTAAAATCTTCCAATTCAGTAGCTATGTGCCTTCTCTGCCATTATGGTTTTCTTCCATGAATCAGAATGGCTCATTTTCCTTCAAACTCAATTTTGATTGTCAATTATTGATCATATGATGAAATGGCTAGATAGATGACCCAAATTCAGTCAACATAGCTTTAAAAATTTGACTGTAGTCCTCAATTATTGTTGACCAATTACAAACAGGTTTTGTGGACCCAAGATCCAAGTCATTTGCAAGCTCCACCATCTTTACCATCATTGGAAAAGTCCATGTTTCAACTTCCCCTTTTCCCCAATGGTCTTAACCTGTGTGAAACTCTCATAAATGAGGATGTGGAGAAGGGCTCAAATTCAATCTAGAGTCTCAAACATATGTGGGATTTACCATAAGAAAAATTTCTTGTGCACATAACCTTCAGGCACAATGTACAACCAAGATTAAAAGATATCATTTACTTTTATAACGCATGCTTAAAAATCCCTTTAGTAGCACATACTTTACCATCCATACCCCATGCGCTTGAAATATTTAATTAGTATTTCCCTTTCTCTAATGTTACGTATGCCACTTAGTTGAATCCACATGGTGCTCTCCTTCTTCCCTCTTAAGAGATGGGTCCCCCATGTGATGGCGAGGAGTGGTCAATATTGACCCATGTCATTCATCCTCAACTATCGATCTCATTTAAATGAATTTATTCATTCCTTTAAAAGCTTAGTGAGTCCCACTAATGATCAGACACGTGTATTTCTCCTACTACCTCGTGGCATTAATTTAATGAAAATTAAAATCAAACGGGGAAGCGGGAAACAACCTGGATGTAACCATGGCATTCAATCTCCACAATTTATTTACTTCAAGATACAACTTGTTGAATTTCAAATACATTGGGACCAACACTGCAAATGAGCACATGGCACTCACTCGCCAGACTATGAGAATAATATAATGAAAAATAGAACCCAACAAGGGCACAAGGATTGGTCAAGATTTGATATTCTAGACCTGACGATTCTCATAACATTAGAAATTTTCAAGTGCCAATGGTTAGTAACTTAAAAGGTGAATTGACTAGGCACACGATGGATGAGGACATAAAAATTAAGGTTGATACTTTAGGTCAATCATAGAAAATTTAAAAGCCTTGACATTTAGATACTTATCCAAAAATTAAAAGATTTCAACTCACATAAAATAAGGCAATGTTTTAAACAAGATGACAAGTAACAACCGATACTATTAGGATCAAGGGGTCGATAAACAAACAAACTCAATGGTATAGGTCATGACTTGAATGATCGAGAACAGGATATCGATAGTCAACAATGAAATATAATTTTTACAAAGGGAATAAGATAGGATTTTTTAGAGGAATTAAGGCACATATAAACCCTAGAACTAAAGAGCAACACAAAACCTAAGCTCTAGGACATGAAATAAACAAAAAATTTGAACTTTAACAGTGGAACACAAAAAAAAATTAGGGGTTCCACTAGTGGCTCCTATTGGGAACATCAATTCTTCTAGGATTGAGTGAGATCACAAAATCTCAAATTAAAGTAGACCAATCCATAGAGAATAAAAACCAAGAACTACCCAGATAAGGTAGTAAAAGAAAAACCAAATGCAACCAAAGAAAACACAGCTATGTAAAAAAGTACAAAACCTATAATGTACATGGAAGAGTGCATATTTCAGGAGAAATATGGCTTCAATAAATATCCAAGTACTAGAAGTTTAGGAATTTCACCTATTAGATCTTGTAATAAATATGAGTCTTAACCATGTGTGTTGTTTATCAAATAAGGACCGAGCCATAATGATTCAAAATTTCCACATTTTCTCTTATCCTTAGATCTTGCATTCCACTTCAACACCATGTCTCCTACTTGGAATTTTCTTGAATATTTTTTCTTATCATGTAGGTTCTTAACCTGCAGCTATAATTTAACATTTATGTTCAGAGCATCTCTTCTTCTTTCATCCACTTCCATCAATGCATCAATCCTATGTTGCATCTCATCACATGCATCTTCATCATACTCCTAGATAAAATTATACATATTTATAGGGTTGTTTTTAGGTAACCTGGATAGAATGCCATATACTAAATCAAAAGGTGCATAACTAGTGGATTTCCTGACAATCAATGTATCTACCCATAGAGATAACTTTAACTTGGAATCCCAAGCTCTCTTATTCTTCTCAAGGATCGTTTTGATAATCTTCATGAAGATTTTGTTTCTTGAATCTCCCTAGCCATTACCCCGAGAGTGATATGGTGAAGAGTATGACATTTGAATCTTAGGTTTTGAGTAAAAATATATAAATTCCCCATATCTGAAGCACATTGCATTCTCTATAAAAAAAATTTAGGTACTCCAAACTTGGTCAATATTTAATCCATCAATAAATCTATGACTAATTTTCTTGTTCCTATTTTTGTTGGAATGGCTTCCACCCATTTTTTAAAGCAGTATGTGGCCACAAGAATCCATGAGTGGTGTTGGTGTTTTAAAATGCAACCCAACTCAAATTTATAATTATTTAAGAGGTAGCCAACCTATATATTGAAGAACCACAAAGGCTAGTGGCCAATTGACAAGATCCATTCAAATACTGACATCTCCTACACTTCTGGCTCTGTGGGACCAAGGTGGGTAAACCTATACAATGCCCGAAACTTAATTCACTCATATACCAACATTGCTTTATAAAGCAAATAATTCCCAATGAAAATACACTAAGGGAGGCATTAACAACTTCAAACTTGGATAAATTCTTAGTAACTCAACCCTCTCTCATCCATTGGAAAGAAGGACAAACAACAAGTTAAACAATAAGATTAGAATAATTTTGCAATTATAAAATGTTCCTAAGATGCACAAACTGAAAAATAGATCAATGCTAGTTCTGGGCCATGGAGTCAAACACATAAAATGAATTCTCCAGCAAACAGTCTTCAACTAGTGGATTTAAATTATGGATGTTTTGCATCAGCTGTTAGTGTCTTGCATCAGCAATCCTTCTCTTGATATCAATCAAATTCTTCTTATCAAATCCCATCTACACACCTGAAATCACAATCACCTGCACAAAGAATTTTAACCATTTCCTTGAAACAAAACAATGAACAAACAACACAATCTCATGAAACCTGAGATGATAAACTCAAAGACACTTTGTATTGTTGAATTTATATAAATAAAAGTGTACAAAGTTGGAGACAATCTAATGACATTCATGAATGTGCAAACACCTTCATGATGCTAATTGCATAAAATGGTTGTATTTACTCATGAATTGATAAAATTACACCTTACAGACTCAAACAATGACTCAGAATTTACAATTATCTATCTACCCAACCCAATATAAAAACTCATAACTTCATCTTAGAACCTCAACAATGAGAGAATAATAGAAGATATAGAAGAAGAGAGGCAAGCAATAGCAACCCTAAATTCAATCTAGAAATGCCATCTGGAAGCTCCATTCATAGTTGATCAACTAAAAGGAATATTTCCTCCTCCTTCCTCTGCAGCAACAAACTTATTACCTCAAAAACAACATTATCATCATTGCCCAGCAACAGAAAATCAGCCCATATGGAGATTCTTCAAATTCACCCAGTTGGAAAATATCTCTTCCCGTGCATTCTCGCACACCTCGCAAGAATTTAGGCATCGTCACCAAAATCCTGTGAGGTCAATGAGAATCACCCTAAATTCAATTTTGTGAGCTCCCATGTTCTACTCATGGTCGCCATTCACATTTTCAAGCTCCTCCATCGAGCTCCATGCAACCTCCTCTCCAGGTCGTGCCTCCTACCATTCTGGCCTCCATACACTCCTCATACTGTGTGTACCCTTCCTTTCACTGGTATAGGCCTCTTGTAATTTTACCTTCAGGCCACACCTTCACCTACTGGTTGTGCCCCTCTCATGGTGGCATCTTTGTTTGGCATGGGCCTCCTCCCTGTAGTGTGTGCGGGCCTCCTTCCACACTAGCACAAGCTTCTCATTTAGTAGGTTGTGCCCCATGAGATTTCATTTATATGAGGCACCTTGTCACAAAGCTCATACACCTTCATTTTCTGCACTGGATCCTCCTTGATGAATACGCATTACCTGTTCCCTTATGCTTTGATGGATGTCTAAGACCAGTCCCGAGAAAACACACCCACCTTCATATTACTGCACAAGATTCTCCATTGGTGCTGGTTCGAGCCTTTACCTGTTGGCTTGTGCCTCAAACAACATCTATATAAAATTTTATTAAGCCTATTAAACAAATACATTTGTGTGTAACCTATTAGAACCTTAAAAATCCATAGGAAAAACTAAGGGTTTCCCCATTTCACCCTCACATTTTCCTATCATTTCCATATAAAATTCATTTTATCACTCGTGCTTCTTTAATAAATTTTACCTTTATTCATAAAATCAACATATGCCTTATACCCATGCCATAATATTTCCTTTTGTATCATATACCACTATACCGCGGCCTCCCACAATGGGCTCGCGGTATGGCGGTGGCGGCTAAGGAGCAGGCAACAAGTTTTTACCACACTACCGCGTGTGCTCAAACCACAGACTACGGTGACCGTGGTAGCGGTTGGCAGACAGTGAAGGGGAAGCCACCATGGTACCACAGATGGTCTCCAGGTAGACTGTGGTGACTACAGTTGACGGTTTGTAAGTGGTGAAGCAAGCAATTAATGTGGTTACCGCGATACCATAGGGGGCTCCAATGAAGACCACGATAGCACGGTAAATCCATTAGCAGTTAACAACATGGACATTGTGATACCATAGCTAGGAAGAATAGTGACTGCGGTAGTGCGGTAACAAGTAAGCAAGGATGAGGTAGCATGAAAATTCAAATACCATGCAAGCACTATAGTGTAGAAACAAAGCCTGTAGTAGAGCGATGAAAAGGGTGAAGTATGGAAAAGTCAAATAATCACCATATCGCGGGGTGCAGATAGTTTGACTGCGGTAGAGCGGTAGGCATAAAGGGAGATTTCACAGCAATGTATAAAGTGATAAAATAAAAGGGCATAAACATATTAATATAAAATCAAAGCTTAACTATAGTTTTAAATATTTGATTTGCCGATAAGGCAGTATAATCAAATATTTTAATTTCTGCAACGGAATGTGAACAGATGTAGCAGAAAACTGAAAGGTTGTGGCTCTTCGAATTATATTGTATAAATATTTTGTAAAAGAAGGAGAGCTGAGAGGAGGAGTTAGAGTCAGGAGTTATATTTTTCTCGAGAGGGGACTGGGGAATGCAAATAATGTACAAACTTTTTTTCAAGCAAAATCAATAGATAGATCATTTTGAATTTGTGAAACTCTTTCTATTTTGAGTTGTGATATAATAATTTATATTTCTTGTGAGGGTTGTCTCCAACTTGAAGTCTTAAATCATTTAAATCAATGTATCAAGCATATGTTTGATTTATCAAAGTGCAAATTTCACTCTGTGTGATTTGGTTGATTGGTGTCTGCAAGTCAGAATTAAAATCCTTTTAAACAAGTCATAGTGATTTAGTATTTCTTTTGGATTGTTGAAGTAGAACCTGATAAGAAAACATTCTCGCACTATTTATGCAAGCCATATATTAATGAAGTCATATGCCAGTCATTAGAATTTCATTTTTAAAAGTGCCTAGCAACTTGAATTAAGATAGAGAGGGAAAAATGCATAATTCATTGTATTTGACTCCATTGCCCATGTGGATAGAAGGCACTGATTTGCCTCAACCCAGAGATCAAATTTCATACAACTATTATTCTAAAAACCTTTCATTTGTGCAGTAGGAGTAGGATTAGTTGTATTAATCTTATCTATCCACTTCCCTTTGCCATTGTAGATAGATTGTTTCACCAGGAAATACATCTTAAATCTGCAACATACACATAGGTGCACCCGCCTAGGTTTTGCAGAGCCTGAAGAGTAGAAGGTACAATTGCATCAATTGGCCTTGTTAGTTGGCCAAAAGCATTGTGAGAGCTTGGCAACCTCTCGTGGTTCAAACCTGTGTTTTTGAGAACCAACATAACCAGCTACTATGGCAATTCATGAGACCACACTTACCTCCCTCACATTAGCGCGATGGTCTCTCCTAGCGTAGACAGGGAAAAATGGCACAATAATTTCAATTGCATCTGATTGAAAGTTTCCACGAGATTTTCAATAGATTCATCTGTGAATGTGTGAGCATGGCATCCATTCCATGCTTGGCGTGGATCAAAATACAAATATGCCCCCCATACCTGATTTACATTGTGCATGCTCAATGGTTTATTTTAATCATCCTCTATTCAATCTCATACTTTACTTGAGTTGAATAAGACAAAATTTGTGCCCATAATTACAAAATAGAACTTCCCCAAACAATTTTGATAAATTTTCATGGTAGGCTTGAGTCCCCATGTATCGAAGATTCCTTGCAATGTTGAATTGGTCTTGTTTCCTTATTTGTCCTTTTTAAGTCTCCATTTTATGTTTGGTAAGCTCTCAAAGAGCTAAGTTTACCATTGACCCCTTCTCATTGGATTCCCAGCATGCATAAAATACTTTCTTTTCAATATCATATAGTTGTTCAAAAATACCATGAACTCTTGCACCACCCAAGCATTTATAACTCCATAGCTATGTGAAACATGTCGGGTCACTATGTGAGTCCAACCTAAAAAGAATTAGTTTTCAAACTAGTTTCACTTCATTTGACCTTGCGGAAACCTTTGAGTGTATCTGAGGTGAAAACATGAACTGGGAAGTCATTAAAACTCATTTCAGGCATATTTGAAAAATGAGAAAAAATTGGCTAGGTGGGCTTTGGAATCAATCTAGGAAATCAGTCAAACGACCTCGTGAATCAATGAGAACTTACAAGCATATATTTATTTGACCCAATAATACAATGCAAAAGACGGCCCAGAGAAATCAATCACAAGGTGAAATATATTAATCCCCCAATTTGCTCAGTTAAACTTTTGTGAAACAACAACAGTTCTGAACCAACTCAAATTAACTTAACTGCCAATTTGTAAAAAAAATGAATCAACTCCTGGCAAGTTGCCATCATACATAGTAAATCATTTAGATATCCTGAGCACGTGTGCAAAAGGAATTTTCTTGAAACATCACTGATCAAAATTTATTAAAGATCAAAGTTGACCACTCAGAAAGGTTGTCAGGAATGCAGATGTGAAACTGAACAAACTGCATTCGGTTTCAATCTGCTAAAAATATAGAATCATATCATGAGGCTTTGAAAAATGACACCTGAGATCATTTAGGTATGGATAATATGGAACAACACTCATTTTGACTTGATAGTCAACTGGTTGAAAAATCCATGCTCAAATAGGATGCAACTTTGCAAAACAAACAGTCTACAAACAATAGAATAGTGTCAAAACCCTCCAGCTTCACTTTTGGGAACTCTATCAAAACTCATTATGGGAAGCTAAAAACTAACACACACGCTCACATAAGTCAATAAAATATGTCTACAAATGGGTTTTGTACACCAATCATCAGGGTTCAAATTATAAGCCTCCAAAGTGGGTCCCCTAGACTATTTCATTAGGTGCACTTCTGAAAGTGCAGAAGCAAAAAATTTGAAACAAGCATCTCAAATTTGCAAAATTTGAGAGTGCCATCAAGTGGCCTCCACTAGATTTATTAGATATATTTCCATTGAGTTCAATTCCCCATTATTGAAATACTGCTTTGACTGTAACTGGTCTAAGGGGAAGATTCCAGGAGAATTTCTATTTCCTAAATAACCTCTAGCATGCATCACATGCTCTTACCAGTTTGTGTGCATCTTTAAAAAATTTAGGCCACCAAAATCCAAATCTTAAGAATTTGTGAGCAGTGGTTTTAGCCATGTAATGCCCACCACATACTCCAGTATGGATTTCATCTAGAAATTTAGTAGCCTTGGATATATCAACACATTTTAACATAAAACCCTCTAGGTTTCATCATCATATCTCACCTTTTATGATTACATACTTGATGGCATACAATTTTAGGGCTCTTTTCTCATTTTTAGTTAATCCCTGAAGGCATTGCACCAATAACAACCTTCCATATCTCAAATATATGATCTATCAAAATCATCCTCAATATTTATCTATTGGAATCTAGGTTCACTTCAACCATTAACTTAGCCAATCCCTGACCTCTCACCAATTTGGTGATCTGGATGTCAGTATTAAATTCTTGAATCTTATTTATCCATCTGCATCTTCTATTTGTGAGTTCATTTTTGGTAAAGATGTCTTTTACAATTCCACTTGGAACATAAGTAACGACTGTTTCTCCCACAACATAAGTCCTAAAGTTCTTTATAGACTTAACAAGTGTGTATTCTTGTTTCTTCATTAAATAATACTTTAATTATGCAGCTTGAAGAGATTTACTAAAGAAGGCAATAGACTATTCAAAGCCTTCTTGATTATTTTGTAGTAGAACTACAAAAATGGTGTGAAATGATGTAAATGAGAATATTTGTAGTGGCTTGGAAAAATTAGGGTTTCTTAAGACTAGGGCCTCCTTAATTTCCTATTTAATTTCTTGAAAATCTTTACTTGGCTCTTCAGTCCACTCCACTTTATCACCCTTCTTCAACATCTTGGATATTAGGTGAGTAATCTCTGCAAAATTTGTAATAAACCTTCTCAAGAAGTTAATATGACTAAAGAAATATTGAATTCCTTTCACATTCTTTGGTTGGAGAATCTTGTCAATGGTAGCTACCCTCTCAGGGTCACTTCTCACTCCCTCTTTGGAAAGAATATTTCCTAACAAATTTCCTTTAGTGAATCCAAAGGCACACTTCTTTGGGTTGAATGAGATGCCATATTCTAGAGCCCTGATGAAAATATTCTCAAGGTGCATATAATGATCTTCCTCTTTTTTGGAATAATTCATTAGATCATCGTGGTAGATTGCTAAAAACAAGTAAATGAAATTAGAAAAGGCTACATCCATAGACCTTTGAAAGGTGGAACCTACATTGGTCAAAACCAAATAGCATTCTGACATATACATAGGTGCTCCATGGAGTTATAAATATAGTCTTATACTACCCAAACTCCTTCAATTTTACTTTTTTATAGCCAAATAAACCATCTATCATAGACAAAAATTCACATCCAGTCACCTCTTGCAACATGGCTTCCATATTAGATAGTGGATAGTTATCTTTTAATGATGATATGTTCAATTTTTTGAAGTCAACACATAATATTATATCACCATTCTTCTTCTTGATCGACACTAGATTAGACACCTAAAATGAGTGTCAAATAGGTTTTATAATGACAACATCCCTTAGCTTGACCAATTCATCTTGCATTTTTGGAGCTAAGGTTGGATTAATAGGTCTTTTCTTCTGCCTAAAAGGTTTGGAATCTTCATTAAGGGGAATCTCATGTTGGAAAAATTCCTCCCTATATGCTTTCAGTTCATCATATGACCAAGCAAAGACATGTCAATATTTTCTTAACAAAGCAATCAACATTGTCCTTATCTTGGGCTTCATATTTTTTCCCACATAAACCTTTTTAGGGGCATTTTTAGTCCCCAAGTTTACTTCTTCTAAGTCCTCTAGATGGGTAGTAGTTGTTTAGGCATTGCTTTTGTCCTTATATTCAAAAACTCTTTCTAATGCCACAAGGCCCTCAAGAATCTTATTTCCCTTCAGCTGAATAACTTCAATTCCAAAGACTACATCCTTTCCATCGATGTTCTCAAAAAAATACCCTAATTCAATCTCTTGACTCTCATACTCATCAATACACTTTAAAAACCTCAATATGTCTTCATCATCATTGAAGACTTGCAAGTTGTGCACATTGCTATGGATTGATGGCCTTGTTTGCATCTCAATCTTGGAGATACTAGAAAATGTTACCTCATCAGGTCTTAGTTCAATGTTTTCATGTAGATCTACCTCTCTATTTTGACCTCTTTCCATCTAGTCATTTCCAAATACATCAAATTGTTGAATGGAATCCCATACAGTATTCCTGTAATGATTTAAACTTTTGTTTTTACATGCATATTTAGATCTAACCTAGGATATTACTAACTTAGAATCATCTATCACCATTAGTTTATTTATCCCATGTTTGTCTGCTAGTCTCAATCCCAGTAGCAAGGCCTCATACTCTACCACATTGTTTGTGAAAACAAAAGAGAAAGTGAAAGAAAACTTAAATGTGTTGTCACTATGTGAAACAAACAATATACCTACACCTGACCCTTCTTTATAACTTGCGCCATCAAAATACATTTTCCAAAGGTCGTCTTTATTAGATAATCTTGTAACCTCATTATAAATAGATGTAGGTTTCCTTTCATGTTCTCTTGGTAGCTCCTCTACCTTGAATTCACCGATGTCATTATCTAAAAAATGAAATATCATCCTCATGAGCATGCTTAATCATGTGTGGAACCTTTGATTCTCTTACCAATTTGACATCTTTTCCATCAATTAAGAAGGTAGAATAATACATATCACATTGCATGCTACCTCCCATGGAAGAAATCCACTTTCTTGATAGGAAAATTTCATATTTGGGTGGGATATATATGATAACCACACTCATTTTGAACTCCTTTTTCTAGAAATGCAACTAGTCTATAAGGAAGCTCATTTATTACACCAATCACAGGGACTTCCCTTGAGTCCATAGAATAGAATTTTCCATGGGTACTATGAACTTTCAATCCCATTGATTCCATGATCCTAGATAGCATTATATTGTTAGATTCCCCTGAGTCAATCATAGAATTCATCAAGAAGTTTTCATCAACAATCATTGTTAGAAAAAATGGATTTATGATTCTAGGAAAGGTAGTCACTAAATTTCCCAGAAAAATGTGAGGGATCTTAGTGATTACTCCCTCAACTTCCTTATATATATTTTATTTTCCACTCACTCTAGTTGGAGTAGACACCATTGGCTCATTACAGGATGTAGTATCACCATTGGTAATGGCTACTATCTTTGGTTTATTCTCATCAATTCTCATCATCTCAAGAAAAGGAATAAAAAATTTTACCTGACTAAGAAATTGAAACATATCAACAAGGGTATACTTAGGTAGGTCAATTCGAATCATAAATTTCTTTGCATTACTCTCCTTCTATTACTCATCTTTTGCTTCAAATTTGGTCTTAGCATCCTTCTTTTCAAACTTAGAATTATATTTTTGTGCTTTCATTTTCATAGCAGGAGACTTGACTTCTCCATCAACCTTTGGTTTCTCAACTTTCTTGGCCTAGATTTTGTCTCCCTTACTTTATTTTTCTTTAGGTCCATCAGCTTTGCTATCAAAAATTTTTTATTATTATTTTTCATTCTTCTCTTTAATGAAGAGGCCAATAGCTTTACCTTGGTCACCACCCACTATCTTGTTTCTTAGTTGATATGAAACTCTAGCTTGTGCAACCAAGGCTATTTCATATAATGCAATTTATTCATATGAAGGTATCCTTAGAGACACATTATCTTCAGTTGCTTCCAATTCATACACTTCGTTATCATTATCATTATCTTCATTAGAAAGAGCTTGTTGGTGTTATTTATCGGTTATATGCCTTTGGTCGTCCACATCAAGTTCATGAGATTCCACGTCAGATGAGAATTTATTATCAAAAAAATCAAACCTTCTCATGATCATGTTTACTTAAACATCATACTCATGAGATTGATCATAATCTTTTGCCATACCTTCAACTTCAACCAATTATGCAACTACACACTGGTAAGGAGAATGTGGCAACTAACAAACCATGCACCAAGGGGTCTAATGAGTGAAATTTTTAGATTGTTTTTGTAAAGGATCGGGTATGACTTGATCTTGTTTACCTTTCTTACTGTTTGGGACTAGTTTTCCATTTTTTTAATTGATCTTGTAAGGGTAATTTTGAAGCCTTGGGGTCTTTTCATTTCTTTGGAACTATTTCTTGTTGTTCCTATAGACATGGAAAATGTACAATTTTTGTTGGACACACTTACTAATAACATTTCCTCTTAAATCACACTCTCAACATTTCATCGTAGTCTATCCCTTAATCTAATGAGTCACTATTTATCTGATTAAGTCTATCAGCTCCTCTGATTAAATTAACCTATTTAATTTAATTAACCTAACATATCTGTTTAATTAAATAAATCATTTTATTTGATTAAATTCTCTAAAAGTCCTCTCATTAAATTAAATAAATTAAACCTTATTTGATTTGATCTAACATGTTCCTTCTTGATTAAATAAATCAAATTATTTATTTAATAAATCATTTCCTCTCAATTCTTGATTTAAATTAATTCATCTATTTAAGTCTAAATTGTCACATCATCTAATTCTTCATTTAATTAATCAAACCATTGATTAAGTTAATCCTTCTCACTAAAATCTTCTAGAGAATGCAACTTGCACAATAAATCAATTACTTTGATTTATTTAATTCTCCATTTTCCCTCACATAGCATCAAAAGGGAATATTCCCTTGTTTGAATTCAAAAATTCCAAGTAGACTTATACATCCAACAAGGCATTCACTCCTCTTACATGTCCTTGTGCATTGATTCAAGTGGCATTTATTTCATTCCTTTTCCCTCTCACAGGTCATTTCTCAAATTTGAAATTCCACCTAATGGCATTTATCATGCACATTGACCAAAATGTGCTCATTCCTCAACCATTCACATCTTGACAAGTGGTACTTGGCCATTGGATGTTGAATGATCCCACGTTTCTCTATTTCATTCTCTCTTCCATTTTGGAAATATATAAATTGGAGACTTCTCTCCTCATTTATCATCCACAATCTTCATGCAAAGTTACTCTCTTCAATTGAGAACTATTTTTTCTCATTTCATCCAAACACACAACTTTGAGTAAACTTACTATGCTCAAATTCACCTTCACTTCATAGATTTTAAGCAAGGTTATTCTCTTCATTTGAGAATTAATCTTACTCATAACATCATTCAGCTTGTTCAAGGATTGGGAAAGGGCTGCTTACTACACAACATGGTGGCACCAATCCACTATGAGATAAAGGGTTAATTATGTTTCCTATATGCTGATGTTTAACTTATTTTTCTACTCATTGGTTGCATATCTAAACATGGTTAAATATTTCATAGGGATGTCTAGGTTTTCTGGTTTAAACTAACTTTCATGCTAACAACGTGAAATTGTTTAAGCCTTATCTTGTAGGTTTTGGCATCCACAGTTCCCAAGCCCCTATTCATTCTTATCCATAGTTTATTTAATATCTTTGAGGTTTTTCATCATATTTTCCCATCTCTCATTATAAGGGATACTTGAACCAAAAGCCTTTTCATGTTTATCTTTCTGATTGTTTGGATTTTTAAAAATATTTACATCATCCCTTCTTCCCACTTTTCTTGAGGATTTCCTATTGCATTTAATATTCATGCCTTAGATTCTAAGGGTCTTTATCTCTCAGGTTGAAATCCATTTTGGTATCAAATGAATTGAAGTAGGTAATAAGGCATACTATATCATTCAACCTCAAACTATGTAGCAGTCTATTCATAGATTTTTGAAATCTGATATTAAAATTAGACACCATTTCATTTTTCCCTTTGGTGATATTGTTAAACTCATTGACCATAAAGTTGGGGTTAGTCTTATCTCTATATTGCTCTCTAAATATCCTCTTGAATTATTCTGAAGAGACAATTCTACCATCAATTAAACCTTTGTACCAATCTCTAACATCCTTTGTCAAAGAGTGCATGAACAAATTCATGACCACATCCTCATGTTCCACCTCATAATCATCTAGCATGTTTAGAAAAAATCTCAGATGATCCTCTCTAGAAATTGCACTATTTCTAGTAAAATTTCTCAACACAACTCTGATGTTATTGTCAATGGGATTTGGGCATCTAGGAATCCCATCAAAGAATGACTATCTATACCTCTCCAAATTCATAGGCTGCCTATGAAACTAGTTATCTCTATCCTCATTGTTCCTATTTGTTTCTCCACCTCCTCTCTTGTGATCCACATTTCTATTATTAAATTTATTGTGAGTAGAATTATTATTACTTATGCTCGTATTCTTAGAATTATGAGTGGATTGATCAATATGAGTAGAAGTTTTTGCATCACTTGAGGATGCAGGTTTTATCATGGATTAAGAAGGATCTTGTGAGCTAGAGGCCAAAACACCTTATGCTTAGCATGTAGTCTTCAAGAAAACCAGCTTCCTTTTCATCTCAACATTTATAGCCATGATCTCCATTTGAGATCCTCATTTTTTCCTTAATATATCCATCTCATATTATGATTTGGGGGGAATGGGAGGCTTCTCATATGTCGATTTTTCATTAATAACCAAGTTGTTTATAGGTTGTTTTCCTTTTGCATTTGGTGGGTTGGAGATATTTTCATTAGGATGTGGAGCAACACCACTTATAACATTAGATTTGGTTCAGTTGGTGGTATCAACATTTTTTATGGGATAATATTGCTTATTCTTATCAAGGGTATTAGACACAACATGTCCCAAGTTAATTGGTTCAAGTTCAACCTTGTTTATGAGTCTCATTTGGTCTAGTTGTCTCATCAGGGTCTCCCTTTCAATCATAGAATTCATAATCTTCTCTTCCTTTCCCTTTCATTATTCCTCCTTATCTCTCTAAATTTGATTCTCTCTTCTCAGAGCACTAACATCTCCAAAATAGTCTTTGGGGTCTAGAAGAGTGATCTCTGAACTAGAATGCTCTTCCATATCTATCAAGTTTTGAGTTTCATTATTGGTTCCAGATAACAAGTCAAGTGATAAAGGTGAATATCCACAAAATGTAGGAGGGATAATGTCACTAATAACAAGAAAATTGGTAGAAGAAACATTTCAATGGTGGATCCTACTTCTACTCCTACTTTTCCTAGGTCTAGATCTATGGATACTTGTGAGAGTCTTATTACCATAATAATCTTCTTCTTCATGGGCTGACCATAGAATATTCTCTTGAATTTCATGCCTAGTAGAACCTCTTCATGGAATTTTTTTTTAAGGAATGGGATGGGGAGTAGACTTACTTTTATCTTCTTCCTTAGCTCATAATGATGGTGGGATCCAATGATTTGAGCCTTCATCCTTATGTACCCATTAGCCATTTTTCTTGGGATTCTTATGAAGCTTGCCTAATAAATATTCTTTTGGGTGCTTCTTCATGTAACCTTTGGTTCTCCTCATATTTCTTGTGCAGATCTTCTTCTTCAATATCTCCTTAACTTCTTTGAATAATGCACACTGATGTAGAAACTTCAAAGTCACCACCCAAATTATATTGGGAATTATAAATAATAAAAAAATATTTGTATATCTTTAATTGAATTGCATAGATTTGCAAATACAAAGAACTCCTAAGACCATCCTCAACACTCTAGATGGAGGATTTTCATGGGCATACAAGGAATTGATAATATTTATGCAAATGACCTTCAAACTGATAAATGGTGAGAAAATTCAACTAACTTTAGAAATATTTGACAAATATTTGTAAAATTTAACACCCCATGAAAAATATATGTGACTCTAACCACAATGCTTGGGAAAAGCATACTGGGACAAGAATATCTTCACAAAACTAGTCCCCAATCGAGTCACCAATTTGTTGGCCTTTTTTTTAAGAACCAAGATGATATTTAAGGAAGCCTATGTACTTTTCCATTTCCAATTATTAGTAAACTGGAGAGATTGGCCAACGAACGAGTGAAATCAGCAATGCTTTCTTCCTGCACTTTGTGCTTTGTCAAACTTGAGAGGATGATCCCATTTAATGTATTTAAATACCTACACACCTAATGAGTGAATACATTGTAAATAACAAATGAATTATGATATAATAGCTTAGCAAATGGAATTTATCAAAGAAGTTGGCTACTCCCTAATAATACTCAACATTCAAAGAATGAGAATGGTAAAAATCAACATAAAATAACAACAATTGTAATCCATTTAATTTTTTTTAATACAGTTGATTTGTTATTGAATTAACCAACAAAATGTATCATGAATACTCACTTAGATCAATGCCCTATCCTAGGAATGGAGTCAATATCAAAACCTATACAATTTGACAACAATTTAAAATGTGTAACATAATTAAGCTTTGATAATACCACATTGTAGTATCAAATTCTTTATAATTTTAGTCATAACTTCTTACTAACATCCTAGTACTCAACTCACATGAATCTACAACTTCATCCAATCATTTTCAATAATTATTTGAATTAAAAGAAAGAACGAAACAACACATCCACTAAAAATCAATGGAGACAAATAACATAATCCTTGATCATATTATTCATAATTCATGAAACAAGTACAATAGGAGAGAAATGGCTTTGAATTTCAACCATTTTGTATTCAATTTCCAATATTGTTATATCAAAACTACATATGAATATTTTAAAGACTCAAGAACTAAGACAAAACTATAAAATGCTTTTATATTCTCTCTACAAAATTCTCTATGATCAATTACAAGGCAAAAAACCCATACTTTTGGCCTTTAATTCCTTCTTATAGAAATGAAGGAGAAAACCAAGCTTCGGGCGAAAAAGTACAAATGTGTCTTTGGTATTGGACTGATACAAAATATTCCCTATTTAGTTATATTTTCAATTTCACATGGAGGGAAATGTTACATGAGGCAAAGAATATTTCCATTTTTTGTTGAAGATCAAGTATCGAATTGAAAAAGGCATCTTTAAGATGATGTAGCAATGTTCATGTGCTTCCAAAAGTGTATCCATATACCCAATCATAAATTGAAATAAAAGAATAAAGTATACAAGGCAGAAGAGACAAAAGACTTAAACACGTCTTTGGCCTTGTCATCAAATTCAAATTGGGGAGAAGACGTTTATCCATAGTTCATCAAAATCCTAATTTGTATTGGTTTGAGGCTATGCATTGTATTTCTCCCATCTATTATTCACCATAGTTGTAAACTCAGAAAGACAAAATTGTAATGTCACTTGATAGTTTCAGCTCAATCATCTTGAAATTCCAAATATTTATCTTTTTAGGATTAGATTTTCTCTTCTGTAGGCTAATTGAATTTTATGATTTCATCATATTTTGTTCTATAAGGGGCATACATGGTTACCACTTGGTTTTCTTCTTTGTCAAATTCTTCCAGAGGAAATTTTGCATGAGTGAGCATATCCATGTTTTTGTTTAGCATGATCATATCATTCCCTTGACAAATTAAAGTTTCTTGTTTTGAAATAATTTCATTTGTTTCCTTCCTCCAATCCTTTAGGGCTTTAAGATTACCATATTCTTTCAATAAGGAGGGAAGAAGACCACAATTCATCTCATGAAAATTCTAGACAAGCTCCCTTATCTTGGCCTCCAAAGGCTCTATTTTTACTCTAAATTCTTGAATTCCATTTACAGTCTTGAGGGTTGGCTTGATATTCTCAGGTGCATTGACATCATGCTTGGCTCCCACAAAAATTATTCTCAAGTCTTTCAGTCTTGGGATCCATGTATCCATTAGAGGAATTACCACCTCCTTATCAATATCATAGTTATTTATTGCATCCTTAATGGAAGAATAATAGCATGGATGCTAATTAATTTTTTATTCACTCCTATATTCAAATGCTCTAAAACTATAGTGACAATATTCATGTTTCCAACAAAAATTTCTCTATCATGTTTATCACATTTCTCTTCATATTCCTTTAACTTTTGGATTAGTTCTTCCTTGTTGAACTCTTCTTCCTGTTGTGCATTGGATGTATCTAGCTTATCCACTAAAATGAGCACATTTCCAATATTGTAGGGAATAATTTCTCATGAAGAACTTCTTGGAGGTGGAATACCAGCAGTTGTTGGCTCTTGTGGAGTAGAAGGTGAATTAGCATCAATTTCCATTGTCTTGCCTTGTTTTAGGTTTTTCATTTTTTCTTTTAACAATACTAGTTTAGTTTGTAGTTGCATGGTGTGTTGCTGATTCTTCCCATAATAAATAATTGTACTTTTTTCGATAACTTTCCTTTTCAGTAGTTACCAAGTCCACTACTACTTTTGTAAACTAAGAAACATTGATTGAAATTTTTTTAGCCTCAATTATTGAATTATTAGACACTCTTTGTATTATCAAACCTCCCCTATAATTTGCAGCAGGCTCTACAATATTAAGCTTCTTGGTATTAGGGGCTAGGGGCCAAATGGCTAATGTGTCCCACTGCTCACTGAATGTAGATTCTTGAAGTGAAATTATAGCCTCTTCCTCTAATTTTTAGAGAGTTCTATCATATCTCTTTATTGTATCAGATATAATAAAAGAAGATAAGTCCCATTTAGACAATAAAAGAATTCCACTTTTTCTTACCAATTCTCTACCCTTAGATGCAGTTACTTTTTGATATTCCTCATTAATCTCTTTTATAACTTGTGATTTGATGACTATGTTGAGTAGCTAGACATGGAAGCTCCTCTTTTCTAAAAATTTATCTACATATTCATCCTTCTTTTCCTTCCAAACAAATTCCATGAATGCCTTGGACTGCACAAAGGAATCATCATCCATGAATTTATTACATGCTTCTTCTCTTACATCATTTTGGCTATTGAAGTTAGTGAGGTCATTATTGCTTAGCCTCAAACCAAGCTATTTTGGCACAATCTCCCTTGGTGGATATGGCATCCCTTGTTACATTTCTTCCTTCAATGACTAGGATCTCTTCATCAAAATCCTCTTCGTAGTCCACGAAGCCAACTGATTGAACCTTTTTTTTCTTTTGAGGTGCCTCCCTTGGTGGTGAGGATTGTCTCATTGGGGAATAAATATCAATGAATTTAGGTCCAAACGACCTTGGAGGAGATAGTGGTGGAATTTATGGCACTATCAAAGGACTCTTTTTATTCTTTGATTGAGAAGGGGAAATAGTTGTATCCTTTCCATTTGCCTTATTTTTCCTCCTTCTAAAAACAATGACCTCCTATTGCTCAAGAGGCTGGGAAGATATCCCTTCTTCCATTATAGGGGTATCCCCCACATATTTTTCCTCTATTGCATTGGACTTCCCCTTTTCTTGAATTATTATTTCACCTTGTAGGTGCCCCACCACTAATTCAAAGTTTGGGAAAACATGATCTATCCTTTTCATTTCATTAGGGATCTCAACAAGAGAAATAAATTGTGGATCATTTTCCCTTATCTACCTCTACAATTTATCAAAATAAATCCATTTTCCTTTTCTATCATTCCGTATTTTAAAATAAAAAAGTGTTTCTAATGACATCTTTAAGAAAATAAAAATTATAAACAAACTTGGAGCTTCTATTTGTCATCTTCAACCATGCCATAAAACCTTTGGGGTCATGGTTTCTTGTTGCTACTCTTCTCATATTCAATGGCCTAAGAATATCATTTATCTAATCCCATCCTCCTTTAATCATTACAAAATATAAAAAACAAGCATATGAAGGGAAGAATGTTCCCTTTCCTTGTTATTTTAGGTGGTTGTTTTCTACATCTCCCAAAATACATATAACTTCTAGAAATCCAATTATTTCTAGCACATCCTTGGGAAATAAGTGGGGTGAAACAGTTGTATCATAAACCCTCAAAAAAATATAAGTAGGATAAGGGATAACATTCCCCCAGTTGTGATCAATACCAATTTTTGGCCTCCTTTTCTTAGGCCTCAAAAATTTGTGCAAGGCTCTATGAATCTTTGGCATATTTACTATCAACACCCTTCTAAATTTGGAGGAAAACAAGTTTTAGAACAACACATAATAAAATATTCTATCATCCTTATAAAGGACCATAGTTCAACATTTCACAAGAAGTTCCAAGTTGCCTTTCTTTTTTTCCAATGTCATATCTTGGACAAAAAATGGAGCACCTCTAAATAGTACCATGTGCATAAAAAATGAATACCAGAAGAAACTGACTCCATGTTTACCCTTCTTCAGCTCAACTAGGCCCTCATGAATTTTTTCTACTAGGTACCCTACATAATAGTACAATGACATGTAGTATGTAAGATGTTGGATATGTACAACCATGTACATCTAGGCTCTAGGTATGCCTGACTGGTTCATAAATAATAGGTTATGAGCCACTATGGTTCTCTCGCACAAACCAAAACAACTCATTTTCCTTCAAAATCAATTTTGAAAGTTGATATTTGATCATATGATGAGATGGTTAGATATATGATCTAGATTTAGTCAAAAAAGTATGAAAAAATTGATTGTAGACCTCAATTATTGTCGACCAATCAGAAAAGGTCATGTGGACCCAAAATGCAAGTCATTAGCAAGCTTCACCATGTTTACTATTGTTGGGAAAATCCACATGTCCGTTTCCCATTATCCTATTGTTCTTAACCCATGTGCAACTTTCAACAACATTGAGGTGAGGAAGGACTCAAATTAAATCCAAAGTCTCAAACATATGTGCACTTTATCATAAGGCAACCTGCTCATGCACATAACCTCTAGGCACAATGGATGACCAAGATTAAAAGATCTCATTTACTTTTATAAAACATGCTTAAAAATCCCTTTAGTAGAGCATAAAACCATCCATACCCCAACACTTGAAATATTTCATTAATATTTCCCTTTCTCTAATGTTCCTTCTACTACTTAGATGACTCTATGTAGCACTCTCTCACTTCCCCGTTGAGAGACGAGAGGTAGAGGTGGGTCCCCCACGAGATGGTGAGGAGCATTCAAGATTGACTGATAGGGAGGGTTGGAGGAATCATTCCATGATCCCTGCTCTAGGTCTTATTTGGAAGACCCCCCTATGGTGTACCACTACACCACCTAACCTATAGGACCTACCTCTTGGCTAGGCTCCCCTGGTTCTCCTTACCAACCCAACTACCAATACTTTCTTTCAACCAAGTCAACCTTGGTGCTTTCCTTGCAACACTCCCCTTAGCCCTTAATCCACCCTAAAGCCTAACCTAATCCCAACACTAGATCTCATCTCTGTAGGAGTGTGGAGATGCTTCTAATAGGTTCACATCATCCCCTCATGGCTCTAGAGATTCCACCTTACTTCCTTTGTCCATCACTTCCACCAAACTCTCATCTAGGGTTTAATCCACTAGTCCTTGGAATTCCAATTAGGCTTCCTTCTCCGAGAAAACTAGTTGGTTCTCCAAAGTTTCCCAAAGGATACCCCAATCTTTCTTTGAGGTTCTTAGTGCATATGCCCTCCTCTCAATTATTTTTGGTATCTTAAGCCTTCACTATCCATACAGTACCCCAAACTGGAATTGAGCAAGAACCTAGGTTATTGTAGGTCTTCCTTGGCTTCTCTGCAGACTATTAAGAATACCTCTCACCAAATGGGTTGATGGAGCTTATTCCTCCATGCTATGCCTTTGCAAGGCTCATACCTGCCCTCTCCACACCATGATTTTCCAGGAGATGGACACCCCTGCAAGTCAAGTGCTCTGCACTTCTTGTCTTTCCTAGCCGGACACTGTCAGGATTGCCTAGGAGAAGACTTCCACAGTGATACCCTGACTTCTAAAGACTCCTAACCCTACCATATTTATAGTCATGGGGTCTAGTCACAATTCCCAAAGGCCTGTATACTATGTACAGTGGGAATGTGAACTAAACCTCCATTCCTCATAGACTGTTTGTCAAAACAGCAACTAAAAGAAACAAACTAACTACAAAAGAATGCTTGAAACAAACAAAATAACTATCTACTATTCCACACAATTCTTGAAATAAAATTGCACTACATCCTACACTACTCATAGTGCCATGATCAATCCATTAGCACACTAATTCAAAGCAAAACCAATAAATTCACACTAAAAATCATTGTTTTCTTGATTTCAAAATTTTTACACAAACTCGAATGCTTCCAACCTTATTTTTAGGCTGAGACACACCATTTATAGGTCCCTCATTCAGTTAATCCTGGTCTTAACTACTCTATGGTCGTTTGTGGCTTCCAATAAGCCTTATTTGCAAAATGTTAGAGAATCTAACACCTAGAAAGGTCTTCAAAGGTCTTAAACCATCCTTGTAGCCAAACCTCAACCTAACAAATGGTCAACATGACCTTTACCAACACAATACCTGATCTTAAATGCCTCTAAGGCACAAACTAAAAGAAGTAGGAAGAGATTGCTACATTTGGCCTAAATAAATTGCCAAATCATGACCTTCTAGTCAACTTTCCTAGGTGAACTTTGGGGTGCTCCTGCACCATTCTACCCCTTTGCATAGATATTAAGGAATGTGGGGAGAGATTAGAGATGGGTCAATACCCTGCTTCTTGAACTGAGCTTCATCCACCCATGTAGCCTCAGATTCATGTTTGTTCTTCCATTTTATAAGATGCTCCATGTACACCCAATGCCTTGTAGACTTCTTTACTTTTGACTCCAAGATGCTCTCTGCTTGTAGCTTGTCTTGAGTAGGTAAGGCTATGTTCCTTACATCCTTGAAGATATCCCTACTATTTTGATCCATGTCATTGACTATTCCCTTATATCTGATCAAATCAACTACATTTAACACTAGTGAAATCCCTAAATTTGTAGGTAGTTCCACCTTGTAGGCATTCTTTCCATATTTGGCTAATACCTTGCATGGTCCCACTCTTTTCATCTATAGTTTGGTTGATTTTCCCTTCTGCAATCTAGATTTATTGAGGTGGACCATGACATAGTCTCCTATTGCAAATTGTAAATCTTTTCTAGACATATCCACCTTATCTTTCAACTTTTGAGTAGCCTCAGTGATTGTCTTCTTCACCTGCTCCTAAATCTCCTTCATGGTCTAAGAAAAATCCTCTACATTTCCACTCCTATACTCCATAGCTCCTAGATCCCTGAGCTCACACACACCTCTTGGGTGCATTCCATACACTATTTCAAAAGGACTCTTCCCTGTGGTCTGGTTCACATTGTCATTGTATGCATACTCAGCCTGTGATATAACCAAGTCCCATGTATGTCCATACTCTTTGGTTAGGCATCTTAGAAGGTTAACTAACACCCTATTAACTACCTTTGTTTTCCCATCGGTCTGAGGATGGTAAGCTGATCCAAAAGATAGGTTGGTACCTAATTTGCTCCATAGAGTCTTCCAAAAGTGACTCATGAATTTCACATCCCTGTCTGAGACAATACTCAATGGAAATCCATGGATCCTTACAATTTATTTGAAGAAAAGGTGAGCAATATAGCTAGCATCATGGGTGGTTTTGCAAGGGATAAAGTGACTCATCTTACTGAATCTATCTACCACCACATAGACACTATCCAACCCTATCTTGGTCTTAGGGAGCCCTACCACGAAGTCCATGCTAACACACTCCCATGGTCTATTAGGAATGGGTAGGGGTTGATATAAACCTACGTTACTAGCTCCTCCCTTGGCTTTCATACATACTACACACTACTCTACATACCTCCTGACATCCCTTGACAACTTAGGCCAATAGTAGAACCTTTGCACTAGTTCCATTGTTTTGTTGATGCCAAAATGTCCACTAAGACTACCATTGTGCTTCTCATGGATGAGATTCTCTCTCATTGATCCTCTTAGAACACATAACTGATTCCCCTTGAATAACAATCCACTTTGCAATGTATACTCTGATTATTGACTATGAAAATGATTCTCAAAGTCAGAACATACCTTGTAGGCCTCCGAGAAGTCTTCATCTTCCCCATAGAGGTCCTTGAAACTATCTATTCCAATGCTCTTGATCTGTATCTCTTGCACTATCAGTAGTCTTCTACTTAGTGCATCTACTACCTTGTTCAACTGTCCCTTCTTGTGCTTGATAGTGAAAGTAAAATCTTGGATATATTCCATCCATTTCAAATGTCTATTACTCAACTTCTCTTGAGTGTTGATATAGCTAAGTGCCTGATTGTTAGTAAAGACTACAAACTCTTTGGGTAGAAGGTAATGCCTCCACTTCCTAAGTGACTGAACTAAAGCATAAAGTTCTAGGTCATAGGTATAATACTTCTTCTTATCTTCATTAAGCTTTTCACTAAAGAAAGCTATAGGCCTGCCTTCTTGACTTAGCACTCCTCCTACTGCAACTCCACTGGCATCACATTCCACAGTAAACAACTTGTCAAAACTAGGTAATAAAAGAATAGGTTGAGTTGCCACTTCTTGTTTTAGTTTCTCAAAACCTTTCTCAGCTTCTTGAGTCCACTTAAACTTAGTCTTTAAACCACCTTTGATTGTATCTAGGACTGGTGCACATATGCCACTAAAGTTCCTTATGATTTTTCTATAAAATTGAGCCAATCCATGAAAACTTCTTAACTCTGTCCCTTAAGTTGGTGTAGGCCAATTTAGGATAGCTTCCACCTTTCTTGGATCCATCTTCAATGATCCTTGGGACACTACAAACCCCAAATACACAAGCTCCTATTTGAAGAACTCACATTTCTCTAGGTTGATGGCTAACTTCTCTTCTTGCAATCTTCTAAGAACCAACTCCACATGCTTTAGATGTTCTTCTGTTGTCTTGCTAAAGATGATTATATCATCAAGATATACCACCACAAATATCCCTATAAAGTCTTTGAGCACTTCATTCATGAGCCTCATGAATGTGTTAGGGGCATTAGAGAGTCAAAATGGCATAACTCTCCACTCATACAACCCATCAGTTGTCTTAAATGTTGTCTTCTACTCATCTCCATGCTTAATTCTAATCTGATGGTATCCACTCTTGAGATCCAACTTGGTGAAGTACTGAGCTCCTCCAAGACAATCCATCAAGTCCTCAATCCTAGGAATAGGGAACCTATACCTAATTGTGATTCTATTTATAGCTCTAGAATCAGTACATAATCTCCACTTGCCTCCTTTCTTGGTTGCTAAGACCATTGGCTTTTCACACAGACTAATGCTCTTCCTAATTAACCCTTGATCCAATAAATCCTACACTTGTCTAGCTACCTCTAGATTTTGATCCGGTGTAATCTTATAAGCTACTTTATTTGGCAACGAAGCTCCTGGTATGAAGTCAATCTGATGGCTAATGGCTCTCTTTGGAGGTAAGGATGTTGGTGTTCCATCACTCACTATGTCTTTGAACTATTCTAACAACTTTTGGACTGCTCCGGGTATGACTATTTTCTTAGCCTTGTCTTCTTCTTTAGGTTGCAACATGACCACATATCCTTCACCTCCTTGAAGTAGGTTGTTAATGAACTCTTTACCACTGCTTAACAAGACACTAGGGGTCTTTGACTATCCTTCTTCCTCATCTGACAGTGACTGTAATTTAAATTTCTTCCCATCCTTCTTGAAAGAAATGGTGTTCTCTTTCCCATCATACATGGCACTTTTTTCATACTGCCATGGTCTACCCAATAGTAGATGGCATGCATCCATGGGTAAAACATCACATAACAAATTATCTTTGTAACCTCCAATGGAAAACTCCATCATTGTTTGTTCATTGACAAGAACACTATGCCCTTTGTTCAACCATGTTACTTTGTAAGGGTTAGTGTGGGGTACCTTCTCCAATTCCAACTTCCTGACTACCTCTTCTGAGATTATGTTATCAGTAGACCCTGAGTACACTATAACCTTACACACCTTACCAAGGATTTTGCACCTTACCCTGAATAAGGCTCTCCTTTGCTTTGGCTCTTTCTTGACTGGTTGTTTGATCAAAACTCTTCTAAACATCAGATTCTCCCCCATTTCTGATTCAATGTGACTGACTTCTGGTGATTTGGTACTCATGGTGTCCTCTTGAGCATATGCCACTCTCTTCTCAGTATTTGATGAAGATGCTTTCTCCGAGCACCTATAAGCTGGATGTCCTACTTGACCACAATAATAACACTTCATATTAGCAAAGTATGAGTTGCTTCTTCCTGCTTCTCTTCCTCTATTTGATCCTCCTTGAGATCCTCTACCTCTTCCATAACCTCCTCTAGAAGGTGTTTCACTACCATGCTCTATGAGTTTAGACTCTCCTTGGTTTCTTTGTTCAGTTCCTCTACCTTGGTAGCCACCTCTATGTCCTCTTTGATCTTTTCCTTTGCCTCTACTCTTAGAAGCCTGATCATGTTTCCTCTTGCTTCTTTCCTCAATCTTAATAGCTAATTGGTAACATTGGTTTACTGTCTTAGGACTTAGAAGAGTCATCTCCTCTTGGATGTTCCACTTCAAGCCGTTAAGATACCTAGCCACCTTGAGACTTTCATCTTTTGAAACATTAGACCTCATACAATTTTTTTCAAAATCCTCAGTGTAAGTGTTCACATCTTGGTCTCTTTGCCTCAAGCTTTGTCTCTTCTTATGTAACTGAATCTCATTATCATCTGGTATGTATGCTTCTCTCACTTTTGCAACCATACCCTTCCAAGTTGAAATAGGCTTCTTGCCTTCCTTTTCCCTCTCTGTCTGAATGAATTTCCATCATGTCAAGGCATATCCTCTCAATGTTTATTTGGCTACCTTCACTTTCTATGCTTCAGTGACTCCATCACACTCAAAATGGTTTTCCATGCCTTCTATCCAATCCATGACTAGATCGGCTTACAATTTCCCACTAAACAGTGGTATGCCTTCAAGTGCTTTTCCACTCAAAGCTTTCAATGCCTTCAAGAAAGGATCCTCTTATAGAAAAGGGTTAGGTTCAGGGGTCTTGTCTTCCTCTGCAACCTCTTCACTCTTTGGTACCCTACCTTCCAATCTATCACAGACCTCATCGGCCTTGATCTGCACATTACTCAATGCTTGCTCAAGTTGAGATAGTCTTTCCCTCAATCTCCTATTGTCTTCCTCCCAATCTTCAACCTTCTTTTCCAACTCAATGTTTGTCACCATGGTTGTGGAACCAATGGATTCAAGGTCTAACATAAAAGATTCTATCCCAAATCTTTAACTTGCTCTGATACCAATCTGATAGGGAGGGTTGGAGGAATCATTCCATGATCCCTGCTCTAGGTCTTATTTGGAATACCCCCCTATGATGTACCACTACACCACCTAACATATAGGACCTACCTTTTGGCTAGGCTCCCTTGGTTCTCCTTGCCAACCCAACTACCAATACTTTCTTTCAACCAAGTCAACCTTGGTGCTTTCCTTGCAACACTCCCCTTACCCCTTAATCCACCCTAAAGGCTAACCTACTCCCAACACTAGATCTCATCTCTGTAGGGGTGTGGAGATGCTTCTAATAGGTTCACATCATCCCCTCATGGTTCTAGAGATTCCACCTTACTTCCTTTGTCCATCGCTTCCACCAAACCCTCATCTAGGGTTTAATCCACTAGTCCTTGGAATTCCAATTAGGCTTCCTTCGCCGAGAAAACTAGTTGGTTCTCCAAAGTTTCCCAAAGGAAACACCAATCTTTCTTTGAGGTTCTTATTGCATATGCCCTCCTCTCAATGATTTTTGGTATCTTAAGCCTTCACTGTCCATACAGTACCCCAAACTGGAATTGAGCAAGAACCTAGGTTATTGTAGGTCTTTCCTGGCTTCTCTACAGACTGTTAAGAATTCCTCTCACCAAACGGGTTGATGGAGCTTCTTCCTCCATGCTATTCCTTTGCAAGGCTCATACCTACCCTCTCCACACCATTATTTTCCAGGAGATGTACACCCCTGCAAGTCAAGTGCTCTGCACTTCTTGTCTTTCCTAGTCGGACACTATCAGGCTTGCCTAGGAGAAGACTTCCACAGTGATACCCTAACTTCTAAAGACTCCTAACCTTACCATATTTATAGTCATGGGGTCTAGTCACAATTCCCAAAGGCCCGTACACTATGTACAGTGGGAATGTGAACTAAACCTCCATTCCTCACAGACTGTCTGTCAGAACAATAACTAAAAGAAATAAACTAACTACAAAAGAATGCTTGAAATGAACAAGCTAACTATCTATTGTTCCACACAATGCTTGAAAGACAATTTCCCTACATCCTACACTACTCACAATGCCATGATCAATCCATTAGCACACTAATTCAAAGAAAAACCAGGAAATTCACACTAAAAATTACTGTTTTCTTGATTTCAAAACTTTTACACAAACTCAAATGCTTCCAACCTTGTTTTTAGGTCGAGACACACCATTTATAGGTCCCTCATTCAGTTAAGCCTGGTCTTAACTACTCTATGGTTGTTTGTTGCTTCCAATAATCCTTATTTGTAAAATGTTAGAGAATTTAACACCTAGAAAGGTCTACAAAGTTCTTAAACCATCCTTGTATCCAAACCTCAACCTAACAAATGGTCAACATGAGCTTTACCAACACAATACATGATCTCAAATGCCTCTAATGCACAAACTCAAAGAAGTAGGAAGAGATTGCTACATTTGGCCTAAACAAATTGCCAAATCATGACCTTCTAGTCAACTTTATTAGGTGAACTATGGGGTTCTCCTGCACCATTGACCCACATCATTCATCCTCAACTATTGATCTCATTTAAATGGAGTGCTTACTTCCTTCAAATATTAGTGGGTCCCACTAACAATGCGACACATGCCTTTCGCCCTCTACCTCATGAAATTATTTTAATGTAAATTAAAATCATACAGTGAAGCGAGGAATGACCTAGATGTAGCCACACCATTTAATCTCCACTATTGATTTACTTCAAGCTACTAACTACTATCTTTCAAAGACATTGGGCTTGCCAGTGTAGATAGGCACATAGTGCTCGCTCGCCAGCCCGTGAGAATATTATATTGAAAAATAGAACCTGATGCGGGCACGAGGAGCAGTCACTATTTGATCTTTCAGATCCAACGGTTCTTATAACATTGTAAATCTGTGCATTCCAATGTTTAGTAAATTAAAAGGTGGCTTGACTAGGCACATGATGGATAGGGACATTATAATTAATCCTAAAACTTTAGGCCAACCATAGAAAATTTAAAAGCTTTGAAATTTAGATAATTAGCCCAAAATTAAAAGATTTCAACCCGCATAACATAAGGAAATGTTTAAAATAAGATGACGGGTAACAACATAGACTATTAGGATCAAGGGGCATGACAACAAATGAACTCAATGGTATAGGTCATCACTTGAATGACTAGGAATAGGCTATTGAAAACCAACAATGAAATATAACGTTTTCAAAGGGAATAAGAATGCAAATTGTTTGGAGGGTTTAAGGAACATATAAACCCTAGAACTAAAGAGAAACACAAAACCTAAGCCTTAGGACATGAAATAACAAAATTTTGCAAATTTTAATAAGTGGAAGACAAAAAAAATTAGGTGTTCCACCAAATACAAGGTTATTTTGCATATTTTATTAAAACAAGACCTAGCACATTTACAAGTCATCTAGCAACTCAAGTGATAGCATTATAGATCGTTCAAGAGAATTCAAGAGTGATTATCAAGCATTTTGGAGCATCATTCAAGAATCAAGCATCATGTCAAATTCATCATGCATCATGTTTGTTTTTGTGCTAATATTTGTGATGTAGGGTTTTATGATTCAAGAAAGAATTCAAGTCAGTATTCATATCCTACAAGAAAGATTCAAGATCTAAATTCATTCTAGGCATTACATACACGATTGCAACCTTTTGTTCAAGGGTTTGTTGAGTTGCAACATTGTGTATTTGTTCATTCATCATTCCTTCATTCTATTTCTCTTCATTTAAAGATTTGATTACAAAAATAGGGTTTGACCAAGGTAAACCCCTATCCACTAATAAAACAAAATTGTTCCCTATCTTTGATGTGAAATTTATAGATTTATGTTGAAGATCCATTGAAGATAAAGTTATCAAAAGTTGTCACCTTACTTGCAAGATCATAGAAAGTCACCTACATGTTGCAATTCAGTGTTTCAGACTTGGATATTTGGTAGGAAAGAAGATAGAAATAAATATTAAAGGATACTAGAATTTTAGATCAACCCCAATACTGGGACTAAATTTCCACTTGTGGTGTATGAGTCTTAGTATTCTCAATTTTAGATATTTCCAACAAATCCCAAGTTACCAATTCTAGATTCTAGTTGCTATCAAAAATCCTAATCTAGGACTAAATCACCCCTACTAGCATATGAATCCCAATGTGCATTAAAATTCACAATTTCTAGGATTTCAAACCTTCATTCAAGCCTCTTCAATTTCCATGTGCACCTCTATACTTTCTTAATTTAATGTTCTAATTTGAATTCATTTCTAGGCCATTTACTTAAGTCTTGCATATCATATACATTTATCATCTTTCCAAGCCCTAGCTTGGTGCTGAACCCCTTGTATACCTTTAATAACACCCTAGTATGCCTTATTGTAGATTTATTTCCCTCATTCCATCCTTGGATTGAGATCTCTAGGGTTTCCTTGAGTGAAACTTGTAGGAAATTAGGTGTTCTATGTCCTAAAACATATAAATAAAAACTCATTTTCTAGGTTTTAGTACTAATCAAAGATTTATAATTCTTTAATTTTTTAACTCATTTTTTTATTGGTTTATAATTTATATTGTGATGGTAAATAGAAAAATATATTTAAAAGTTTTTTATCTTATAGAATTGTGAAATTCATAATAAAAATATAATTAATTATTTTGAATGTGTTCCCTCTATGAGATTTAGTGAGCTCATTGTGTTTATTGATGGTGTATACTCATAGAAAAAACATGCAAGATGATCTGATTGATCATCACTATTCAATTTGTAGAATTGACTAACATTGTGCAAAAATGATGTGAGGTATTTTACAAATTTGTGAATATCTTATCCTATACATCACCAACCTCACCATTCATTTCTTTTGTCGTTAGCAGGAAGATTAATTTATCTCATGTTATAATAAATTTGAAGAGAAATACATCTAGTTACGTACATTAGTAGACATTGTTGTTAACTTCTTGGATTATGTTCGGGAGAAGATATTGTAGTAAGAGGATGTGAAGTTGTTTGAGAATTGGCAGGTTGCTATGTAGTTCAACAAGTGAAATTGTTAAAAACAATAAAATCATATAACACATTGTTAACACTAGAAGTATTACCATTAGTGAACGGGGTCGATGTTCGTTTATGTGGTTGAAAAGGCCTTTGTTAAAACCCTTTTATTTTCTGATCATAAGAAACTCTCTTGACTATGTCTAAGAGTACACTCCATGCCTCAAGAAAAATCTCATCTACTTCAACAAAATTATTCTTATCCAGATGGAGTAATCGAGCCAATTTCTTGTACTACTTTCTCATAGTGGAATCATCAAAAAATTGATTGACATGAAGTATCCCATACCAATCCATGTCCCCATTTACTTTATTCTTCGTTGCAATGTGGACCTCCAAATCATTTGGGCCCACCCATCCAACCTAGGGTACAAATGATGTGCCTTGAGAGTGAGCTTTTTCAGAACCCATAAGGTATTTTGTAGTAAACTTCTTCTCTACAATCTCTTTATCCCTTTCTACCTCATCCCTATTACAATAAATTCCAAAAAAAACTGAAAATCTAATAATTTTCTCAATTTTAAAAGAGTATTCAACTAAATTATCAAAAAAATTGAACTAAAATTAAAGTCTTCAATTGCTTCATAGATCTATCATAGTAAAACTCACTTTGAATCAATAAGAACGCAAAGAAAATCATGGAAAAATGCCTTAGCAACAAGTAGGATCACAAAAATGGAATTTTGGAAAGAAGTAAGGAGTTAAATGTTTGGCAGAATGCCTCAAACAAATTTTACCTCTAAATCTTCCACAATTGCACGGGGTATGTGCAGGATCATGATGGGCCAAAAAGTGGTGATATGTAAGTGATATGATGGCCCATGTAGCTAGCGAATTTTCTAATCCAAAATTCATGAAATAAAAAGGGTTTTTAAAGGAGATTCTCAGCTTTCCACCAATATAAATTATTATTTACTTTGAATTTAATAAATTATTATTATTCATTTTCTATTTGAATTATGACTAAAGTCCTGATTGATATTCTACTTGAAAAAATCTATAAATTTCAAATGGTATCACATTTTTTGAATCTGAAACATGCGTCACATTCTATGCTTCACACACTACAAGATTAAAAAATAAAAAAATAAATTTCATGAAGCTTTGACCAAGTTAAGGTGGTCAAAATACAAGTTTTTATATTATTTAAAAGTTGTAATTAAAAAATCATAATTAATTATTTACTTGGAAAAAAATTACAAAAATAATGCATCACATCGGTACATGAGTCCTCTACTTATATATAAAATCTTATAAAAAAATATTGTCATTTTATTGTGGTTAGAGTGGTCAGACAGACACCTACTTCTTATTTTTTCCCTAAATTTTAAGTACTACTGCATTGAAATTTCAAATTTTCACTAAATAAATTTTTAAAAATAAGAAATAAACCTTGTAGTTTAGAAACTAAATTCAATTTTCTATAGATTCTATTCTTACATATTTTTGAAATAATATAGATAAATTATTCAAATTTTTACATCAAGTTGCCTAACTATGTTTTTTTTTTAATTTTCATTGCCACTTAAAGGCCTATTTTTTCCATGATGATCCTACACATACCCACTATATTAAATTGTTAAAAAAATTCTTAAAACTACCAAAAAAAAGTAATTGGCAAGTGTAAAACCAAATCTCATAATTTTTCCACCATTTTATCTGCATGTACAAAAATGGGAGCTTTGGAATAGAGTATGTACATTTATCAAGCTACCACTAGTAGAATTTGGCAAATAAATGACTAGGTGACTAAAAAATTTAGTCACAACAACTAAAAATGACTAAATTCTACTAATATTTTGCAACTCAACTATAAATGAGTAAATAAATGACTAATTCAATCATTGACTAAAATTTATTTAGTAACACAAATAAAAATGATTAAATAGTTGGTCATTTATTTAGTCACAATCCATTTGAATAAATAATTTAAGGAATCAAGAATCTAGCTTTGTGAGAATAATCTAAAAATTTAATAAACATACTCTAAAAATTTTGTCGAAATCTCATTTTCAGGCATAGCCCGCAAAAATGGATTTTTTATTTTAATAAACAAACTCTAAAACCTTTGTCAAAACCTTATTTTTAGGCGTAGCCCACCAAAATGGAGAAGTATTTTAGTAAAGAATGATAGAGAATGGTAAGGAGATGTGTGTGACATGAGATATAGGATTCATTGTTGCTCTACTCAACAAGGGTTAAATTGTCCATGCTAGTATTTGTAATCTAGGTATTTAATTGACATATATTTGCATAGTCTCAAATTCCTTCAAATTATTTTGAAGTATTAATGTATCCTATATAGGATTTAGAATGATTTCTTTTAATTTTAAAAATTAAATCAAATGTTTTTAAAGTATCAATGTATCCTATATAGGGTTTATAATGATTTCTTTTAGTTTAAAAAATAAGTAAATTATGTATTTTCCCTTAATTAGATAATGTGGAGATCTCCTAAATCTTCCCCAACACACTATCCTCTTTGGCACTATATTCATTACTCTAGATGCTAAGGTTTTGCATGTGACATCTTTAATATCTTCGTGACGATGGCTTTTAAATAGATCCTAGTCTTTTCTTTAATCCTTATCATGGTAACCCTTGAGTTCCATAATCCACCTTCAATCTCTTCTAAGAACATTGTCTTAAGCTAGGCTACATAGTATGCATATAAAGAAATTCCTTCATACCTACCATTGTTCCAACCCACTACTCATAGCCTTGCTTAAAAAAATTCATCCATAAGCACAATAGCATGTTTTAAAATTATGGTTGCCAATGATTAACCATTAAGGTCACTACTTTCATCAAGATACAATAATATTTTTGTCTTCAAAATCAAGGCATTATGTGAGATAAGATTATGAATTTTTTGTTGTGTACGATTTTATTTTCTTATACATTTATGGCTTTGCTAACTACCTTTAAGAAAGGATATTGCACCCTCAATTGCAATCTCAAACAACTCACTCACTATCACTTGAATATTCATTTCATTAGAATCCTTCTTTAAAATCAAACTATGCCCTATAGATTGCCTACTTACTTACTATAGGGGACTTATTGTTTCATGGTATTCTGGGTCTTAAGATCCTTCAAACTTATTGTCACTACTTCACAGTCCATAAGGTATTATTCACTATTCTCCCCTCTTTCACGAGTCTTGAAATATTGTCGAAACATGCAAGCCACTACCTCCATTATACAATAGCTAAGAAGAAACATTGAACCTCTGATTACCACTGTTAATTCATTTGGACAATCATTCCCTGGTTGCATTTTCATTTTCTAACACTACCAATAGCATTTGAAAAACCCTTAAGGTCATCAAGGGGGTAAGGAAAATCATTGTTAAAATATCTACTTTACTATTTAGGGTTTGAGCTTTATTATCTTGTCACTACTCAACCTCCTTTTTACTATCACACCTCAAGTGACTATCAATCTTCTTAACATTGATTGAATTTACAAATGTCACTAAGCTACATAGTGTGATTGTTATTGGCTACAATATTTATATTGCAAGATTTTGTTATTGGCTACAATGTCTCAATCTTTATGGTATTTTAGCCTCACTAATCTGCTAGAGTTATGGTTTATGTTTCTACAGAGGCCTAGGGTTTGTACCATAGTCATGCTCTTACCAATTCTTTTGTTTGTATTAAAAACAACCTTAAATATTGGGTCAAAAAATTAGCTTCCTTGACAGGGTTGTGGTATGATCTTGGATTGTATCTTAGAGTGTGTGGGAAGCTTGTGTTTGATCATTAAGGTATGTAAACTTAATCAGGGAAATGTATCCTATATAGAATGGTTCTTTCTTTAATACTTTCCATAATGGTTATTAGCATATCACATTATTATAGTTTGTGGTAACCCAATATTGCATTCAAGTATGTAAAAAACTTGGTTTGTAGTTTAAGTTGTACACTTTTAAGTAACATTCATAAGGTTTAGAAAATCTTGATCCCTCTCTAGAATATCCCATTAAACATGGGTTGTGGTTGAATGCACTACATAATTGATATAACACAACAACTTTGCATATCAACCAGAGTTATAGGCTCTTTATTGTAGCAAGAGGTAATCACTCTTACATCAAGTTATAATTACACCATAACCTATTAAAATTGAGTCATCCTGAATGCACCCAATGATGAATAAAACCTAATTGTGATGACAGTGATTTATACATGAATTCTACTCATATAAGTGCCTCCATTTCTATCACAAAATAGCCACATTAAACTTGGGTCACACATGAATGCATCATGTATTTGTTATAGTGCAATTGTGCCAGATGACCAATAGAGTTATGGATCACATAATTATAGTCACATAAATTAGTTCCCTAGTTGTGCTCTTATGGTGATTCCATTACTATTATAACATAACCCTTTGGACTTATATTGCTCAAAACCTTACATTGCTTATTTTCTCTTTGGATGGATGCTTCATGGTTTTTTTTGTGATTTATATAGCTTTTGTTTTGATAGTAAATGACATCAGATTCTTTCTGAAGCTGAAATGATTTATTAATTATGGTTTTATTATGATTTTGAGTTTATTTAAAAGGGATTAATATGTGGAGATTTTATGTGCAGAAAGAATATATTGTGATGCAATGTTCGATTATGGATGGTTTAGGAAAAAATAGATTGCTATCGGTGACATAACCAGGCAACCTTAAGTGTAAGAATTTTTGAATATCTTCTAGAGGAAGTTCCTTTATTCTATAGATAAAATCATAAATCTGTTGGTCCAATTTGACATCCAACCTTAGATATTTAATATTCAATAGACAAATTTCATACATTCTAAAGATAAAATTATAAATATGTTGGCCCAACTTCGGATCTAATTTGAGGTCATGAAGCTCCAACAAAGGAAGTTCCTATATTCTAAAGATAAAATCATAAATTTTATTGTTTTAATTTTAGATCCAATTTGAGTTCATGAAGCTTTGATAGAGAAAGTTTCTACATTCTAAAGATAAAATCATAAACCTGTTTGGTCCAGTTTGAGGTCCAATTGTAAGGATTTGTCTTTTTAATTATACTTTCTGACATTTGGCTTGATAAAAAATGTTACTTTAGAGTTATGATATTTATTTTCTTCTAACATTTTCAACCCTCATTTCAAGGAAGAACTTTGAAGATGGTTCCTTCAGATGGAGACTACACTTTTCCGCTATAGGTTTTTTCTAGAAACACCAGAAGATTAGGTACTATCATACTTAGGTACAACAGATTTTGAGTGAATTTCACTTAATATTTTATTCTGTTATGGATATGTTCTAGCCTTTAGTTAATTTTTTTAGCATAAAATATAGGCTAAATAGTTGTTGATATACCATTGTTTCAAATTCTAAATTTCTATACCTTATTCTAGGAGAAAATTAGAGGGGGATCTATATATAACACACCATTGTTTCAAATTAAAAATTGTTGGATCTTTCACATTTGTGTGCTTCATTACCATGATCTAAAACATCTTGCTATATAGAAGATGCTCTCAAAATCATAGTAAAATCCTTTATTCCAAGTTGACTATTCAAAATCTTTCCTGTCATAACAATGAACAAAAACATCAATCATTAACCTAAACTTTGCAAGAGTTTCATCAAATTCTACTTTTCCACTCTCTTTTCCATTTTGAATTTTATTCCCAATTTCATCCATGAAGAACTTTCTTAGCCTATAGATCCTGTTGTTAGCCATAACTTTACCAGGTGTCTAGGATAGTTTTGATTTTTTACTCATGTAGAAATTTTAGACGTGGATTTTTTTTGAATTGCTAAAGCCTATTTATCAGTTTAATAACTTAAAACTATTTAAGCTATTTGAATAGCTAAACATCATATTATAAATCTTTAAAGTACAATAAAATTAGGTACTTAAAATGATTAAAGAGAAGTTGAATGAAAATTAGTAAATTACTACTTATTTAGCTTTTCCTTTTTCGTGCTTATAGGGTTATTTCTTCAAGAATTTGTTAGGGATATTTTGGATTCTATGGAAATAGCAAAGGAAGTTCCATATCCAAGTCTAAATGAGGTGATGAACCATCCTTCTATAATGAAGTTTGTAGGATACACCCAAGAATAGATCTAAAAATATCAGATTTTTAAACTTTTAGATCTTTGATATTGTTGCAGATTTTATTTGATTTTTGTACAGCTGGACGGATCTAAAAAATTGTTGCAGATTTGATTTGATTTTTGTACAAATGGACGGATCTAAAAAATTGTTGCTTGAAAATGATG
The DNA here is from genome assembly GCA_007115665.2 of Sequoiadendron giganteum. Classification (NCBI taxonomy): domain Eukaryota; kingdom Viridiplantae; phylum Streptophyta; class Pinopsida; order Cupressales; family Cupressaceae; genus Sequoiadendron; species Sequoiadendron giganteum. The sequence goes on along the minus strand of CM021102.1, from coordinate 291,907,352 downwards.
TAAATGAAAATTTTATTTGTTTAGAATAATTTAAGGCTATTAATTTTCACTTACACACTTTTTTTTTTGTCTACCTTAAGATAGCTTTTAAAATTATCATTTTGTTAATTATAATATTTCATTGTATATTTGCATTTTGTTAGATTATATTGGATAGTTGATGGTTAGGTTTCTTTAAAAAATAAAATTCAACATAATATAATTTTCATGTACTTCTTTTGATCACTTGTAAATCTAAATTTTTGTTACTTTTTATGATTTTCAAAAATAGAGATGATTTTAGTCTCTATGAAATATTTTCATGCATTTTTGAGATATCTACAAGGTGATGAAAATTTCCCTAGGGTTTGGTAGGGTTTTGAGTATTCTTATTGTTTTGATGGTAATGTTGTCACTAAGTTCTCTCCTTGCACAAATATAGTCACCTAAGAAACTACCATGATGCTCTTGAATTTAAATTAATTTGTTCTCCCTACCTTCTCACAATAGGTCTGATTCTTAAGCTCTACCAAATTCCCTTCCATATTAGTTTCTTTTCATGCTCTTGTATCTATTCTCTTACGAATTCATTCTTATGACTCTAAAATATTTCACTAGGTCTATTATGACTGTTAGGTCTTTGAGGGTATATGATTTTCTACTATGAAATCTTAGATTGTCATAATTTTGATGAAAATTATCCAAGGATGTTTTCTCATTGACTTAATTGTTTATATATTCTCCACTATGCATTAAAAATTCATGGTTTCTATTTAACTATTTATTTGTGTAACCATTGCCATGTTTCTTGGGACTCTCATCCCTATAGGATAGTTTCCTTATAGATCTTAATGGAATTTAAAAGGTTCCCATAAATATTGAAAATTTTTATAAGACTAATGTGTGAAGGTAGCAGATGGTTATTACAAGTTTCATAGTACTACCATACTACAAGAGCCAAGAAGATATAGTGTAGTCTAGCAATAATATCCTACATTACTGTGAAGGTCAGGAAATGAGTGTGTGGTATGGCGGTAAATCAAATAATTCTACTATATCCCCATAAGATTTTAGAATACACTATGTGGTGTAGAAGTAGCATCTTGCATATTGCAAAGGCTAAGTAATACCGGTGTGGTGTAGCAGTAACATCCTACATTACCGCAAAGGTCAAGCAATAATGGTGTAGTGTTGCGGTAACATTCCGCATCACCATAAGGATCATGTCAAAATGGTGTGGTATCATGGTTAAACTATAAAATGAAATATCACATTTCTTTGAGGCATTTTTTAGAAACAGTTTGCTTGGATTGTTTATATTGCTTCCACATTTTCTTGTATGTCTAGAAAGGAACTTGTAACTACAACATATGACAAAAAAAATCTATGTTGTTATGATTTGATGGACGTCCCTTAATTATTATTGGATATATGATATATTTCACTTTGTTATAGTGTAAGCCTATGTTAATATTGTTTCATTTCACATCACCAATATTCTCCACAAGAACATTGTCCCTATTTAAAATGATGGAAATGGTTCACATCTCTCAAAAGAATTTCTCTTGCAACCATCTTGGAGATGAATTTAGATGCAGTGTGAAAATTAGAACATACTCAAAGGTTCTCAAGAACTCTAATATTTGTATGAGGGGCCATGTTTAAAAACCAAATGCAATTGATAAAATTTCACTATGGTGGTAGATAAGTGATTCCTTTTTCTTCTATTCCACAACATTCTGTAAAAGTCTTGAATCTGGAAATACCCTATTGCCTTCATTTTCCAAGAAAATTTCTCCATTTTTGCATGGATCTCCCATGTTTGTGGATGTGATCTATCTCCTACACAAAAAATCATGTACCATTTTGTGCCCTTCAATCCAACTACATGCAAGTATCTTTTTAATTCCTCTATATTTCATCAATCTCCTTACTATTTGAACCTCACCTTACCTTCTTGCTTCTCCATAGATTTTTTTGAGAAAAACATAATTTGTAGAATTTTTAGGATCCAACTAAAAAATCAGTGTTGTTGGAATACTCAACCTATATTCATATATTATCCATAGGAACCAAAGGTTTAACTGGCATCTCAGTAATAATGTTTAGGGTGTCCACAAGATAGTCATCATAGGCACAAAGCTCAACCATGCACACCTAATGATCAACTATATATGTAATGGAATAAGGGTTACTGGTGTGTGAAGTATGTGCAACTCTCATCCACTAAACCTACATGACTACATGCATCTAGAACATAAGAAAAATTTACAATGTCGATGTCTCAAAGTGCATTAATTCAAATATTTTGAGAGCTTCCTTACAAAATCCATTTTGTGCACATTCTGCAATCATATCATTTCATTCCATGAGATGGCATCTCTATGAGGTATTCTATCAAACAATTCATTTTTTACTACATTTTGGTGTCAAATCTTTGGTAATTATGGTTAGTTTCATTACGTTCAAATTTTGAATTTTGGGAAATTATATATAGAAAATAGATTTATGGTCATTTGGATAGTGAGATTAGCTCTCTTATAAATTAACTTAAATAACTAGAAGGATTATATTAATTAAAGAGTATTTTTTTGTTATTTTTGTAACAATGATTTTACAGTGCAACTATCTTGCTATTTTCGTTCAAGATACAAATCATCAAAGTCAAGCACATACCAAGAATATGGTACAAAATTAGTCTACTTCAAACCCTCAATCTCACTTAGTTTAGTATACTTACATGGGGATATTAAGGAAGTTTCTAAAAAAATTATATATATCTTTTTTTGTTTGTGAAGGAGAATCCTGAGAGATTCAATATAGTAGTGGATCAATATTTGGTTTCTTAAGTAAAGATGATTTCATAGTTGGGAAACTTGTTGGGAAACTTGTTGTCAAACATTAGGTTAGTAATTTTTGAATTTTAAGGCTTCCCAATTGGATATCATAGATCTTTTCTCATCAACTTAATTTTGAATTTATGTATAAATAGATTCTTTCATGGTGTAGGTTTTTACTCAAACAACACATGAACCAAGTTTGGAATTTTTGTTGTCTAATTAAGTTTGATGGAATTCTTGGGCTTGGTTTCCAAGAAATTTGTGTTGATAATGTTGAACTCCCATCTAGTTAGTATCGGTAGCCTTAATTCTATAATGCCAATTTCATTCTATAATCTGAGCATATCACCTTTCTTAAACTTTGAACAAGGTTCTAAAATCAAGGGTTCAATATGCATATTGCAGGCCTATGTTGAACACTTTGTTTAATGAATTTGTTGACAAGGCTACAATTTTTTAATTTATTTATCTTTCTATTGTGTTTCGACTTACTTTTGTAAACTTGCAATATAAAATACACTTTTATTCTTCTTGAATTAAGGCTAATAGTAATTTTGTTGGTTGCATTGAGGTACAAATTCATTCATGGTGGAAAATATAGACCCTATTGCTTATATCAGAGGGCACATTACATATAAAGGAGGAAAAATTCTAACTGGGTTATTTTTTACTGCATTGAAGTAGAGAGCTTCATATATGGGACACGATCAAAACTCTCCTTCTTGGATTCTACACCTTACAGCTTGCTCCAGGGAGATCTCCCACGTTGTATAAGTTTTAAGAAATTAAAGGGGAATGTGCTCACATTAAAGGGCTTCAATCATATGTTTCCATCATTACATAAGCTTTTTGAAGAATTTTCTTTCTTGCAGTCATTTCTATGCAATATTGTAACTCATATTTTCAATCTTGTGACTAAAAATAAAAAATTTAATACTATATTTCTAAATTGTAACTAGAACACCTTTCTTTTATTAATAAATTTCATTGATTTTTCCTTCTCAATGGTTGTCTTATTGTGTGCAATTGATGATTGTTGTGTATTAATGTGTTTTATGTTTACATTCTCAAATATTAGTCAATTAAAATGACTAAATATACTACCAATTGACAAAAAATAGTGAATAAATGACTAAATATATGAATAGTGAAATAAGTGAATAAAAATGACTAAATATAATACCAATTGATAGAAATAACTAAATATATGACCAGTGAAATTAGTGAAAAATTAACTAAATATATGACTAGTGAAATCAGCGAATAAAAATGACTAAATATACTACCAATTAACAAAAATAATTGAATAAATAACTAAATAAATTACCACCATGAGGGTAGGGTCACAAAATTGGTTGGAAATTTTATTGAGGAAGAAAAAATGCATTTTGGGCACTTAAACATTTTTAGGGGATTCACTCAAACTAATGGGTTTGAGTGAACCCTAAAATGGGTTCGAGTGAACCCTATGGTTTGAGCAAACCCCCTAGTTCACTCAAACCAAAAAATGTAAATTTTTTTAATATAAAAAATGGGGTTTGAGCAAAAGGGGGTTCGCTCGAACCCCCTAATTAGGGATTTTTTAAATAAAATATTGTGACATTTGAAACCATCTGTCATTTTCATTTGTAGTGAGCAACAAACCTTAGGTGAACCTCTTGGAGAACTCACCACCCTAGGTGACCTCCTATAGTGCATCACCCTCCAAGTTGGTTTCATGCTTCCACAATTCACTTACATTTTTCAAATGTATTGCAATTGTTTGAAAGTTTTTAAACCCTTTTCAACAAATCCATTTCTTGCATATCCTTCAAACATGGCATTTGATGGGAATACATTTCTTGAGGCTATCAGTCATCTGGTTCACTCACCTTGTCAATGCTTCAAAATTTTGTATGAATGTATACCAAGTAAATTGCACACACCCATACCCTATTCCAAAGCTCCCATTTTGGCACAAGTAAGGAGGATATTGGCAAAGGTTGTGAAATTTGGCTTTACACCCGCCAATTGCATTTTCTTGAAAGTTTCTAAACCCTTTTCTAGAAATCTATTTTGTGCATATCCTTCAAAAAATTCAATTGTCTTTTTCAATTCTTCCACATTTCACATGAATTTATACTAGGGAAAATGCACAAAATTCCTCTATCCTTTATAATATGATGGACTTCCATACCCTATTCGAAAGCTCCCACTTTGGCACAAGTAGGGAGGATGCTGAAAAAAATTAAAACAAAAGTATATAAACACTTCAAAAATTATAATGAAAATTTGTGTAAAATCTATTCATATTTCAAACAATACTTGGTTTAAGTAATACAAACTATGTTCAAGTGATTTTCCTACCTATAATGTAAAACAAGATGAAATGCAAAAGAGAAAAACACAAAAAAACACTCAAGGTGTAAGTTGAATCCAAACAAAAATAACAAGAAAAGTAACTTTATACCTTTCTTGGATTGATGATTTGGTTGGCCCTTTCATGTAGCTTGATTGTTTTCTCCTTTCTAGGAAAATGAATGCAAAAGTGGATTCAAAATGGAGAGGAGTTGATGAGGATTTCAATGATGGAAATGGGTATTGTGATAAAGATGGTAGATGGATGCAATGAAACTTTTGATGGTTGCGATAATGGAGGATGAAAGTTTGAGAGTGCTAAGAGTGATAATGGCTTAGTTGAATGATTGAATGCTCTAGTTGTGTAAAATGCATAATGAATATAATTATTTTAAAATTAGACCAAGTCTTCCAATTTAAAGAAAGAGTATCTATAAAAATGGATGGCTAGGATTTAGCCAACATGCATGGGCAAGATGTAGGGTTGTGATGATTTGAGGACTCACAAGTCCTCACATCTTTCCATGTGGAATATGAGGTGCGAAGAGGACAAATGATGTGGATAAAATACATGTGAGGTGGAGGTACTTGCAAGTACCTTGGGATTAGGGGAAGATTTCCTCAAAAAGGAACTTTTTGTCCCCATATGAGGATGATGGTGACAAGTGATGAATTTTAGAAAGTCCTTTCTTATCATCATGGGGATGGGAGAAGTTGTTGGGGGAATAAATGTGAATTTTAAATTCACATGATTGGAAGTACCTTGTGGATAAGATAAGGTCCTCATAAAGGAGGCCCTTGTCCCATGTGATTGATGTGACCTATGAAGGATTATAGGGAAGAGAAATGTCTTGGATGAATAAATGTGAATTTCACATGGGGAAGAGGACATGGGGATTGCAAATGGAATTAAAAATCCCAATAGGATTTTTGGGAGAAATTCCATTGAGATGTGGGAAGGTTTGACTAAAGGACTGATTAGACTAGTAAATGAAGGATTATAAAAAAATTAGGTGGCTAATGATGATTAGGAGCCAAATTGAAAAAGTTAGAGGATGTGAAACATCTTAATCATGGATTAAGGATGTGTCACATCCCTAATGATGGGATTAGGAGATGAATTAAGATTAAGTGTGGATGGAACATAAAGGGAATTAAATAAGTGTGTTATTTATTTAATTCCTTGAAAGAAGGGGATAAAGGGGTAAGGTATTTAATTATTTAACTAAATACCTTACGGATTTAGAAGACTTTAGAGGTATTAATTAAATAATAGTAACATTATTTAACTAATGTTGATAAAAAGATATCTAGATGAAAAGGGTAGATTTGGCCAAATATAAGTGGTCAAGTTTATTTTCCTAAATTTTGCCCCTCTTTGAGATGGTGTTATGAAGTAGCATCATTTCAAAGAAAATTAAAACATAGCACTTAGAAGAAGATGGCTAGATTAATGAAGATTCCTCAGTCATTCGAGGAGTGACTAGGAGGAAAGATGATGGGAGTGAAGATGAAGATTAGGGATTGAGGATGCCCCCTCGAGAGGACATGTGGGTTCAAGAGAACACGGGTGTGCTCTCAAAATGGATGAGATGATGAAAGAGTAGATGGGGAAGATGGATTTTTTAAAATGAATGAAACAAAAAATTAGGAAACTGTAATAGAAATCTGAAAGTAGCAAACAGAAGCACGAAACTAAAGATTTTAATTTCCAAAAATCCAGATTATTGCTTGATCAGGGACTCATTCACCCTAGGGTGAATGGGTCCTAGATTAGGGTTTTGAAACTATTTTTTATTTATTTTCAAGTCTATTTTAATTATTTTCAGATTTAGGTTTTCTATAGTAAGTTTTAGGTTTAATTTTTCTATAAATGCAATGAGAAATGGAAATTGAAAATGTGACAAAATGATGACCTAAAAGACCCAGTTTGATATGTAATTTTTTTTTCAATTTTCAAATGAAATTTTAAATGATCTAAATGATATGCAAGATGACTTATTCTTTTGTAATTTTTAGATTTAAAGAATTCAAACAATGCAATCCTAAAAACCCTAGATGAGATGCAAATTTGAATGCAAAGTTGGACACCCTAAATGAGATCTAATTCAATGCAAATGAATGCAAGATTGAATCTAATATGAAAAGAGGGTCCAAAATCAAAAAACTACAATGCTCAAGAATTTGGGTTCACCATAACATGAAACAAAGGACAAGAGGGGGGTGAACCAAAATGTAATCAAGATGGTTAACCTCTCTTTTCACTATTTATTTCATTCAATTATGCATAGATGAATATCAAAAATCAAAACTAATTGATATAAAAATTAAAAGATAGGTTTTAAGAGGGTAAAATTATATGTACATGTTGCAAAAAGTGCCTTTTCGGTCCTCGCTGAAGACTCATTCGCCCAGTGGCAAATGGGTCCTTGCTAGGGTTCTAGAAAATCATTTTTTGGGTTTTGTTCTTCAATGTATGTACTCTCAGATCCTAGGTGTTCAACTCCCAAAATTTGGAAATAAATTTTGTACAAGAAATTTTTTGATTTTGCAAGAAAGGTGGCAACTTTGAAAACTTTGCAATTTTGACAACTTTTGCAACTTTTGTTCTCCAATTGATCTTCAACCTAAAACCTGAAATCACACATTAAAGGAGAATAAAAAAAAAAAATTGTTCTAGGGAATAGGGGTTTTCCCTAGAAAAACCCCATTTTGGTAATTAAACCCTTAATTGAAACAATCCATAAAAGCAAAGATGAATGAACAATATAATGCCACAACTCACCAACCCTCAATTGAACCTTGGATTGTGAATCTAAAACTTAACATGAAATAGCCTTCATGATAATATATCTTGATAATGAACTTGACATAAGATGATGGATTTAAACACTTGAGTTTGATCACCAATGCTACATCATCACATTAGCTCAATAGCATGCATGAATTTGACATGATGAAATGGATACTTGATTGCTGCAATATAATTTTATAATCTACCCTTGAATTCCTTAGAAATTATCTTGAATTTTCTTGTAAAATGATCACTTGAATGCTCTTAAGATAGCTTGAATTTTCTACCTGAAAATATGTGAAATAGCCTTGTATTTATATGTGCAACTTACTCTTAATTCTTGAGATTCAAATAGCACAAGACACCATCATATCTATGATTGGAAATCATTAAAATACCACCTAAAACATATCCCAAGAGGGGATCCTTGGGTTAAGTGAGGACCCATTCACCATATGGAGAATGGGTCCTAGTATACTTAACTAGGAAACACTTCAGGAAATATGAAATGATATGCAAAAAGGGGGTCCTAAGAACGACTGAGGACCCATTCGCCAAGTGGTGAATGGGTCCTAGGTCACTAGCCTAGGACACATTCCTTGTAAAATTAAGTGTTGTGTAATATTATTTAAGATTGTCGGGTTTTATCCCTCAAAAAAAGTAATTAATTAGGCTTGGATTTGAATTAAAGGGGCCAATTAACCTTAATTTAATCTCAATTAATTAATAAAGTCCTAGATTAGTGTGAAAGTGTAAAGATACACTTTACAACACCCTAAGTACGGCACCATTAAGTCCATTTTATTATTAATTATTCATTCCCAAATTAAGTGTGAAAAAGGGATACTTTATTCTATACTACATGGACTTCAAAATAGAGTACTATACTTAAGGATACAATCTGTAGACATGGAAAACTGACCAAAACACCCAATCCTGATCTTACTAACATCATTTCTTCCTAAATTATCCCCTTTACTAACTAATTAAATTGAATAACCTTTATTTGATTAAATTCATCATATTTTCTCTCTTAATTAAATGGATCAATTTTATCTCATTAATTCATTCTCCTATATTAATTAAATAAATCATTTTATTTAATTAATCCTACCATCCCTCTTTTAATTAAATATTTCACTTAATTTAATTAAATCACTAAAGTCTTTAAATTAAATTGGATAAATTAAACCTTATCTAATTTAATCTACCATTATCCCCCTTAGTTAAATAAATCAAAACAGTTATTTAATTAAACCTTTCCTCTCAATTTTTCATTTAAATCAGCGCATAAATTTAAGTCAAAATTTCCCCATCTCCTAAATTTCTCATTAAATTAATTAACCTATGATTAATTTAATCCCAAACCATGTCACATTCTCTAGAGAATGCAGCTTTCACAATAAATCATTTATTTTGATTTATTAAATTTCTATTTTCCCTCAACATGGAATAAAGAGGGGAATATTCCTGCAAATTTGAAAATCCCTCCAAGTGGATTTTTCCTTCCAACAAGACATTCATTCCTCTTACATGTCCTTGTGAATTGAGCCAAGTGGCAATTATTTCATTATTTTTTCCCTCTTACATGTCATTTCACAAATTTTAAATTCCACCTAATATCATTTATTGTGCATAATCACCAAAATGTGTTCAACTTTCACCCATTCACATCTTGACGAGTGACACTTGGCCATTGGATGTTGATTGATCCCACATTGCTCAAATCTTGTTCATTCTTCCAATTTGAAATCTATAAATGAGAGACTATTCCTCTCATTCTTCATCCACAATTCGAATGAAAAGTTATTATCTTCACATTGGAGCTATTTCATCTATTTTCTTGAGTATTTTCCATCACCCTATTTAGGTTATTGCAAGTTTTCTCAAAGAATCATCTAGTTCTTTATCAAAAAAGTGGATCAATCACCATCAAATCATCAAATCTTACAAAGAAGTTGGGAAAGGGCCAATTTATACACATAATTGGCACCAATTCCCCCATGGGATCAAGTGTTTACATTATTTGAATGAGTATTTAACTTAGTTACTTGTTTTGTTCTTCATATCATTTCCTATTTTGAATATTATAGATGGATTTTATGCGGAATCCTTGTTCTTACTTTAATTTCAATCTAATAGTGTGCTTGATTAGTACGTGGCAATCTTCGCCTGTAACACTCGAGAGACAGCATGGGGTCAGCCCATTCCGGCACCGGAGGTAGTAGCCTCATTCAGGTAGCTAGTGGCCAAGACATGGACATATGATCAGGGGTCACTAGATGTAGGAGTGACACAAGCATACAGAGCTTGGTTCAAGCCTCCTCTCAGATTGAGATTTCCATGGATGGCACTCCCACAACGAAGGCCGAGAGGTAGGTCAGCTGGTAGGGGTAGGGTTCAGGGAGGCAGAGGTGACGGTGATCAGGATAGGGATGGAGACAAAGGAGGAGGTGGACCACCTCCACATCAGATGTCACCTAGGGACCATGCACAATGCATGCCACCACAGGTGTAGACACCACTGTGGGCACCCACATCTCCACAAGGGGATTCATGAGATCCCTACATAGGATGATCAACCTAGAGATGAGGAAAGAGAGGTCCCATAATAGTAGCCACCAGGGCAGCCAGACCATAGGGAGCACTGATCCAAGAGCTACAGGGTCAGGTTCAGATTTTGACAGCGGAGAGAGATTAGGCTCGATAATAGGTCGTGGTGCTGACAAAAGAGAGGGACCAAGCCAGATCCGAGAGAGACCACGAGATTGGTCAGCAACGACAATTAGAGATTATAGCTTCATCATCTCAGGGCCGATTAGTCTCCATTTGAGACTATAGGGAGGTGGTGAGGGAGGCCGAGTACTACAGAGTACATTACAGGCAGGCAGTGCCACCAGTCGGTCGAGTGCCAAATTTTTCTCAGCAGACAAGGATGAGGTCGATAGAGGATCAAAGTGACAAACCAAAGGGGGAGGGGCACACCCAATAGGGCTAGCCCTTTGATCACAAACAATTATCCATTTTTGATTCATGGGCTCCGATTATTGCCCCTATTATATCATGCACTTTGATCGATAGAATTGATCCGATTTTTTGTTCCATGATAGTTGTACATTTTTTAATGATATATATATGAGATTATTCTATTTATGATATGTCTATTGATGTATGGATGCATTTTAATTTCATATATGTGATATGTTATGAGATGTATGATGTGGTGTAGTGCATTTATTTTTGTATTTTTCTATGTATTTTATGATATCAATGTATGGATGCAGTTTTGGTATGAAAATTAATTATACTATGCTCTTAATGATTCATGTAATGCATTTACGAGTGATAATGATATGTAATACAATGATTTCTTAATATGCTTAGAATAAAAACACTATATTGTTCTTCATAACTTAAGATGATGCTAATATAAAATGATGTGATATGATATGATCTATGTGATAAGCATTTATGTTGATGATATGTGGATGCAGGATGGATGCTTTAGCAAAGATCTGATGAACTGTCATGGTACAATGTTAGTGTGGAAATTTCACGTACTGATTTTATCAATTATTTAGTTGCAATTATTAATCATGAGATTTGAATGTTTATGTTAGATGATTATTTAAATTGAAATTCAAAGTGAAATTGTAATTTAAATGCAAATGAAATGATTTGAAATTCATTATTATGAAATTTGGGGTTTGTTATTGCTGACGAAAATTTGAGAGCAAGTGAACACAGGAATAGGTGAATGAGAATGAAGGCGAGAACATTGATCAGGTAGAGTCATTTTAGTCGTTACATGTTAATAAGGATGATGGAATCTCACACACCACTTAGTTATTAATGTGTTTTCGGGATGATTATTATTTTGGAAATTTTTAATAAGTTATCTGATTGTTCGAATATATGTGAAAAGGAATATGTTTGTTTTGAAATGGAAATTTGATTATTGTTGTGAGAAAATGGTTTAATTATATATAATGTAAAATTTGTGTTATTGATTTATTTGATATTTTCTCATTTAATAAATGAAAGAGGAAAGATTTGTTTAAATAGAAATAGATATTAAAATTAGTTATTTAATGAAAATAAGAAGAAGCAATACGTTTAAAACTGGAACTAAAATCAGGACAGTAGTTAATGGGTGATCCCACAAAGCTAGTTTACAATTTCTGAGAGGAACTGATTTTTGCTGAAATCACATATTTTTAGAAAATATAATTATTTAAGCCTTTAAAATCTCCATTTTAAGGATTCCAATTGAAGAGGGTTTGATCAAACCACCTTAGATCAAACCCCCTTGGATAGAACCTCGCTAGTTTTAAACTATACCTATAAATGAGTCTCCTTTACACCTATCAAAATGCTAATAAAAAATCACTTTTGATTTAACTTTTGAGGGATCAAATGAATTAATTTTAAATTTATTTTAAATTATTATGGTAGTCCTCGAAATGAGTTATCCCATAAATATAATTTCAATATGTTTTGGTTTTATTACATATGTGTTTTATTAGTTTTATTAAACATAGGTTTTTCACCGAAAATCAAGCTCTTTATTTTGCACATGTGGAAAAATAGTAAATTATCAAAAAAAACTTAAAAATAATGTTTGTATTGGGTATTTATGTCCTTGATCCATTAAAAAAAATATATATGATTTTCGATACATACAAAAAGAGTTATGTTGTATACAGTCCGTCGATGTCTAAATTGCAATTGGTTTGACTTTGAAACTCTATTAAGGAAAAAATATTCATTAAAAAACTATGAGACCAAATGAAAGTGCTAGATATCGTAGTTACAAATCTAAATTTGAAAAAAATATAATTTTATTCTTCATACAAAAAAAATTATGTTGTATATGGTGAGCATCACTTTTTAAAAATGTGGTTTTTTGAAAAAAATTAGTTTTCGTGGGAGATGGAAGAAGAAGTGCAATATGATTCCAAAAATTTTGAAAAAAATATTTTTAGAATCTACAGACAAAATGTGATGAGACTCTAGTTTGCATCATCTTCAAATTCCTCACACTTTAGCTGCTATAGGTGCTCGAATGTGGAGATTTAGTTAAAAATAATAATTTTAGTGTCCAGTTTGGCCGAAAATTGTAAACCACTATTGTGGGATCACCCTAACAATTAGAAAAATGATTACCTCTCAATTAAATTTGCATGCAATCAAAGAGATAACTTTGAGTTATGGCCAAATGTTGGAGATCAAGCACAGATTATGGATCTAATTATATTGTGAAAGGCTCCATTCGCATGAAATTTAGGGAGAAATCCATTCAAAAGAAGATAGAGTGATTTTTTATTTGAGATTATTGATCTTCCATGCGCATGGGAAAAGAGTTTAGAGAAGAAGTTTGTTTTATTTTATTATTCATTCATCTTAACTCCCACACGCGGGTGGAAGGAGAGCAGCTAGCAGGGAGTTTTTTCTATTATTTATTTTCATTTTGTGGTCTCCCTGATGCGCATGTGGAAGAAGAGGGAAGGTGAGTCATAGAAGAGAGCAGATCTCATATGCAGGAGAGAGGAGGAGTCGGCCAAGAAAATAGGAAGAAGAAGGCGTGACCAGGAGAATGGGAGGATAGGGTGAGGCTAGCATAAGGGAAAAAAGTGTGAGGGCAGAGAGAAAGGCTAAGTGCGGTCAAAATAAAAGAAGAGAACAAAAGAGGGGTGGAGCATAGGAAGAAAAAGAGTATTGGAAGGTGCACAACCAGAATAGAAAGAGAACTTAGACCAAAAATAAAATAAGGAGAAGACGAAAGTAGACAAAGGGCAGAGAGAAAGAAGGAACAATAGGAAATTGACAAAAAAACAAAAACTCATTGCCAGATTTCAGAAACACACAGCTACAGAGGTTGACAGGTAGATTTCATGAAAAACTTATTATTTTCTCAAATTGATAGTAAATTTAATATCTAAGTTTAAATTTTTATTTTCTATTTGTATACTTAGAAATTAAAACTATAGTTACTGAAAGTATACACTTCTGAAAGTTCATATACCAGACTATAATTTTTATGGTGATAAAGAACAACTTGAACAGAAAATTATTGAACAAGCTTGAAACAGAAAACAATATGATTAAGATTTATTTCAGTACTTAGTAAAGATTCACTCAAAAATCTTAAAGTTTTAGATTTATAAATGCTTCAGAAAAATCAAAAATGTCAAGGAGATAAAATTTTCAAAAAAAAAGAAACATAAAAGATAGGGAAACTTTTACAAAATTACACAGTTGAATATTTTTGGTTTAAATAAAATTTAAGATGATAAGTTAAAAAATAATTCTATGTATTTAAATATGCTTGAAAAGTGAAGTGAAATATGATAATTATCTTGGAATGATACTAAATTACTCTGAAACAGAAGAAAATGAGAGGTGTTTACGTTTTTTTTTTTAAAATATAATATATTAGGGAAATATGAAAATCATAAAAGAAAGTAAGTAAAGTAAAAATATAATTACTTGAAATTAAATGAATTAGTAGAGGACTATATTGAATTGTAGTTAAAATTCATGAGTAAATGAATTGAAAGAATGTGTGCTCATTTATTCTTATTTTATATCTACTTAGTTACATACGTGAGATACACCTTCTTTTATTTATTTTGAATATAAACATTATGTTATTTACGATTTAAATCTGTGAGATTATTGTATTAAAACCATGTTTGCTTGAAAATAAAAGTGCAGTTCATGTGATTAGGAAAGATAATTTTAATTTTGAATGGAACCATGCATGCTTGATAATTGAATGTGCATGTCATGTGTTTGGAAAGTTACCTTTCGGGACGGGTGTCGAATATGGGTTTTTAGAGAGCGTAGTTTTTCTTTTCCAAAACTACTATTATTTGTCATGCATGACATTTTACTTGGCCAATTAAATTAAGGACCATTGAAATAGATGGAATATGAATAACTCTCTACCATATCCTAGTATCGAACTTTCTTGTTTCTTAAATGAATTAGAAAAAATAAAAATTATGGATTTACTAGTTATACTAGGCATGCATCAGATTCCATCCTGCTTGTCGACTTCTTTTTGCTAAGCGATTCATGTAGAGTCGGGTATTCTTTGAATGACTAAGGAATTTCGAGGAAGTGTAAGCTTCGAGGTTGGGCAGAAAAAGCGCCTGAACCTTGTTCTTGTTTTCATGTTTGAAGATATGCAATTGGATTGAAGATCAAATGAAGATTTCTTCATATATGTATTATATTTATTTCTTGTATAATTATTTTAGAACTTAAGGCGACAAAATGCCTAAGTCTTGAATTGTAAATTTTGTTTTACAATGATTTTGTATTATCAATGTTGTGTAAGATGACACATTTATGAAATTAAATGGAAGTATTATGAATCTTAATATAGACTTTAAGTCAATATTTTGGAATCTTTTGGATTGAAGTAATTTAATTGAATGGAGTTAAGAATTTATTTGGAATATAAATGAATTTTTATAAGGAATTGTCGATGTTTGGAATTAAAGAGTTTTTCTCTTTACAGGAAAGAAGATAGAAGAAAAGAGATTCATCAAGCTATTATTATTAGATTCGATGATAACCATATGCTTACCAGGATTTTTGAATTTAAAAGAGCCAATTACCTTATGTTTGATAACACACATAGGTATGATGCATTGAGATATGAAAAAATATGATGTCGTTGCACCTAGTGTGATGGACTTTGACTTGTCAATCAGATAGGGGTATTCCTATTCACACTTGAGATACAAAACCTTATTCAAGATGTAGTTCAATATTCTAAACATCTCGGACCAAAACATAGAAAATCAAGTCTTCCTATGTAGTCAACAAGATACCTAAAACACCTTCCCTACAAACCAAACAAAGCATGTATGATGAAGTTATTTTACAAGAACATCCAACAAGCACAGCATATTAAAAGATAATGATTGTTGCCCCATTCCTTTCTCTCTAAATATTTATGTTTACACATCATCGAGAGGTCATTGGAATGAGCATAATAAGATAAATCCAAAGAAAAGATAAAGTAAACATGCAAGCTAATGTTCTTCATACCACCAGCCAAGACTAAACAACGGTGATGCCTGATGTTGATGTCCATCGCAGGAAGGTTGCATTCCTAGGACATGTTGTGATCAGGTGATAATGAGATTTTGATTGGATGATAAGCTATTGATACTCCGAGTTGATCAACTTGCTGACTCATTGATCTAGACTTGAGACTTTGACGATTAGGTGTTCACTTTTGAACCTGCTACACTTGCTTTTGACTGACTCACCAAAGGATGATGATGATGATGATTGATTTAGTATGGGTGAGATTATTATGGGTGAAAGTGAGATGAGATGGATGCAACATTTTGGGTTTTTCAGATATTTGGATGTTTTTGGTGTTTTTGAAATATTTTGAGGCTATTTTGATTTTCAATTTTTTTCAATGTTTTTGGTATTTTCGAGATTTGACCAAGATAATATCTTAAAGACCTATCCTAGGGGTCTTGGGAGCTAATTAATAGATTAGCCTTGCCTACATTATACATGCAAAGACTATGTAGTTTGACTGACGACAAACTTGATTCAATGATGAGATAGGTGGGCAAATAGATTGCCATTGTGACAAACGCCTAAAGGATTGACCTAGGGTGTCTCAAGGGATGATCAAAGATCAAAATTTCCTGCGTTCACGATCAGAGATGACATATTTCATTCGGATGACTCTGATTTTTAATTTTCATATTTTTGACATGTTTTGGATGTTTTGGTATTTTTGATTTTTCGATGTTTTCGGATTTTTTGATGTTTAAGGAATATCATGAGAATATACACGAATACGATCCAATGTACGTATAGGAACATGCCCCCAACATGATTTGATAGAATACTATGATACAGGCAAGACAAACCAACCTTAGGAATATGCCAAGTAGTACTAGGGTGGAACATGATACACACACAAGATCAAGCTATGGTATGGATGTGAACGGATGGTGGAAGGATAGATGGAATGTAATGAATAAGTGAGTTTTTTGAATAAGCTGTGAAGGTCTTGGTGGATGGACAGTCCTTTATTTACGTTTGGCATCTATTTGTCAGGTTTTCACCAAGGTACTTGTCCAAAGCGCCACTAGAGTGGTTTTCACTAGAGGACGATTTTATTTTTTTATTGTTTTCAATCTTTTTTCTAATTTTTTTGATTTATTTTTTTTTAATTTCTTTTTGTTGTCACCAAGACACCTATTTACCAGGTTTTCATTCGGGCGACCATTTTTCAGGACATTTTCTTTTTTTTTTTGTATTTTTTGGTTCTATACCTTGAAAGACTTTAGGCATAAAACTATTTGAGATGGGAGTTGTTCATGGGCTCCTACAGATGCTCGCCTTTTGGTGTTGATAAATGATATGCCCCTGATTTATAGCTTGTCGTGATGATGAAAGGTCCCAACCATTTGGGTTCAAATTTGTCTTTTCTTTCTCGGTTTGGCATGTTCTTCTAGTTCTCGTTTAACACAAGTTTGCCGACTTGGAAAGTCCATTTCCTGATCTTCTTGTTATAACTATGCTTAAGTCGGTTCTAATACACTTGTAGATGGTTTAGGGAATCCATATACCACTCATCAAGTCACTCCAACTCATTCAATCGTGAGACCCTGTATTCTTCATCTGTGATGAGGTTTTGCAATGATATTCACAGGGATGGGAGCTCAATCTCAATGGATAGGATGGCTTTTGATCCATAGATCAGGGAGAATGGGGTGGCACCTGTTGGTGTTTAGATACTGGTATGATATGCCCATAAGGCAGGATTTAACTACAGATGTTAGTCACGACGACTGTTTTCTTAAGGTTTTTCAATATGGTTTTGTTGGTAGCCTATATGCTTGGCCATTGCCTTGGGGATAGTACGGGGTGGAAAAGCGATGTTGGATTTTTAATTTTTCACATAAGTCATGAACATCCTAATTTTTGAAAGGTATCCCATTATCTCAGATAATAGCTTGGGGGACACCGTATCAACAAATAAGGTAGTTCAGGATGAAATTGGATATCTTCTTTCTCGTTATGTAGGTTATGGGAATGTCTTCAACCCACTTTGTAAAGTACTCTATGGTGGTGATTATGAATTTGTGGCCATTGGATGAGGTGGGTGTGATTTTTTTTATGAGATCGAGGCCCCATTGTGAAAAGAGCCAAGGTTTAACAATAGGATGAAGCTCTTGAGTTGGTGCATGGATAATGTCCCCATGTTGTTGGCACTGCAAACATCTTCTGATGAAATCATGTGTATCTCACTCCATTGTGGGCCAGTATTATCTAGTTCTCTGCAACTTCTGAGCCAAGGTCATACCACTCGAGTGTGATCCACAAACGTCATTGTGTACCACAATTAAAGTAGACAGGGCTTCCTTAGTGTTTAGGCAACACAACAAGGTTCCTTCAATGCCCATAAGATAAAGGGTTTCTCCTAGGATGACAAAGCGGGTTGGCTTCTTGACAAAGGATCATTTAAGGTTCGGGGTTATATCAATGATCAAGACTCCTATTCTTAAGTAGGTGTAAATTTCATGATACCAGGGATCACCAAGATCAATGAGTTCACACACTAATTTAGACTTTGGTACCTCGAATGCTAGTACAAGAAGCTGCTCTACAAGGAATTCCTATTTTGGGACATTGCACAGGATCTCCAAGAGTGATCCAGTTGTAGCCATTGTGTCAGGTGCTCTATTTTTTTATCTAGGTAGTTCTTCAAATGTGATATCAATGAATGAATCTTTGAGGCTCTCGACCAACTTCTTGTATGGAGTTATTTTATCATCCTTTGTTTGATATTCATTATTTACCTGATTGATTATGAGCTAAGAGTCCCCATATACCTTTAGATTCATGATCTGCCATTGTACTACAATCCTTAAGCCTATGACGAGAGCCTCATACTCTTCTATGTTATTCGTGCATGGGAATGACAGTTTGTAAGATTTGGGTATGCAGTCTCCTTAGGGAGTTATGAATAAAATTCCTACTCCTGACCCATGTTGCATGTAAGATCCATCGAAATACATCTTCTAGTGGTTAGCAACACTTGGGTTAAAAATTGATTCATTAGGGAATTCTGAAATTAGTGGATTTTTTGCATATATAGGAGCATTTTCTAGTTGATCAAAAATTGCTTGCCCGTTGATGGCCTTGTGCTCCACATATTCAATGTCGTGTTCTATCATTATCATGACCCACTTGGTTGTTTGTCCTGTGAGAGTAGCTTTAGAATGTAAGTACTTGAGTGGATCTATCTTTGCAATCAACTTGATTTGATGAGCCAACATGTAGTGTCTGAATTTATGAGCTACAAACATAACTGCCAGACAAGATTTTTCAATAGGAGTATAGTTTATCTCGTGTCCCACCTTAGTTCTGTTGATATAGTATATTTCTCTCTCTCTTATGTTTTCATCATGTTCAGCTAATAGAGCACCAAGAGCTACCATGGTTGTTGAAATGTACAAGATCAGTGGTTTTCCTGGGATTGGCAGCATCAAAACTAGTCGCGTAAGTAAGTATTCTTTGATTTTGTTAAATTATCGGTCTTATTTTTTATCCCATTTGTATGCTACCCCCTTGTGGAGTAGATGAGAGTATGGCATTTGTTTATCTGCTAGTTGCGCTATGAATTTGTAGATGGACTGGAGCTTGCCTTGTAGACCTCTCAGCTGCTTTAGTGTACTGGGTGCTTCTTGCACAAGGGAAACCATCGTGTCAAGTTTCATAAAAAAAATTAGCCCTACGCCAAGTTTTAGCACCTAAAACAACAAAAGCGGTGTTATTTGCAAATGCAATGTAGTTTGTAGAGTTCCAAACTACACCGTCATGATGAAATTTGCAAACCCTAAGATCCTAAAATGCGTCGTGTGGTGATCTTTGCACATGCAAATTTGAACTTGAACCCTAATTCTAAACTATGTCGCATGGTTCAATTTGCAGGTACGGCTTGGTTTTATCGCAAACCCCTAATTTTCCTAACTAGCTCGCAGCGGCGCTCTTCATGCATGCGACGCTCTTTGAGGCTGCACGATGCTAATTGAGCATTTTCAGTGGCACTATATAGCACCGCTTGACTCTTGACCAATTTTGACTCTAATTACATGTAAAACAAAAAAAAAAAATTGAGATAGGGGTACATACCATGGGTCTTGCATCTACTGGCCACTGGTACACTCGTACCCTCTTTGACATGTTCCTGGTAAGTTGTCATTGCGCCATCTTGATCGGGACTCGGAGCTCAAAGTGCAAAAATTTCTAGAGGCTAAGTGTGCAAGTGATTTGAAAGTGACCCCTCAGGGTCTATTTAAGCCTAAAAATTAGGGATTTTTGACCTAATTTAGCCATCTAGCTAGGCTTTTGGTCCCTTTATCCCATTTTTCCCAACCGAGGGCTATTTTGCATCTTTTTTGGCACTTTAACACCGTTTTTTTTTGCATTTCGAAGCATTTTTGACCTGTCGGACACCTTGTCATCTTTCTCGCAAGATCACCCAAAATCCAAATCTTCATCTGATCTCTCGAGGGGGAAATATACCAGTATAATCCTCCCACTAGGGCAGCAGTGGAGCATCTAACAAATAAAAATAAAATGAACTTTGATCACAACAATTTATTCTTTGAACCAATGCAACAAGTGCATTGCTGAAAAGAGAGGCAAAATGTAGACATGAAAAATTAACTCACACACCTGATCCTGATCTTACTAACATTATTTCTTCCTAAATCATCCCCTTTACTAACTAATTTAATTGAATAACCTTTATTTGATTAAATTCATCATATTTCCTCTCTTAATTAAATAAATCAATTTTATTTGGTTAAGTCATTCTCCTTTATTAATTAAAAAAAACATTTTGTTTAATTAATCATATCATCCCTCTTTTAATTAAATAATTCACTTTATTTAATTAAATCACTAACATCTTCTTATTAAATTGGATAAATTAAATCTTATCTAATTTAATCTAACATTATCCCCCTTAGTTAAATAAATCAAAAACAGTTATTTAATTAAACCTTTCCTCTCAATTTTTGATTTAAATCAACTCATAAATTTAAGTCAAAATTTTCACATCTCCTAAATCTCTTATTAAATTAATTAACCTATGATTAATTTAATCATAAACCATGTCACATTCTCTAGAGAATGCAACTTGCACAATAAATCATTTATTTTGATTTATTAAATCCCTATTTTCCCTCAACATGGAATAAAGAGGGGAATATTCCTCCAAATTTGAAAATCCCTCCAAGTGGATTTGTCCTTCCAACAAAATATTCATTCCTCTTACATGTCCTTGTGCATTGAGTCAAGTGATATTTATTTCATTATTTTTTCCCTTTTACATGTCATTTCACAAATTTTAAATTGCACCTAATATCATTTATTGTGCACAATCACCAAAATGTGCTCAACCTTCACCCATTCACATCTTGACAATTGGCACTTGGCCATTGGATGTTGAATGATCCCACATTGCTCAAATCTTGCTTATTCTTCCAATTTGAAATCTATAAATGAGAGACTCTTATTTTCATTCTTCATCCACAATTTGAATGCAAAGTTATTATCTTCACATTGGAGTAATTTCATCTATTTTCTTGAGTATTTTTCATCACCATAGCTAGGTTATTGCAGGTTTTTCTCAAGGAATCATCTAGTCCTTCATCAACAAAGTGGATCAATCTCCATCAAATCATCAAAGCTTACAAAGGATTTCAGAAGGGGCCAATTTATACACATAATTGGCACCAATTCCCCCATGGGATCAAGTGTTAGCATTATTTTAATTAGTATTTAACTTAGTTACTTTTTTTGTTCTTCATATCGTTTCCTATTTTGAATATTGTAGATGGATTTTATGGGGAATCATTTTTCTTACTTGCATTTCAATCTAATAATGTTTTTGTTTTCCATGTTTGTGCAGGAATAAGATTGGGGTTCACACAATCCATCGGGGAGTTATAGGTCAAAGATGACTTTGTGTTTCTAAATTTTATTTATTGTCTCATTGGTTGAGCACATGTGATGTCCATGTGAAATTTATTCTTCCATCTATCCCTCTTATCTCTATCTCATTATCCCTCCATCTCTCTACCCCTATATCTCTCCCTCTCTCTACCTCTCTCTATGTATCACTTCATAACTTCATCTTCATCTTTCTATCTCTCCCCCTCTATCCCTTTTCTATATATTTATCTTTTCCACCTTGATATATCTCTCTCCTCTATCTATTTATCTCTCCCTCTCTTCTCCATATCCCTCTCCTCCATCTCCATCCCCATCTCTATCTTCCTCTCTATCTCTCTCCCCTATCTCTTCACCCCCTCTCTCTCTCACTCTTCCCTCCTCTATATCTCACTTTCTATCCTCATCTCTCCCTATCTCTCCCTCTCTCTCTATTGCAAACATAACATGAGCATGTCAGTGATGAAGCCTAATTATCTTCTTCAATCAGAAGTATTGTTTCAATCATGTCTAGATCCATGTAAGTGGATGCATAGTTGATTTTAAGCCATCACTTCTCCTTCGAGCTACCAATTGATCTTATGTACTACACAAACATATGAAAAAAATTGAATAATTGTGTTCCTAATTGACCTTCCACACCTCTTCAATGTACCCATTGCACATGAAGGTGCAATTGCTAGTATATAAAATTCTAATTAACTATATATATAAAAGAATTTAAATATTTAATATCCTCACAAAATATTTGAATATATTTAAAATTATATATAATTATTTATAATTATTGGTATGAGTTTTCCATGGTTCATGAAGTAGAAAATCTGTAACCTTTTTCATTAAATTATGTATATTTTTCACTCCACGTTCAAATCACACTTATGATCCATCTTAAGAGATAAATATTTGGAATTGGGGTACAAATGAAGCCTTAAAAAGAAGGGTGAGATGTGACAAGAGAGAAGAATTAAAAAAAAAAACATTATGATATAAATATAACTGAAAATAAACCTATAATATCATTAATAGAGTTAAATATGACAAAGATAAGAACAATATTAAAAGGATGAGAAATAGTTAATCACAAAAAGAGGGGTGGATGAGGTGTAAGAACAAGCTTAGAATACTTGAAAAGAACAAAGATGAAAATAGTTTTAAAATATAAGAATGATTAAGATGTTTAATATATGCAAAAAAATAATTATAACTAAATGAAAGGTTATATCACTAGATCTAATTTAATTAAATAATAATGAATACACAAATATTCAGAACATGTATAAAATTAATGTAAATGAAAAAATATTCTTGAAATAAATAAATAAAAGACAAAAACATGAACACCTATTATTGTATGTATATACACAATATATACATACATATATATACATATATAGTATTCATACAATACATATTAGTCTCATATTTTAGAAGACATCCCAAAATACCATTATTAAACTGATATATATTCTATTTGTTGTATCTTTTTTCAGCTTCATTCAATACAAAATGGTCACATTATCATCTCACGTTCTTGCTTTGCAGTCCAGTCGCGGATGTGGTACAAACACATTGAATCGGAATCGAAACTAAAGGTAGAGTCGTACTTTGAATTAATGTCGTAAAGAAGCTGAGTATGCAACAGCTGGAACCCAGTTAAACGCTGGTATGGCCATCATAGAGACACACTTATTCTTATTTCTATGCGTCCATTCTTGCTTTTTCCTTTGGTACGACACGCATTGGTCCCTTTCACCAGTAAATCTTGTTATCATGGAGAGTTTTATTAAGTATCAGATCTCTTCAGGTTTTGGAGACCGTTTCATGTGAATGGAGATCCATGATTTTTGGAAGGCCGTGGTAACAGTGACATAACTTCAAGGAAATGCGCTGCGCAATTGATCTCGCCAGGTGTAATGGGCTTCTCGAGTTCCTCGTGTGAGGTGACTTAAATTGCTCCTGTTGACGTGAAGGCTCGGTATATTTGGATTTACCCAGCGCACTCAATTACGGATTTCATAGACTTTATGAAAGAGTTGACAACTGAAACTTTACCAAATTCGAATGTAATTTGAGTTTAGGTAACAATGAATTGATTGGTGGCCACACATGGCACACTTAAATTAGTCTTGCTTACACACTTCAATTAGTCTTGCTTAGTAGGACTCCGTGGGCTGCTTGTACCTTTATGGTTTCTAGTTTTATGTTATATAGTCGTCACCAATGAGAGTTAATGCGAGAAACTTACCTAAAGGGCCCCATTAGTTCCTTCATCAAGCTTGGATCATGTCTGTCTTTTTTGTATGGAGGTTTTTTTATATCAATTTAGATAGATTGAAATCTCTCACACAAAGAGTCAAGGATTGAGGGATATTCATTCTACCAAAGTCATTCGGACATGATCCTGACCTCACCCCTTGTGATGTAAGGGTCTTGTGCTTAACAAGACTTGATCCTTTAGTGGACTCATTTTGAATCATTCAACTTCACCAGCAATAGACAAAGGACCCATTGATTCCTTTGTGTATTTTTTCCTTGCTATTGTTCAAATTTTATAAATGAATGTTTATTCATGGTGCTCTCAAATTGCTATAGCAACTTATATTTATTCACTTGTGTGAGCTGCAACAAAATGCGAATATTAATATTTACAAGGAGTCTAAGTTATAATCATGTGTTCTCATATGTTTTTGAGATTGATTACAAACCTATGATAATGCATGTATTTTATGCCAAGGATTGATACAATGAAGCTCAACATGTATACATGGTAGAGGTAGGTTTATTTCCATAGAAGGCCAAGTTCTTTGTGCTATAGGGTTGTGTTTTTAGAAATGCATAGATTGTTGATATCCTTTTGATCTTTTGTTTGGTGTGTCTCTTTATGGTGTTAGAGTCCTAGCGTTTCTTGAAGTTATTCAAGCCAATAGATGTTAATATTGATATATAGCTTTTGCAAATCCTTAATTGTGGTTTGTATGCTTAGTGTTATGTGCTCCACCATTGGTCATTTTGTAACTATGTCACATATAGTGGGTTCATCCACTTTATGTTTGTACACATAAGGTTAATGTACACTAATGGTTGATGTAGGTGGATGGGAGATTGATTTCCTATGAGTGATGATGTGGTAGACCATCACACTCCTTACAGGTTGTCAATTTCTTTTCTTTACTTTTGATATTATGCTAACCCTTTAATCCTTTCATCTAATGACCCTTGAACATCCTATGAATTGAAATAAAATATGACAAGTCATGGTTACACCATCTATCAGATTATGTTTAAATACCATCATGATTTGAGACTTGTGTCTTTTAAATATTAGTGCACATATGATTTCATGAACAAAGACTCTTCCAGATAGGTGTTGTTGATCTTGTTGATAAGATGGGTTATTGTTCATATTGTGCAACTTTGGAGGATGTTATGGCTCTTCTTGTTCTTAAGGGGCATAATTGGTTCATTCTTACCATGTTGGCATGGTTGTGGCCTTATAGCATGTGCACAAAGTCTATATGATAAATGTATTTTATTAGTCCATGAGTGCCAATCTATAGTGTTGGTGCAGTTACAGATGGAGGGTTCAAAAAGAATAGTCCAAGCAGCGTAGCTTAGAGTCAACACAATAGAAATAACACAAGAAAGTATTCTACAAATATGAATCTTTATTGAATTGACATTTCTTACATTCAACATATGCCTCATGGGTGAATAACTAGGGCTCACAAGCATGTCAAAAGGGCATTCAACATTACAAATGACTAAAGGCCCTATGAAAATCCCTCAAAGGGGTGATACAAAATTCCTAACTATCTTTCTATCTCTAATTGAACTATTGACTTCCAAATGATTACAAATGCTCTTAAATATGATTCTCCGGCTCCTAAAAAGGTCTGCGTCGGCCACAAAAGTTTACAAAATCTGGTGAATGATTAATGTGAAAGGTCGGCCTCAAAACATAGGAAGATAATCCTTCGTGAAGTGGAATGAATTGTGAATCTCCAAGATAGATATTATTGGACCCAAAATTCTATGTGCCACTAAACTTCGCACATTCTAAAATAGGTTTACACTAAGAAATCTAGACTAGGTCGACCCCAAATGCTCTAACAATGAATTCTAGTGAAATTCTGAGAGTGATAACTTTCTAAAAAAAATGCAAATGATCTAAAATTTGGATATGATGTATATGGCCTCATGTAGATGCTATTTCTTGCTCCACACATTGAGAAATAATAATGCAGTGAAATGAAAAATGAAATGTTGAAACTAATACTAAATGAAATGCAAGAGAAGATTTTTTTTTGGTTGATATAGGATTGCTTTACAACCAAGGATTCTCTTGCATCAAACACCCGAGGTTGGAAAAAAGGTGAGTCCCTCACTTTCCAAGGTTAAAAGGAAAACTAAAATGGTTCACCTCAGCTTGAGAAATCCAAGATGTATCCTCCACTGGTCTACCTTTCCATTTGACAAGATGTTCTTTGTATTGCTTGTTCCTAGTGCTCCTTTTGGTTGTGGTATCCAAAATATGCTCAATCTCCCCCAGTGGTTGATGTGGTAACTCTTCCCTCAAATCAACTTCACTACTGCTACTTGATTGTCCTTCATTATACTCATGTATGTTGGAAATATTGAAAATAGGTGATATAGCCAATATCTTTGGTAATTCCACCTCATTTGCATTTCTAGAATCAAACTTTCTTAGAATCTTAGGGTAAGTGCACCAAGATGGTTCCCAAAAAGGGGACTTAAGTGGACAGCTTTTTTCTGAAATCAGGAAATACTGACCTTGGACGTGAAATTGAGGATACTTAGACTCAAAATTTTGAGATGGAACAAAAAGAAGGATTCAAGTGCTCTAAGTCTACTTTCTAAACTACTAATTTATTTTGAAAATGATTGAGATTAAGGGGTTCAAACGAGGGATGTACACAAATTGGTGTTGTTTTTGTCAGAAAAACATAACATAGCAACTCTTGTACGACCCTCGTACGGTGAAATTTTTTTTAGTATTTTTAAAATCGCAATGGTCAGAAGTTAGCTAACAGTATGTAGTTGATGCACGATTTTTCTGATAATTTTTTAATGAATATTTGATTTTTTACTAATTTGCGAAGTGGACATATCCTGAAAATAGAATTTTGGCCGTGCTACCCCTACAAATTTTGGAAACTAATTGATTTGTTTTTCTTTTAATTTTTTAAATTTGTAGAATGGAGTCTAGTTTCTAAAAATGTAATTTATTTGAAAAATTGATGAACGGTTAATTTATAACGAAAAAAATACCAAACGCTGCTTTTTGGCAAAAAAAAGACATATAGATAAAATAAATTATGGATGAAAGACTTAACATTTTCAGAAAGTGAAAAAAATTACATCGTTGGATAGCTAAGAGATAACCCAACATTACCCATGTGCTCAATTTTTTCGATATTGAACCACGTGCAATCCTGACGGTGAGCACGAACTCGATTATGAGAAATATGGTGGATTTTTTAAAAACACGTCTCTGGTCGTTGGGAATGCCCTTCAAACCTTTGGGTTGGAATTCCAAGGCAATACCAAGCTTAAAGTTCGGTAATTCTCAAAGCAAGATATAATGCAAGCGCGCTATAACGAGAGCACGTTATAACGCGCTCGCGTTATATCTCACTTTTGACATGGTTTTTGCTTCTGCGGGGAACATGTCTACTAGCACATAACGCGAGCACGTTATAATGCGCTCACGTTATGTCTTACTTTATGTTAAATGCTAATATATTAATGTATGCTGATATATTTTTATGTACATGTATGTATGTATGCTTGTATGGATGTAAGATTATATGTGCAAATGTATTATGCTTGTATGTATGCATTTATGTATGTCTTTAGATGAAGGGAGAATTTAGAGAGAGTCTAGAGAGATGGAGAGGGGGTCGAAGTGAGAGTTTAAGAGAGAGGGAGTGGGAGAGAAGGGGTTGGATTGAGGGGGACTTAGCTAGGTAGGGTGGGAGGGATAGAGAGAGGGGGAGAGAGAGGGGGGGTCAGAGAGAGAGAATTGAGGGAGAGGGAGAGAGAGAGACAAAGAGAAAGAGAGGGTTATGTAGGTAGGGTGTGAAAGGGAGAGACTTGAGAGTGTGAGAGGGAGAGACTTGAGAGATAGGTAGTGAGAGGGAGTGAGAGAGGGTGGTAGGGATTGATTGAACGAGAGGTATGCAGAAAGAGGGAGATGGTACATTGAGACAATTAGAGAGGGTGGGAGGAAGGGAAGGAGGCAGAGGTGAGATGTAGAGATAGAGAGAAAGCGATAGGGGTTGAGGGATTAGGATGGAGGACCTATAGGGTTGATGGTTTCTAGGGTATTAGGGTTTAAGGTTTGATGGTAGAGGGTATTTGGTTGAGGGTATAGGGTAGAAGGTTTAAGGTTTAAGCATTTAGGGTTGAAGGGTTTGGGGTTAAGGGTTTACTTGGTTGAGGGTAGAGGGTTTAGGGTATAGTTTTGAGGGTATATGGTTGAAGGATTAGGTTCAGGGTCCAATATAAGGGGTAGAAGGTTTAGGGTTTAAGGATTGAGGGTTGAGGGATTAAGGGTTGAGGGTTGAGAATTGAGGGTTGAGTGTTTAATGTATAGGGTAAAGGGTAGAGGGTTTAAGGGTAGAGGGTTGAAGATTGAGGGTTTAAGGTATAGGGTTGAGGGCCCAATATATAGGGTAGAAGTTATAGGGGTTGAGAGATTAAGGGTTGATGGATTAGGGTTTAGGGTAGAGAGTATTGGATTGATGGTAGAGGTTAGAGGGTAGAGGGTAAAGGGTTTAACAGTTTAGGGTTTAAGGGGTTAGGGTTGAGGGTCGAGGTTTTAGGGTTGAGTGTTTAAGGGTTTAAGAGTTGAGGGTTTAAGGGTCAAGAGGGTTGAGAGATTAGGGTAGAGAGTTTACTAAGTGGGTTTGGGGGTTGGGGGATTAGGGTCGAGGGTAGAGGGTATAGGATTGGCGGTAGAGGGTAGAGGGTTTATGGGTTAGGGTTTAAGGGTTTAGGGTTTAGGGATGAGGGATTAATAGGTTATAGAGTAGAGGTTGTAGGAGTTGAGGGATTAGGGTTTAAGGGTTGAGGGTTGAGGGATTTAGAGGGTATAGGGGTTGAGGGATTAAAGTTTAAGGGTTGAGGGTTGAGGGATTAATAGGGTATAGAGGTTGAGGGATTAGGCTTTAATGGCTGAGGGTTGAGGGTTCAGGGATTAGGGTTTAAGGGTTGAGGGTTGAGGGTTGAGGGATTAAGAAGGTATAGGGGTTGAGGGATTAGGGTTTAAGATTTGAGGGTTGAGAGTTGAGGGATTAAGAGGGTATAGGGGTTGAGGGATTAGGGTTTATGGGTTGAGGGATTAAGAGGGTATAGTGGTTGAGGGATTAGGGTTCAAGGATTAAGAGGGTATAGGGATTGAGGGATTAGGGTTTAAGGGTTGAGGGTTGAGGGATTATGATTTGAGGGTTGAGGGATTAAGAGGGTATAAAGGTTGAGGGATTAGGGTTCAGGGTTGATGAATTATGAGGATATAGGGGTTGAGGGATTAGGGTTTAAGTGTTGAGGGATTAGGGTTTAAGGGTTGAGGGATTAAGAGGGTATAGGGGTTGAGGGAGTAGGGTTTAAGGTTTGAGGGTTGAGGGATTAAGAGGGTATAGGGATTGACGGATTAGGGTTTAAGGGTTGAGAATTGAGGGTTGAGGGATTAAGAGGGTATAGGGGTTGAGGGATTAGGGTTTAAGGGTTGAGGGATTAGGGTTTAAGGGTTGAGAGGGTATAGGGCTTGAAGGATTAGATTTTAAGGGTTGAGGGTTGAGGGTTGAGGGATTAAGAGGGTAGAGGGGTTGAGGGACTAGGGTTTAAGGGTTGAGGGTTGAGGGTTGAGGGATTAAGAGGGTATAGGGATTGAGGGATTAGGGTTTAAGGGTTCACGATTGAGGGTTGAGGGATTAAGAGGGTATAGGGGTTGAGGGATTAGGGTTTAAGGGTTGAGGGATTA
>CM021102.1:291831145-291877284 GCA_007115665.2 Sequoiadendron giganteum | reverse complement strand
GGGTTGAGGGATTAAGAGGGTATAGGGATTGAGGGATTAGGGTTTAAGGGTTGAGGGTTGAGGGTTGAGGGATTAAGAGGGTATAGGGATTGAGGGATTAGGGTTTAAGGGTTGAGGATTGAGGGCTGAGGGATTAAGAGGGTATAGGGGTTGAGGGATTAGGGTTTAAGGGTAGAGGGATTAGGGCTTCCAGGGACTAGGGTTTCAAGGGGTTGAGGGATTGGGATTTAAGGGCTGAGGGATTTCAAGAGGGTATAGAGCTGAGGGATTAGTTTCTATGGGGTTGAGGGTTTAGGGTTGAGGATTAGGTTTAAGGGGTTGAGGTTTGAGAGAGTTGAGGATTAAGAGGATTAGGTTGAGGGATTAGGGTTCTTAGGGTTGATGGATTAGGGTTTGGTTGAGGGTTGAGGGTTGAGGGCTGAGGGCTGAGGGATTAAGAGGGCAGGGGGCTGAGGGATTAGGCTTAAGGGCCAAGGGGTCGAGGGCTGAGGGATTAAGAGGGTTTAGGGAATTGCCTGGATTAGGGCTTAAGGGCTGAGGATTGAGGGCTGAGGGATTGGTGAGGGATTAAGGGTCAGGGATTGGGGATTTAATGGTTGAGGGATTAGGGTTTAAGGGGTTATGGGATTAAGAGGGTATAGGGTGCATGGGTCGAGGGATTGTGGCTTAAGGGTTGAGGGACAGAGGGCATAAGGGTCAAGGGCTGAGGGATTAGGGTTTAAGGGCTGAGGGATTAAAAGCGGGTATGCTGGGTTGAGGGATTAGGTTTAAGGGTTGAGGGTTGAGGGTTGAGGGATTAAGAGGGTAGAGAGGGATTAAGGGATTAGGCTTCTAAGGGCTGAGGGTTTAGGATCGAGGGATTAGGGTTTAAGGGTTGAGGGTTTAGAGTTGAGGGATTAAGAGGGTATAAGGGTTGAGGGATTAGGGTTTAAGGGTTAAGGGATTAAGAGGGTATAGGGGTTAAGGGTTGAGGGATTAGGGTTTGAGGGTTGAGGGATTAAGAGGGTACAGGGGTTGAGGGATTAGGGTTTAAGGGTTGAGGGTTTAGGGTTTAGGTCTCTATCTCCCACTCCCCACTTCCCCCCTTCTCCCACTCTCTCCCACTCTCCCCCTCTCTCCCCCTCTCTCCCTCTCTCTCTATCTCCCACTCTCCCCTCTCTCCCTCCCACTCTATCTCCCACTCTCTCCCTCTCTCTTTCTGTCACTCTCTCCTTCTCCCTCCCTCTCTATCTTCCACTCTCCCCCTATCTCCCTCCCACTCTCTCAGAAACTCCTATACTCTAAAAAATACAGTAAGAAAACTAAATTTCACATAACGTGCTTGCGTTATAACACGAGCGTGTTTTGTAGTCCATTGAAATGGTAAAAAAAATCTATATACCCGTGATTTGAAGGCCCACAGTCTGCATATTCCCCTGGTTCTTTGCGTGCTTTGACAAAAAAAATCTTTTTGATGATGGTGTGAAGTGTGCAAGCATCTTTTTCACATTCCATCACCTTTTCCATGATCTTTTTAACACCTTTGCATGAAATAGCAGAGTTTCCAAGTTGAAAGACATATAATATCAATTGAAGTTTGAATTCTATTGAAAATTGATATACAATTGAAGTGTGGAAGGGAACAAGCTTTTGAACAAGTCAAATTGTTGTGGAGTTTGAAGAAAGAAGAAGCTAAGGCTACATAATTGGGTTGAATTCCTCCATTTGAAAGTCTGGTTTTTAACATATGTGAAGTCTTTCCAAATTTTCTTTCATTATATTATGGCTTGCTTTCATTTTTGTTTGTCATTATAACCTTAGGTTGTCAATGCACATTTTAAATTACCAAATTATATACACAATTATTTACACTTGCTAATTACCATTTTACACTTGTCAATTATAGAAATTCAGAACCATTAACCAAAATTCATCCTTTAAGACAACTCCAAGCCTCTCCCATTCCTCTGAAGGGTTCAAACACCTTCCAATACCTTTGCACAAACTGATGCAGTACAAAGGAAGAAATCAACACCTTTCTTGACACACTTATTCAACTATATTTCCCTTCACAAAACATTTGATTCATATACTAAAATTAGCATTAAGAGTTCCCAATTCCTTAAGGACCTTCAAAACACCTTGAAAATATTGAAAATAACTGATTACAATCAACTAGGTTCCTCAAAACATCAACCAATGATTATGTCATTCACAAGTTGTTTAATTAGGTCTCAAAACAAGATAATTTCTAGGTCTTAGGACCTTACCCGCTCAACTAGGCTCCAATACAAAAACCCCCATTTTTCAAAGCAAAGAGGGAGGGTTTATAGAAAATCCTATACCCGGGCCTTCCCAGACCATTCCAAAGCATCAAACATCTTCAAAATACCCCACACAAGGTCAAAATTTAATTACATAGACCACTCCAACAATTGATGGGGAGTCTTATCTTTCAAGAGAAATCTTGCTTTTCCCAAGACCTATTCTCTAGTATTCCTAGGGTATTCCTCTCTACCCTACTCAAGGATCCCTCCTAAACCCCTCTCACCTCATAAGACTCTCCACCAATTTCAAATTCTTCACCATTGCTCTCAATTCACCACTAAGCTTGTGTGGGCTCCACACTGACCCAAAGTGTCCTAACCACTCTGAGGGCTAGGAAAGGGTATTATCACTATCCCCTTGTTGATTTGACTCCTCATTGATACATCTCATAGGATTCTTTCACCTTGTACCCATCGCTTTCTTGAAAAACCCAATTTTAGGCCTTGTAGCCTTTTGCCCAATTAAGCCTCCTAGAACCCATTTTCTTGGCTTTTCTCAAAAACGATCTTAACAACCCCCAAATATTTTTATAGATTATTTCTATTGGTACCATAGGCTTCAATATTTACAAGGTTTTTAGTCCCTTTGGCATCCGTACATAGGACTATCCTCATACCCCCTATTTTCTAGGGTTTCAAGGGTTTTGGCTCCTTTTTCCAACTTTGAGGGCTTCAATGACCTCCTCAACTCTCCTCCTTGCACACACATGTCTAGAATATGTGTTACCAAACTCTCTTGTTCTTGACTAGCACAAAATATTCCATTTAGCAACTTTCTTTACTGCTATCCTCTCCAAGCCACTAGCCAGAATGCACTTGCACTCGCCTAGTTCTTGATGAATTCACCATCTCCCCTACAAACCAAGACACCAAAAACCATATGTACACTGTAGAAAATTTCCCCTAATTTATTCCAAGTGGCCATGGTATCCTTGCCATGGGAATTCAAGTGGGGATCATTATTTCCAAAAACTGGCCTCAACCGGCTATGAGACCAAAAACTCTAAAAACTTGCAAAACAGAAAGCAATTGAAATAAATGGCTAATATAATGCTTCAAAAAGTAATTAAGTGACACAATTGAAAGAATCAAAGCATTATACATGTCCTTTCAATCCATTCTTGATTGGATGAAGGCACAAAAATATAAATTCAATGAAATTTGCACTCTTCCAACTCACAAATTCCCCTTGCAAAACTCCAAATCGTACAATAGATTTCCCACATGATTAATTAGGGTTTTTATGACCTTATATACCTTTCTCCCATGTGATAGGACCCTTTGTTTGGGCTTAGAGCATCATTAATGCCCTTTTCCCACTTTTAGGACAAATTGCCAAGTCTACATGGACTAATTTGCCTAATTTTATCATTCAGGCTTCTCCAAACTTCAAGGCTCTAGACTACCCTAAGTTTTCCTTAACTCACACATCAAAAACACTATTGGGACTTTACATCATAGTCCTTATTCCCTTGGCGGTTGGCTAGAACCACCTACAAACCAAAATTGCCAAGATCTTCCAAAAGACCTTTAAGGTGCTCTTGCACCAACAATTTTTCAAAATCACTCCTTGGTTCCTCACATTCTCATGTAAAAGTGCTTGTTTGAGCTAAGAACCACAGATCCTATTGTCATTAGTTTCACTCCAAGGCATGTTCAACAATAAAAGACCCTACTTTTGTACACGATGATTGTAAGTATTATTTAAATGAAGCCTTCAATGACATATATTTTTCAATTATCTTGAATGGATACACTTTTTAGGAACTAACATTCATCTCATTACCATGGTACAAATAAAATTATCCGCCATGCCAAAGCAAAAGACAAAGAGGAAACTAATAGATGAAGAGAACGAAACCTTGAAAGAAAAGGAGAGAGTTCGGGTGGCGACATATCGTGAAAAGAAGAAATTAGAAACGATTGATGAAAACAACCCGATTGTATAGGAACCTCAACCATCAAAAAGAGAACAAGAATTGGCAACACAAAAGGCACGAATGCGAAAGCATCTTCATAAGACAGATTCAGATATCGTATTTGGAGACACACCCTCTACGACAAGTGAATATGAAGGGACACCATTAAGCACAAGCGAATATGGAGGGACACCATCTAGCACAAGTGAATATGGATGGACACCATCTACTGCAAGTGAATATGGAGGGACACCATTTACCACAAGTGAATATTGTTGGACACCATCCAATACATCTCAAGTTGAGAGTACATCATCACTCGAAATTGATGAAGAAGGTATGCCATCATTCCCATGTGAACCTCAAGGTATGTCTTCTTCTCCACCATCGATCGAAGGAATGCAATCTAGCCCACCTCAATTAAATATTGATGAAATTCCTAATGTTGAGATGTATGTACCTAGGAGAACACCACCAAGAATTTTGTGTAGAAATCCAAAGTATTTGATTAATATTGATGATGATATTTTGCAGCACATGGAAGGTAAGATTTCAACACGCACTTGTAGAAGATATGCTGATAAGATTTGGGAACGATTCTTTGAAAGGCTAAATGAGACTGCAAGATGTCAACTATTTGTTGAAATGATGCGGGGTGTAAAGTATAGGAACATCATGAACACTCTTGGGTTGAGAACATCGAATGCATCGAGTGAAGACACTATTGTGAAGAATCTAATGGATGCTTATGAGAGTGCGGGTAAGACCTCACGCTCAAAGGATAGTAATGTCACCCGACGTGTCATTACATCAACTTTGGTAAGTTTTAAAACAAAGAGAGCTTGCCTAATTAAAAAGACTAGTGAAAAAATGGGAATTAGTAGAAAGACTTTATCAAGAGCCATTCAAAGGCAGCAAAGAATTGAGGGCAATGATATAAATGAATTATGGGCATTCTTGGGGAGACTATCACGAAAAGATAAAGAAGTTGTTGAAGCCTTGAGAACACTAAGTGAAGAGTATTGGAAGAATAACACAAGGCCATCTCCGAATCAAAGGGATGTGGTAAGAAGGAGAATCGGTAGTTGAAATCATGAGCCACATCCAAAGCATTTTTTCGATATGACTCAAATCCAATTTTTTTGAAAATTTGAAAATGATTATCCTCAAATTAGTATTTCTCAAAATATTTTTTGAACTGCTTAAACCTTTTTATGTCAAGATAAATCACACATGCACTACTTGTTGTTGTAGACTACCTATTGAATTTTCTAACCATTACGATGTTTATCGTTCTATATGTTTAGATTTTCATACTAACGATGTTTTGCAGGATTGTGTTATAGAAGCCCCACCAAAATCTTCAAGAGAGTTCTTATCATTTTTTTTATGTGAAATAGAGGATGGCTAGATATTCTATAGGACAACATGCTTGGATGGTTCATGCGAGCATTGTGGTGGCTTCCAGCGTATGCCAGTATGTCAACATATGGAAAGCACATATGAGGTGGGCCAAAAACTAGTAGAGTTCGAGAAGTATAAAATAGTGGCATATGCTACAAAAGATGGGTCTTAAGCAAAAAGGTGTGATTTGGTTATTGAGAAGATTCCAGTGTACAAATTTATGACCACATTTCGTGATAGTATACTGTCTGAGTATGCAATGCATACCCATAGAGCCCGATGGTTGGACATGTAGTTCAAGCTATGCAAGGACACCTTTCCAATTGGAAGCATAGAATCCGTGGTTGACTTTGCAGAGAACTACACTCTACAGCCACAACATGAGGTGCAGTCACAATATTACAACTCCACACAAGTTTCGATATATGTGCACATAGAATTCATTCATGCATCTGATAGTACAGATGAGCAAAGGAAGGTATTGAGGGTGTACCACTTTTACATTAGTGATGATCGCACACATTCTCTAGAGTTTGTGCAAGGTTGCTTCCAGATGTTCTACAGTGGTTTGGTTTAGAGGGGCATAGAATACGATCAACATATAATATGGTCTGATAACTGTGTAGCACAGTTCAAGAACTCGTGCATGTTCTAC
Organism: Sequoiadendron giganteum; assembly: GCA_007115665.2. Lineage (NCBI taxonomy): Eukaryota > Viridiplantae > Streptophyta > Pinopsida > Cupressales > Cupressaceae > Sequoiadendron > Sequoiadendron giganteum. Next base: position 291,871,000 of record CM021102.1, on the reverse strand, counting down.
TGATTGTGTAGGATGCATGTCATTATAGGTGTTCAACATATGTGGAACTTTTGTGAGGCTGGACATGGAAAGGGGGAGCATGATGGTGCAGGAGCATGCGTGAAAAGAGCATTAGCACATGAAGAGTTAAAGTATAAAGCCAGTGCAAAGTTGACATATGCAAAATCAATCGTCAAGTGGTGTAATGCTTTGATGGGTCGAGGTAATGAAGGTACATCTTCAATTCGTAGATTTTTTTGGTTGATGGATGATACTAACATTGCACCATATGAAGATTGTTGTACACTAATAGGATCGAGTGAGGTACACTCTTTCCTTAGCTCAAATAGAGGTTCATGGAGTATCGATACACAAAATATGGCATACTTTTTTTCTTCATGTACAATGCAAGACTGGAATGATTGTGAGTCAAGGGAGTGGATTGACAAATGGTTCACAAGTTATCTTAGCCCACTCACACATATCGCCCTCTAACGGCATTGGAACTGACACGAATAGAATCATCGATCAACTTTGACCACATATCAGATCTAGTTCAATGAGGTGATATATCTACTTTCTTAGTTGTTGAAATTTCATATCGTTAGATCTTACTTTGTACTGTATTCGTAATGTTGACAAATTTCAAGAGATTTTTTGCACATATCAATGCAGGGCATGTTTATGCAGTTATTGCAGATGAAGACAATGAAGAGGGAACAGACTATTACTTGTGTCATTATGTTGAGACAAAAAATAAATTGGAGGCCCCAGTTATAGATGGAGAAAACATTGAATACCCTACAGGGTCAGTTGTGGTTACTGGAACATGGCTTAGAAGGTACCCACATTCAAGTGTTAAACATTGGCTATTTCAAGACTTTGACATGCATCGTAATATTATTCATTACTCGAACCTTTTCATGGCATCCAATGTTCATTTGACCAAATATGGGGGTAGACCTTTGAACAAGACGTTATGGAAGGTTCATGAGTCTAACCATGAGTCAATACTTGACACAATAAAGAGTAGAGCAGACCCGGATGGTTCGTTGGATTAATTTGTAAGTATATGTACATTGGTTCTTATTAATTTATACTTGTATGCACATTAATTTGTTTGATGCCAATGCTATCATCTTCTTTTACAGTGATTGGTGTCCCCTTGCAAAAAATGCAGATATATGAGCCATCCAAGAGAATGTCAACCAAAAAAGCAATGCAACATCCTTATTTTGATGCCTGCATGCAACATCTGTAAGTGCCTTCCATCTATTTTTATTTCATTTCCATTTTGGATGTTCTTTATTTCTCTCTTTTACTTTGCGTATTTGTAAGTAAACTACTAAGGGTTGATTGATCTTTTGTTGCAGAAAATGCTGATTTAAGAGCCATCAAAGAAAATCTCAGCCAAAAAAGAAATGCAACATACTTATTTTGGTGATTTTGACAAATCTCAATTTTTATTTCAAGCCATTTTAAGAGAGCATGTGAAGCTTAGCGAGGGAATCTCAAGTTACTCATTTGAAGTTAACCTCGTGATGAGCACCTATGATGTAGACATTTAAAGAGAATCTTGAATGTATGAGTGACATTGTAAAAGATCTGAGAGAACGAAGTGCCAAAGGCATTGTAATAAGGTTTAATTACATAATGAGATATACTCAAATATTGTAAGGTTGAAGTTCATGTTTGGTGTAGTAGCTCCTTGTTCTATAAATGCCTTGAGTAGGAAAATTTGCAAACTTTGAATTTTGAAATGTAAACAATGTGAAAAAGGTCATATAAAGGTCATGTAAACAATTTGTACACATTTTTCTACAACTCGTGTGACAAAGTGGATTGTTCCAACACGTCCAAATAGGTATGTTTACGCCAGACATGGTCTCTTTCTGCACCGAAACACGTAGAATCACTCCGAGCTATGTTCCACCGGATCGATCCCTTAAGGGTCCAAAGTGCAAAATGGCTGCAAACTTCAGCATGCTAGTACTCGGATACCGTGACACTTAGAAACTTCTCGTCTGATCCTACAAAAAGGTGTTGGGCCCCTCTAGAAAAATATCTCTCGGTTTTGGCTGTCTTGGAGTGATTTTCTCATGGCGGCGGATTTTCACTTGATGGAAAAGGTGTCAAATTCAAGTTGTGTAAAGTTGCAAAGTGGCACAACTTTTGCTCTGCAACTCGTGTGACCAAGTGGACTGTTCCAACACGTCCAAATAGGTATTTTTACACTAGGCATGGTCCTATTTTGCACCGAGACACATGGAATCGCTCTGAGCTATGTTCCACCGGATCGATCCCTTAAGGGTCCAAAGTGCAAAATGGTTGCAAACTTTAGCATGCTAGTACTCGGATACCGTGACACTTAGAAACTTCTCGTCCAATCCTACACAAAGGCATTGGGCCCCTCTAGAAAAAAATATCTTGGTTTTTGCTATCTTGGAGTGGTTTTCTCATGGCGGCAGATTTTCACTTGATGGAAAAGGTGTCAAATTCAAGCAGTGCAAAGTTGCAAAGTGGTGCAACTTTTGCTTTGCAACTCGTGTGACAAAGTAGACTATTCCAACACATTCAAATATGTATGTTTACACTAGGCATAGTCCTCTTTCACACTGAAACACGTGGAATCGCTCTGGGCTATGTTCCACCGGATCAATCCCTTAAGGGTCCAAAGTGCAAAATGGCTACAAACTTCAGCATGCTAGTACTCGGATACCATGACACTTAGAAACTTCTCATCTAATCCTACAAAAATTCGTTGGACCCCTCTAGAAAAACCTCTCTCAATTTTGGCTATCTTGGAGTATTTTTCTAATGGCGGAGGATTTTCACTTGATGCAAAAAGTGTCAAATTCAAACAGCGCAAAGTTGCAAAGTGGTGCAACTTTTGCTCTGCAACTCGTGTGACCAAGCAGACTGTTCCAATACATCTGAATATGTGTGTTTATGCTAGGCATGGTCCTCTTTCACACTAAAACACATGGAATCACTCTGAGCTATGTTCCACTCGATCGATCCCTCAAGGGTCCAAAGTGCAAAATGACTGCAAACTTCAGCATGTTATTACTCATATGCCATGATGCTTAGAAACTTCTCATCTGATCCTATAGGATCACATTGAGCCTATCTACAAAAACCTCTCTCGGTTTTGGCTATCTCGGAGTGGTTTTCCAGTGGTGGCGGATTTTCACTTGATGGAAAAATCATCAAATGCAAGCAGTGCAAAGTTGCAGAGTGGTGCAAATTTTGTTCTGCAACTTGTGTGACCAAGCGGACTGTTCCAACATGTCCAAATAGGTATTTTTAGGCTAGGCATGGTCCTCTTTTGTACCGAAACACATGGAATCTTAGTGTGGAGCCCAAGGAAGCTTAGTGGTGGATTGGGAGTGATGGAGAAGAATTTGAAATTGGTGGATAGTCTTACATGGTGAGAGGGGTTTAGGAGTGATCCCTGAGTAGGGTAGAGAGGAATACCCTAACAAGACTAGATAATAGGTCTTGGGAAGAGCAAGAGTGCTCTTGAGGGATAGAACTCCCCATCACTTTAGCTCATCAATTGATAAGTAGGAGGTATTTTCTACAATGTGTCAAATTGCGATATTGCTATCATGATTCCATTGAGCAGTCATTTGTAGTATTAGATATAGATCTAGAGCTTCTACAGTATTGCACATGATTGCAAATAGTTTCAAAGATCTAGATAACATCAATAGTTCACATTACTCAAGAAGGATGAACATCTTAAAGACATTTGTGGAAATCAAGACAAGTAACCTTCTTGTGGACTTAGGGTTACAATATTTGATCTACAACATGTTCCACCATTTCTTCAGTAGGATCAAGAACACACATAATGAAGGTGTGTTTGTAGCCATGAAAGATTATGGTTCGAACCATCCAGGAGAGTGATGTTTTATCTCGACCAACAATATCTATACCATGGTTTGTTTGGAAACAAGGATGGGTTCTCTCTTCATCGGCATATACATTATTCCTTGACATGTTCACACTAGTGTTACAAGACTAGGACTCACCTCGGACTTGACAAGCCATATTTTGACTTGGACTTGGGCTCAGAGCCCAGACTCAACAAATAGAAAAACCTAAGAAATTCAAAGATTTGTCAAGATTTAAATCTTGTTTCATGCACCCTTTAATAAATAAACCTTAAAGACACAATAGCATCATCAAATAGAAATTACTATGATCCCATACACAAACATACATCAATGACATAAGTATAAGCACAAATTTTAGCTGAAGGAAATAACACATTTAGATATATAAATATTGTGATATTGCTATCAGGATTCAATCGTGTAGTTTTACAAGTCAAACTCATTGACCCGTGATTCATTAGTAGTGGTTCACAAGAACCCATCTCTCATGATAATGAATGGTTCATAAGGAGGAAGATAAATCTTCATACATTTCTTCTATCACAAATGAGATAAGTGCTTGGTTTCATGAAGGTCATGAGACAACCATTAATGGGGAGTGGATACATGAAGAACTAATGGAGAATGATAATGGCTTCAGACCTGCTATAAAGGAATTTTTTTTTCATTTCAATGATGCAAGAGGTTTTTGGTTTCACTACCAAAATGAGCCTACGAAGAATGCATGTGAAACTCCTTTTGACCTTGAGGGTGTACTTACTCCATCTCAAGGATCATGCATTGAGGATGACATAGATCAATGCTAGGGCTAACCAATTAATAATTATACATGTGAATAAGTCAAACATGTACATGTCAATAAGGGAACTACAAGTACTCATAAACACGTAAGCCTCAAAAAGTATACACACGAATACATAGTATACACAAATTAAAACAAAGTATATGCACGAATACAAGGTATATGCATGAAAACATGTAAGCCACAAAGTATACACTCGAATGCACGTAAGTCACAAAGTATACACGTAAGTTGTAAATTATACACTTGAATATATGTAACTCATATCTATTGAACCATCAATTTAGAATGCAAATATGGACAGGCATCGAAAAAAAATATTTGTATTAACCAAATAGTCATGTAGGCATACATAAATATATGTCGATATAAGTATGAAATATATGTAAAAAATAGCCATGTAGGCTTACGAGAATGCCATCAAGGCATACAATGCGAAATATGTCCAATAAAAAATATGTACAAAACTGCCATGCAGGCATACAATAAAGGACTCTGGAATCAAAAGTCATTGCTCTCCATGCCCAGGAAATAAAATATTTCCCTTTCCTTTTCACTCGGATGGCGATAGGTCTATCACTCATTTTTGCTGCACTCGTGGAGTGCTCCTGCTACTCCTCCTAGGGTTTAGTTCATGGTGATGTTTTAACTGTTACAATAAGAAGTAAAGACATGAATATATAGAAATTACATTATAAAAAATGATATATTTGACAAAATAATCACTTACAGCCATCTCACGATCTCTGTCCATGAGGGAAATATCCTCATTCCCATGCTCACGTATGCTCAATCCCTATATAAACCATGCAAATAGAAAAAAACTACGTGAATCAATAATGATTTGATTTCTCACTAACTAACATCTATAACAAAAAAATGTAAATTAAAATTTACTAATTTTCCTCATACCTCTTATGTCAAAGCCATCGAGGATTGTATAGCAGATGTCACACCAATATCCATTGCCCTTGTCACATTCAGAGGTGTATCATCTGGAAACAACTGAAAATAAACAACAAATTATTCAACGTAATCAACGATGTGCATGTATAAACTACATAAATCTATTAAGTACTTGATTCATTAGTTAAACTCTTTATTCTATTACCTGCATGAAGGTTTGAGTAAATCCACCGCCATTGGGAAGTGTTCCATCAAAACCTCCAATATTAGTCTGTTCAACATCCAAAATTGCATATTAAATTAACATTCATAAAACAATGCCATTAATATGCAATAAAATTATAACTGTTTACTAGTTACATACCCTAGCGATAGGTGTACTACAAAAATAGGTTGGTGGGGGGGCGGTGTATCCAATCTCAACACTGTGACCCTATAATTTTATTAAAATCATAAAACATTTTTAGTTAATCTTGCATTTCAAAATCAAAATTTAATAAATTAAATTCAATGAATGCACTAAATTTTACCTGACTATCGATGCCATATGCCTCATGCAAAATGTTAGCTACCCTCTCCATCTCCATAGCTGCAAACGGATCCTACGTACCAATCTCTCAAGGGTCAGTGGGGTCATGTGAACAAGTAGCCCCAGAAGATTGACACACATGTGTTTGAAGACCACCACTAGAAGACTCCCCTGGATGGCGTTGTAGAATAGGGCTAGTATGATGGATGACACTCTGGGTCAAAGTGCTAATTGCCTACAATGTCTCTACGTCAGCACTTTCCTTCACGAGGGAAGGCATAACAATGTGCTCATGAGGTGGCCTAGCGAGAGCTCGTCTACCTTGTTGTGTAGGATCCGGCTATGCACCAGGTCTATCCTAAGCTGACCCCCCACCTCTCCCCTGGAAATCCCTCATATCAAAATAATTTTGGATTTTATTCAATATGAACTAACTGTATAGTTTCCTAAGGAAATATTGTGGGACCTCGCAATTGTTGCACGGTGGGTAATCGAAGACCATGTACCACCTATCATAAAACCGCTCCTTCATTTGTTGGTGGTGGCACCAATGGATAGGAAACCTCTTCGCATTGAGGGTAAGATTTTGATTTGTGCGTGGGTCAATGAATAATGAACACAAATCACCTTTTGTTATTTTTAAATATTTCACATCCTTGTATGATAGTTTATTTGCATAATACTCCCTAGCTGCCTGCCTCCTATCTTTCCATCCAGTTATTTGTTTGCTAATTGAATCTATGTTTGTTAACATATCTTTCAATGAATTTTCTAGGGTCATTCTTTCTGTGGTTGAACCATTTGGATCACTCAACCTATTGATCAAATCCCTAATTTGTTTTTTGTTGTTCTCAATTTCACTCATTAAATTTTGTTGAGTGCTAGGAGGGGGTTGAGTGATTGGTGGAGGAGGTTGATGTTGTGGTTGATTTTGATCTTGAGGATTTGGTTGGTCCTCTTGTTGAGGATTTTAAGGGTTTGCAGGTTGATTTGCATCTCCTAAAAATTCAAACAAATAGATATCAAATTCAACCTAAAACTAACAAATTCAAAACAAAAAGCATAGAATGTAGAAGTTGTGAAAGCCAACTTCATAGACCTCGAAGATCACCTACATGCAAATAACCTATCACAAAAGAAGACATTGGAGACAAAAAAGCAAGGGTGAACTAAAAGCTGAAAATATGTATTAATCAGAGAGAGTAAAATAATACAAAGATGAATCCTTATGAAAGGAGATTGTGCAACCCTAAAGAAACCCTAATAGGTAGACATTTAATAATTAATATAATTATTAAATGTCACATTATTCAAACTAAGTGAAATCTTAAGAGAGGAATAAAGGTAACTTAATTAACATAATTAAGTTAAAACCTTTACTCTAACACCCCCCCTTAAGATGAGCAAGAGTGCAACTACAAACATGTGCAAGAAAACAAAGGTAACTACAATGCATGAAAGTAAACATGGGTCCTGGCAACTAGGCCTGATCAGGTACCCATTTACAAAAGCAATGCAAACTAAATGAAACGGGGTAAAGGAGAAAACCCAATGGGAACAAAAGTCCTCCCCAAAATAGAATGCAAAGAAGGAATGCAATGCACTAATGAAAGAAGGATAGGAGGTGGATTACATGATACCCCCCATAGACAACTTCTATCATATAAGTACATGTACAATGGTCTCCATAGGAGAGATAGAAAGAGAGAAGAAGGCCCCCCCACAATGAAGAAACTCTTGTCACAATGGTAGATGCCTGATGTAGAATCCAAAAAGAGATCCTGAAGCGGCAAATGATATTCCTCCCCTTGGGAAGAAACGGATCCAAAGGACGATGTCGAAGAAACCTTGTGAAGAGTGATGAACCAATCTGTCTCAAGATGTGTGCCATGATCGGATGCTGAAGAATCTCACTGTCTGAATTGAAACAAATGATGTCAAATCCAAACTGATATGGAGAATCCTGAAATGCAACCTCTGAATGCACTAATAATGGTGGGCATACAGTAATAACCTAACTGTCAAGGTAGAGGAGATGAATGTCCTCAAAATAATTCTCCAAATCTACAATATAGGACTCAACAAACAAGAAAGATATGTCTACAAGATAAGAGTCCAAAATAGCTATGTCTGGAAGGTGAATGATGCCCTGCTGCACTGAATCAAGAACAATAGGAGATGCTGATGAAGTCTCAGTCTGAAGAGTGGGAACATGAATAGAAGTCTCTGAACCATTGGCACATGCAAGACCTGTAAGATACTCAAGCTCCTCTAGAGTACAATTATCATAGGGTATGAAATCTACATCTACAAGAGGGATGAGACAATCTACAGCGGGATTCTTTGGGAATGGAGAGATATTAGGGTCTCCAAAAATCTCCCAAAGATGTTGCCAAAGTGTGTGAGGACAACGAATGTCAGATAAAGCACACAAAGTGTCAAAATCAACACTACAACCAATAACCCCTACAATATGATCTTGAATGATAACCCATGTTGATAAACCCCTTGATGTGTCTAGTGCAGGTATGAGATCATATAAATAAGGAAAAATATTGAGCCACTTACAATGTGTAAGTATGCCCTTTGCCCATGACTCATAATTATCCTTATCCAGAAATACAACTGAAAGGTGAGTAGAAAAACCCATTATACTCACTCAAATGAAAAAATCAGAAATTGAAACTCTTAGCCATAATAAATCATATCAACATAATCCATCCCACACAAACAGATTCCTTGTAGGTGCCAGAATGTCCAAGTAATTACGCAAAGTGTAAAAACACACAAAGATGAATAAAATATACCTGGTAAATTTTCTAATCAAATAGACTGCAAATCTAGAAAGAGCATTGACACACCTTTCCAATGCCTATTTGTTTGCGCAAAACAGAGTCTAGATGCAAAAGATATGCCTCCCGAAGTGCAAAAATCATCATCTGACTTTGACTGGAAAAATATACATCAAAATTGCAAACCCAAAAAATCAAAATTGTACAATTGGATAGTGCCTGAAACCAGCTTTCCGACGATATCTTGTTTACCCTATTTTGACACCGTATGCTCAAGATATGACCATTTTACTAAAAGTGCTCATTTAGGCATTAAACCAAATATTTTATTAATTTAAAGATTAAAACATTAATAAAATATTTAGCTGTACCTTCATGGCACGAAAACCGAGGTAGCATAGAAATGAAAAAACACGAAAATCGAGGCAAAAATAGCACGAAAACTGACACAACTCAAAAATATTCAGATGCTAAAAAAATATGGCACAAAAATCGAGGCGTTCATACGGATTTTTCTGGTAGCATTTTTGGAAAACCCCAAAAACTCAAAAAAACCAATTTTCAGCAAACACTATCATATTTTATATGAAAATAGGGGTTTCTAGGTCTTTTGAGCGCAACCATGAAGTCTGTTTTGCACTAGCATGCACCGTTTGAGAGAGAAAAGTTGAAATCTCTAAAAAAATGATGGACAAATCCTCTGATCTGGCAAAAAATGGTTGTAGCTTGAAACCCTTGCACAGAAATAAAAACTCTGTAATCTAAAATCTTTAAAAAACCGAACAGGCAGCCACAGGTCTGGAGCTCTGATACCATGTAGAAGTTGTGAAAGCCAACTTCACAGACCCCAAAGATCACTTGCATGCAAATAACCTGTCACAAAAGAAGACATTGGAGACAAAAAAGCAAGGGTGCTCTGAAAGCTGAAAATATGTATTAATCATAGAGAGTAAAATAATACAAAGATGAATCCTTATGAAAGGAGATTGTGCAACCCTAAAGAAACCCTAATAGGTAGACATTTAATAATTAATATATTTATTAAATGTCACATTATGCAAACTAAGTGAAATCTTAAGAGAGGAATAAAGGTAACTTAATTAACATAATTAAGTTAAAACCTTTACTCTAACATAGAATCCTTACCTCTTACAGCTCATCGTCGTCGTGGCTCCATCGTTGCGAAGAAATTCGGATTTTTGGTGAAGAAATTCTTCTCCTAGAATGCGAGCACGATATTTTGGGGTTTTTGGCCACTGGTGGAGCAAAAAAACCAGTCGAAATGCAAATGACATATTTGCATTTGTTTTTTTTCTTTTAACAAAAGATAACACGAGCACGTTATAATGCGCTCGCATTATGGCCGAAGGGAACTTGCCTAATTTTAACGGAATCCATAACGTGAGCGCGTTATAACGTGCTCACGTTATGCTTTTCAACTCTTTTTTTTTTAGGGTGTCCACAAAATTGCTACCCATTTCCATGCACCCACCCCTTACACGGTCCAAACTTCCTCATCTTCAACTTATAATTGTATGTTCTAATTGGAAATCTTTCCTCCCTGATAAATATCATAACTTCATCTCCAAAAACAAACTCCTTATGTCTCTTTTTCTCATATGAATTCTCCTTGTACTTATTGTTCATGTCTTCCAAATGTTTCCAGAATTTATTATACAATGCTTCCATGAAATCTGCAAACTCTTTTGCCTTTGTAATCCTCTTATTCTCCATACTGATGTTTGTTAGCTTTACAACTCCTTTCAGATGCACTCATGTCACAATCTCAAAGTGTTTTCCCTATCCTTTAGTTCCCTAAATTATTGTATGTAAATACTAAGCTTGTGGTAGAACCATATCCCAATTTCTTGCATTATCCCTAATCAAACATCTCAATAGGTTACCTAAACTTCTATTTAACACTTAAATTTTGTTCAGTTGTCTATGGGTGATATATGGAACTAAATTTCAGATCTATCTTCATCTTCTTCAACAATTTCCTCCAAAAGTATCCCATGAACTTGGTGTCTCTATTTGAAACTATTCTCTTAGGTAACACATGCAATCTCACAATCTCCTTGAAAAATATGTCAGCAATATGCACAACATCATTAGTCTTCTTACAAGGAATGAAATGTTCCATTTCAAAAAATCTATCCACTAATATGACTATAGAATCATGTCCTCTTTGTATTCCTGGAAATTATAATATGAAATCCATGCTCATATCTTCCCAAGGTCTCTCCAATATTGTCAAAGGTTGATACAATCGAATATTTTGTCTACTCCCTTTTGTAACTTAGCAAATTCTACAATTCTAAACATACTTCCTGACATCCTTGTATACCTGCAACCAAAAATAGTGATCACTCACCAAACCTATTGTCTTGTCCACTCCAAAATTTCCTACTAGTCCTCCACTATGTTTCTCTTTAATCAAATTCTCCCTCATTGAACTGCTCAGAATACATAATTGGTTTCCTTTGAACATATCTTTTTGAATTAAATAATCCAATAATTCGCTCTATTCTATCACTACTAGTTCCTTAATGATCTCTAAGCTTCACCAAAATCTATATCATCCTCATACATGTGCTTCAGTTCATCAAAACTCAATAATTCTATTCTCATTTTTGTAAGAAAATTCCTTCTTCTATGTAATGCATCTACAACTTTATTTAACTTGCCACTCCTATGCTTCACCACAAATGTAGAACTTTGCATGATCTTAACCCATATCATATGTCTTTGGTTGAATTTCCCTTAATTGTTTAAATACTACAAAGGTTTTTCTATATAACACAAAATCCTTAGGCAATAAATAATGTCTCCACCTTTTCAAGTCTTGAATTATGGCATATAATTCTTGATCATAAATTGCATATATTCTTTTGGGATCATTCAATTTCTTACTAAAACAATCTATAGGTATTCCTTCTTGACTTAACACTGATCCTATTGTATTTCCACTTGCATCACAATCAACTTGAAATAATTATTCAAAATCTAGTAATGCTAACAGTAGCTACTTTGTCACCTTTTTCTTCAACAATTCAAAACTCCTCTACGCTCCAAATGTCCACTTAAAATATTTCCTATCTCCTCTCATTGCTTTTTTCATGGGTGTACAAATGCTACTAAAGATTATGATAAACTTCCAGTAAAAACTAGATAATCCACATGGAATGATCTTACTTCTTCAATATTCATTGATTTATGCCAATCAACAATTTTGCTCACTTTCTCAAGGTCCATCTTCAATCCTTCAATAGAAACAAAAAAACCCAAGTACACTAACTTTTTCTTCATAAAGCTACACCTCTTGACATTAATCAACAACTTCTCTTCTCTCAACCTTTGAAATACTTGCCTGATGTGCCACAAATGTTCTTCTCTAGTCTTTCTGAAAATTAAAATATCATCCAAATATATAATGACAAACTTAGCCAAAAATTTCTTCAATACTACATTCATTAATCTCATGAAAGTGCTTGGTGCATTGGTCAATCCAAAAGGCATCACTAACCACTCATTCAATCTTGCATTAGTCTTAAATGCAATATTTTGTTCATATCCTTTTCAGATTCTAATATGATGATACCCACTCTTTAGGTCAATCTTTGTGAAATAATTTGCTCCACTCAAACAATCCATAATGTCATCCATCCTTGGAAATGGGAATCTATACTTGACAATGATATTATTGATTTCTCTAGAATTTGTACATATTCTCCACTCTCCATATTTTTGTGGTACAAGTACGTCAGGTACCACACATGGGTTTAAAATTTCTCTAATCAATACTTTCTTCAACAACTCTTGTATCTATTGGTTCAATTCTACAGTCTCTATCCATGTCATTATATGTGTTGCCTTTTTTTGAAAACTTACTCCTGATATTAGGTATATATGATGATTGTTGCTTCAAACTACTGGTAATCCATCTGGTACATTCTTTGACATAATGTCTTCATTCTTTGCGGTAGGATTCTCTACCTCTGGACCATTTGTTTTCTTTGGAATCAATGCAAAACACATATTCTCATGCCTCAATACATCCAAAAAATTTCCTCCAATCTACCAAACATATTCTAGGAGTGCTACAAACTTCACTCTAGTCCTCTTCATCTAAGGGTATCAACTCAATTATTTTACCATTTGATGTCAAAGTATAGATGTTCCTTCTTCCATCATGAATAAATTTCATATCATATTTCCATGGTATTCCTAATAGTAAATGACATGGTTCCATGGGCTTAATATCACACAATACTTCATCCCTATATGGTCCAATATTAAATTTCACTAGATATTTCCCATTCACCAATATCTTATGCTCATCTTTAATTCATGTTATCCTATAGGGTTTTGGATGTTTCAATATTTCTAAATTAAAATTTGTTACCATCTCCTCTAAAATTATCTTATTTGTGCTACCACTATCAATGATAAATTTACATACCTTTCCTGTGGACTTACATCTAGTTTTGAGCAGCCTCTTCCTTTGTGGTGGTTCCTCAAAAACTTCTTCATGCATCAAAGCTCTTATCATTACCAATGATTCGCCTTTCTCAGGTTTCCCAACTGAGTTAGGGGATTCAAAATGTTCTTCTACATATGTTATTCTTTTAGTATGCTCAGGTTTCTTCTCGATACCTCCTTCATGGAACTAAAATTATCCATGTCCTTCACCTCCACAGTTGAAATTGGTTTCTTTGAATTTTCTTATTAGATATTTTATCATCTATCTGGTATCCATCATTGTGGTAAGAATTATGACCTCCTTTGTCACTACGGTAGAAATTTATATCTTCTCTTCCTCTACGATATATATCATAGTCCTATTCTTCTTTTTTAGACTATAGGAATCGGGTAGCACGACCCCCTATAAATTGCAATGCACCTAGTAAAATTTTTAACGTGACCGGCGGTGCTAGCGCGAGACGCCCTCCAGTACCACGGGGGTGGGGGAGACTAGACCTCGTGACCAATCTCCTACAACATGAAAGATTTAGCCAACCGAGCTAGGGCCCCAACCCCTCATAGTCCTCTTAACTTCAGTGGGGTTTCCCATTTTTTTTTTGATATGCATAAGGTATCCTTTCTTTGGATTGTTATCCACTCCTCTACAATCTTCCTCTTCCACTTCTTTGTATTTGTTCAAACTTCTTGTTCAACCTCGAGTACACCTTCAATGCAAATTGGTATGCTTCTTCGATTAATGCCATCTTTACCAAAATCAATTCTTCTTAGATGTTTGTTCTTAGTCGATTGATGTTCCTTGCCATCTTTTATTTGCTTGCTTCACTATGCCTGATTCTAATGATCATCTTCTATAGTTCTTCAATATATTATTTTATAGATCTCTCCTTTTTACTCAGGTTTTGCAATCTTTTCAACAATTCTAGTTCATAGTCAATAGGTATAAATCGATTCTTCAACTTTGTCACCATCCTATCCCATTTGATGATTTTCTCCTTTCCTCATCTATTTATATTCGACTGAACTTCTTTCCATCATAATACATCATGACCTTTCAATTTTTTGTTGTTGCAAATCTCACTCTTTCGGGATCTTCAGTTTCTTCATACTCAAAGTATTATTCCATTTCATTGATCCAATCAATCAATTCTTCAGGTTTTAAATTTCTCGTGTAATTTTGAATTTCATCTCTAGGTCACTTACCGGTTTTTGAAATAGCTTTCAACATCTTCATCTAATATGATTATTCTTCTTCATTTTCTTCTTCACCTAGGGATTCTTTAATTTAATTAACAACATGATCTCCTTCATCATCGATTTCATCCTCATGTCTAAGGTCTCGGCCTTTCCTTCGGTCTTCTTCTATTGCATCTAATCAAACTCATATTTCATGCATCATTTCTTACATCTCATCCATTCTTATAGCATTCACCATAGCAAGTGCTCTCCTCAATTTCATCTCTCCCCTTGTATTTGGTGCAACTACCTCAATTCAATGATTTGGATACAAGGGTTTTAACTACCTCACAATCAATAATCGATTTAAAATACATGCAGTCTACCTCAAGTTGGCAATATGTTCACCTCAAGGAATTCCTTCAGGACTCACAAAATGGATTTGATACAACTTGGTACAGTCACTGAGGGAGGGTTTAGAAAGAATAGTCCAAATCATGCAACATAGAGTCGATACAATGAAAATAACATAAGAAATAATTGGTAGTCTTACATGCAACATATGCCTCATGAGCGAATAACCAGGGCTCATAGGCATTCCATAAGGGCATTCAACATTACAAGTGGCTAAAGGCATTATTACAATCCCTCAAAGGTGTGATGAAAAATTCCTAATTATCTTTCTATCTCTAATTGAATGACTGAATTCCAAATGATTACAAGTTCTATTAAATATGATTCTCTAGCTCCAACAAAGGTTCACGTTGGCACAAAGGTTTACAAAAGGTGATGGATGATCCATGTGAAATATCGGCCTCAAAACATAGGAAGATAATCCTTCACGAAATGAAATGAATTGTGAATATCCAAGATAGATCCTATTGGACCAATGACAACTTTAAGAAACCCCCCTCATAAAAAGATATAAAATCTTGGAAAATCTTTCATTTTTTGAGGAAAAAAAATTAATTTCTATTGGTGAAAATTTCCTTTTTTCGAAATAAATATTAGCTTTATTAGCGATTTTTTTACATCACTAAAATTTTGGGGAATCTTGAAAAATAATAGGAAAATGCATTAATTATGATGGCGAATCTATCCAATCTAAAAATAATTCTCATGGAAAAATTAGGGGCCCGAGGGTGGAAATTATCGATGAATTGAAGGGGTAGACTATAATATATAATTTCTACCATTGTTTTATAATATAATATAATGGCCCTCATTATATGATACAAGGTAAAATGTAACCATGATCTATAATTCTCATGTGGGCTCAAAACTACTTTTAGATCATTGGTCTAACAACCCTTGTTGTACACTATAAGGCGAAATTTACCCACAATCTATAATGCTCGTGATACCCAAAATTGTGGGCCCCATGAGCATTACATATCATGTGTACATTTTACCTCGTGGAATACAATAAGAGCCATTGGATTATATTTAAATCAATGGTGGAAACTAAAGATTAGAAATATGGTCCTAAAGCAACTAATAGTTATGATATACTATTGGCAAATTAATATAGATTTCTCCAATAATTTTTAAAATTAAGGCGAATTTTTAATTTAAATTTTTTAATAAAATAAATTATTTGGTGATTTAAATAAGACTATAGTAAAATTTTGTAGAAATGTGGTGATTCAAATCACATTGTAGCTCAAACTATTAGCCAATTTTGGATTCCCAAATTTCAACTATCAGCCAATTGGTGAATATTAGCCACTAAAAAAATCACTATATTGGACCCAAAATACTTGTATGATGTCCCATTAAGCTTCACATGTTCTAGAATAGGTCCGCACTAAGAATTCTAGACTAGATTGGCCCCAAATTCTCTAACTATGAATTACAATGAAATTCTAAGAGTGATAACTTTCTAAAAATAAATGTAAATGATTTTAAATATGGATATGATGTAGATGAGCTCATGTAGATGTTATATCCTACTCTGTGAACTAAGAAGAAATAATGCACTGAAATATAGAATGAAATTCTGAAACTACTACTAAATGAAATGAAAGAAAATAAATGTTTCTAGTTGATATAGGATTTCTTTGCAACCAAGCATGCTCTTGCATCAAGTGCATTGAGTGGATGTAGTCTATATTTCCTAGCTAGTACATTTTTTTATCCTTTATTATTATATGGGGCACATTGGTGGGCCCTTTCCTTCTATACATACAACTTGCATGTGTTGTGTTTGATGGAAACCTTAAAAATTCTTTTTGTTCCATCTCAATATTATATAAAATTTGGTTGGTTTCATCATGTATGTAGGCTTATGGTTTCATCCACTATCAATGCCTAAGGGTTTGTATTGCTAAAACCCTTTCTAAAAAAACCCTAGGTCTTATGTCTTTTCAAGCATTATAGTTCATCATTGACACGTTGTTGTTGTTTCTCGATCATTTATGACACATCTTATCCCATCAAGTTCAATTTACTACTGACCCATGAGTCCTAATGATCTTGGTCGTTGCCCATTGCTTTATTACAAATATTTCCTTATACTAATGTGGTTTAATGTTCATTCAAGAATTTTTCAAGGCCTTAGGTTTAGATTTTAATATTTTCCACTGGTTTCCTAACGTTTCAGCCTCAACCCTTATGTCTATGTGTATTTTATGCCTAGTCGTGGCCCCTCTTTTGAACTAACATTTGGCATGTGCAGATCTCTAGTGATTATGATGACCACTCAATAATCACAAGAAGATCCTAGGTATTCCCTATGCTCTCTCTCCACTCTATTTTTCACTTAAATAATCCAGTGCGCTGGCAGGCGATCTCCACGTGCCTTCTATATTGGTGGGCTCAACACCTTTGAAAGGTTAGTGGTTGGCATTCCAGTGAAGTCAGCGGTGGTTGATTGGTGATGTGGCTTCATCAGGGTCACTCCCCACCACCCCGTCTGATTTTATGTTGCCTTAAAATAATTCCATGGGCTAGTGGGATAAAGAAATTTGTCCCTTTGTCGAAGAGACCCATCTAGTTTTGAATGTAATGAACACTTTATCAAGAAGAGATTTATGGTTGATAGTGGGTGGTGTGGGTTAATCTTGACCACTCCATGCCATCCCATGCAGGGTCCACTTATGCTTCCCATCTCTCAATGGGGAAGTAGGTGAGCACCATGTGGAGCAACATAATAGGAAAAATTGAACACTAGTAAAGACAAAATATTAAAAAAAATTGCCATGAGGACATGAAGGATAAATAGTGTGATATTATAATTAGTTTCTTTTCTACATGTTTAGGATATGATGGAGATTTTCAATCTTGGCTGTCAATTCTATTAGAGGATTATATACATGGGTAAGTGGTTTTGCATTAAAGCAAACACAAATTGATATTTTGTGATTTGATCTCAGTTGTACCTCGTCTCCTCATTGGTGAAAGTTGTGAATGGGTTAATTTACACATCTAAGCAATAAAATTTAAAACGATGAGCTTTATTTAATGCTAAGTGGATGATGGAGTGTGAGGACAAAGTGGATGATTATCCACGTCATTATTTTTTATTGAAAAAATGGAACAGATGCATGTAGTCAACCTTTTCAAAATTAATTTCCTTGATTCAAATTATATGTTGATCTATCTCACCATGTGTCAACAGTGGAGATTCAAAATCAAGTACTTTCTTGCCATCTTTGCTCGCATGAGCCTTCTTTGAGAATTAATAGTTGGCATGCTCTAATTGTTCGATATAATGGGAGTTGATAGTTGTTTACTTCATAATTACAATCATAAAGAGCTGAGAAATTGATCCTATGTTTGAGGAGATGGTGTAAAAAGACCTAGTAAGCAACTGCAGAGGTATTGAGGATAGTTTCCCCTAGTAAGTTGGTATTTTTATGAGTCGACCATGCAATAGCTTGCTGGTTTTGGGAATTCTTGTGAGATCTGTAGGTTTTAGTTACCTGGGGTTCATAGGGGTGTGATTATTTGCAACATTCAAGCAAGTTAATAGTATTTGTGTGTACTCTCGAAGTGTCTTCATCCTACAAATTTTTAAGGTCTCTCTATATTAAAAAATTTATAATCTTTAGCCTTTTTCTTCTATAAGAATGAGTTAATTCAAGCCCAGTTAGTCTTTTGAGCTTGTAAGGAGGTCCAAAAGGATCATTATGCTTGAACCCTAGGATGATACACCTGAAGCTAAATAAGTTACACCAATATTTCCCATAAAGACAAAGGCGAGAAGAAATCCCATAATATGACCAAGATATTTTTGAAGCTAGATACAATTTAAGAAGCATTTTTCTATATTCATGGGGCATGAGGCCAATAGAACTTACAACCTAAGAAGCAAGGTTGTTGTTCATAGCTAGAGTAAGCCTAGTGTGGTGTACCTGAAGGAGAAAATTGATAAGACAAGAAAATTAGCTAAGTGTGAGGGGAAGAAGAAGAATAAGTACGAAAAGGCTTATGATTCTTATATGGGGAATCCTGATGTAGCCATGGAAGATGGAGTTGGATAGAGTGGATATTGACCTGAATTATGCTCAATACCTTGTCACACTAGTAGGTTGAGAGGATTTTGATGATGCAGAGATAGGTTCTCCAATTTAAGAAAAATCATGAAGGGGACATACATACTCTAATTCTGAACCATTGAAGAGTTAATGTCTTAGTTTGGTGTTTTTTTTTTGATGAAACCTCTACCACAACTATGGGTGTGCCTTCTTCAATGAACCGATAAGTGTTTGTCTTAGGTGCTAACATGGAAATTTTTTTGGCTAACATGAATGAAGGGTTTTGGTATTGCTAAAATGATGAATGATTCCTTTTGGAAGGTGGGTAAATATTCATCAATAAAAATAAGTTTTTTCTTATGTGCCTTCCCCTCAATTTCATTAGTGCAACTATTATCATCTGGGGAATCTTTGAAATTGAAATGAAATTAAATTTCAAATGTAAATGTGACTAAAATTGTAATTTTCCATGAGTCTTGTTGCTCCCATGTTTCTATAAATAGGAATTTAGGGCTAGTTATAGGGGTTGGTTTATTTAGAATTGGTCACATAGAACTATAAAGACATACTAAGAATTTTAGAGTTAAGTCCTAGGTTTGAATTTGCTAGTGCATGTATAATTTTTATAACAATACTAGCAATATAGTACAGAATGGTGCAAATTCAAGGCCATATTCTCTCCTATGTACTTGATTCATGAACTATAAATAATATAATCAAGGGTTATCTTATTTGTCTCCATTAATTTCTAATGGGTGTGTAGTGTTTTTCTTACATGTTAATTCAAAGAATTAATATAAATGTTTGAATGAAGCTACTGGTTTATGTTAAATTGAGTGCTAGTATATTGATAAGAAATGGTGGTTGAGAATATAATGTTGACATACTGTAATCCAATATCTTGAAAGCTTAATTGATGTCATGTATGAAATTGTTATCAAGTTGTGTGGGTATTGGAATTGACTCCACTCCAAGGATGAGGCACTAATCTAAGTAAAGTATTCATGTTACATTTAGTAGGTTAATTCAACAACAAATCACAAATTAAAATCAAATTTACTTATCTATCTTGGTGTAATTATGTGTGGAATTTAATGCTTTGCATTTCTTATGTTTAAATCAAACATTATAATCAAGTTCATACAAATCTTTAGGGTATTGTGTTTGTTAAACATTTAAAGGATCTAATTATTTGTTTATAGTGTTTCAAATAATTTGGCACACAACTATTTATAGGTACACTATTGGGATCACACTCCCAAGTTTCATAGAGACAAAAGTGCAGGGGATAAAGGGTTTGAATTCAATCTCCCATTCACTGGCCAAATATCTTCTTGAATTTGACCATTAGGCCTGATAACCCTTTAGGATTCAAGTTGATTGAAGATTTGAGAACTAATAGATTAGCGACTATGTTGGGGAAAACTGTAGAAATATTTGATTCAGACCATTTTTTCAAAGAGTCATTGGAGCTTTTGGATTTTAAGTATTAGAGTTAAATACTTTTCAAATACAAGTTCATTTTTTCAGTCTAGTTTTGGTGTTAGTGGGTTGACTCTCAAAAATGTTGTTCTGGGTTTGTTGTGTTCTCTTTAAATTTACAAATTCTGTCAAGACTGTTCAATTCCATAATAGTTTTCTTAACTCCTACTAAGTGTGGGTGGCGACTCTGAGGTTCTTGTACCGGTGTGCATTTTTTGTGGAATTTTCTGAGAAGAGATGAAACAAACTTGAATTCATGCAATGAAGGACTCTGATGAGAAGCTACAATGAGAATTTAAAAAGGCTCTAGTATTGTTTAGAAAGAGTCAAGAAATGAATTAATCTAATCATCTAGTTTAGATTTATTAGACTTGGGAAGGGTTATTTTTTAGTAAATACAAAGGAAGTATATGTGTGACTCTGTTGTTGAAGAAAGCCTAGAATGAAATTAACCTTTGAAGAAACTTCATATCGTTGAAGTTTAGTCCTCTATAAAAAGAGGTGGTGACTTTGTGCAAAGAACCTGATGAAATTGTGAAGGCAGTTTCAGAGCTACAAAGATTTCTAGTCAAAATGATAATTTAAAGCTACTGCAACATATCTAGGTATTTCCCTTGTTTGGGTTTTAAGATGCATAAAGTTTTCATGAAAACCTTATGTATGGGTCTGGAAGAACTCTGATTCCCTATTTAGTAAAATTAAGCACTAATAAAGGGAATGATAGTGGTGATTTTACATACTTCTAAAATATAATTTTAGGTTTCTATATTACGTTGGAGAAGTATGTTATTGAAATCTTCCCATTAGAAGACCCTAGGCATGAATTTATTTGAGTTATGCATTTGAGGGTCATAATTAAATCAAGGAATGGGGTAGGGAATAATCAATTATAGAGTTTATGTTTGAAAGTTGTTAGGGGATGGAATAAAATGTATCATTCCCTTGTATTTCCCCATGGAGTGTCAAGTGAAAACATGAAAGATGTGTAGGCTTTGTCTTTCCATCAAAGAAATTTCTCTATTACAATATCTAGACCATTAAATTTTAATGGTATTTAGGGTTTTCAAAACCTTGTTTCTAATGACATCAAGGAGCATTTTCCAAATTTCAAAGGGAAAGTTTTTGAATCATCTTATAGGAATTTACATACATATATGAATTTGATGGGAGATTATGAGATAAGTCATGAAGATTTTTTCATGAAATTCCTTGTTCAATCTCTAAAGGAAGATGCTAGAGATTGGTTCTCATACTTACCGATATGTTATATCTCTTCATGGAATGATTTCATGGTAGCATTTATAGAGCAATTTGGTGAAAGATTGAATCCAAGTTCAATAAGGAAAAATCTCATGGAAATCCAATAGGATGAAAAGGGGCTAGTCCCAAGTTTTAATCTCAAATTTGCAAGGGCAATAAGGGATATTCCTAAAAATATGAGACCAAGTGATACAGAGTGTATGGTTGTGTATCTTGGTGCATTTGATGCAAAGATGAGCTATTTGTTGAGAGATAAGGAGGTTGCAACATTGCATCATGCATATTAAATTTTCGTGGACATTGAAAACAACCTAAGATATTCAATAATGAAGGGATATATGGCTACATGTGTAGGCTATTTTAGCACACCTAATATAAATGGATCAGACAACAAAAGTGACTACCATGTTGATTATGCTTCTACTGTTTTGACCTACCCAACATTACCTAATATAACTAATGGTGAATTCAAAATTGAACATCAACAAATTTTGAGCAATACTAATCAAATTCCTTTTGATCAAGGATTGTTTAGCATGAAAAGACATAAGGGTGATCCCACAATAGTGGGTTACACTTTTTGGCTAAACTTGACATTGAAAGCAACATTTTGAGCAAAATCTTCACTTTTGGACACTTATAGTAGGTAAATTGTTAGGAATTTGAAGATGATCCAAACTAGTGATTTGTGAGATTTTCTCTGTAGATTGTAAATATATTTAAAAATTAAAAATTAAAAAAAAAATTGTTATTTTTTTTGCATCTCCTTTGATAACTAGTTTTTAATAGTAAACAACTTTTTTTAAAAGTGTTGTGTACTTTCAATCGCATAACTCTTTTTCTACAAAGGATTGAATTATGATTCTTTTGAATTTAGGTTGGTAACACTGATATTTAGGGCATCCATTTTGTTTCATAACATTTTGTTGAATATTTTTCTTTTAATTAAGTTTTAAAGTCAAACTAATTACAATTTAGACATAGGTGCACTTTCAATCGCATAATTATTTTTGTATTTATTGAAATTCTTTTTCTTTTTGTTTTTGTTTGAACGGGGACATAAATATTGGTGGGTACATATTTTTCCAAAAAAGAACTTCACTAATTTACTATTTTTCCACAATAGTTTTTCACCGAACTTAATGTTCGATGAAAAACCTATGTCTAGTAAAACTAAAAAATATAATACAAATTAAAAGAAAAATATATCAAATTTATAGTTGCTAGGAAGCTTGTTTCAAGGACTATGGTTCTCCAACTTGATTCATCTATTTGACTCTATTTGCACCTCCAAATCGAGCTTCAAAAGTCAGAAATGCATTAATTAAGTAATTAAAAAAATAAAGTAAAAAAAGGGGGAGTTCATTAGAACCCTTAAAAAGCCACTAAAAGTTTCCCCAAATTAACGATTTTTTGGTTGTTTTTTCATGCAACGTGTTTTATCAACAACTTTTTAACTTCTTTTTTTTTCGAATTTAAATATTAATAGTTTTTTTCAGATTTTAATATTAATAATTATTTTTCAATTTTAATATTAACAAGTTAAGTGTAGTTTTAAATTTTTTCTTTCTAAGTTTCAAATGCATGTAATGATTTTAATATTAATATTTATAGTAAAGTTTAGTTTTAACTTTTTTTTTCTATTTTTTTCAAATTTTAATATTAACATGAAGTGTAGTTTTAACTTGTTTTTTTTAAGTTTTTTAATGCATATAATGATTTTAATATTAATATTAATAATAGTTAGGTGTAGTTTTAGCTTGTTTTTTTCTAAGTTTTTAGAATGCATGCAATACATGTTAATCATTTTTTAAATTTTTTTCTAATATTTGTAGTTAAAATTAGTTTTAGATTTTTCTTTTCTAAATTTATCTAATGCATGATAATTATTTTTCAGATTTTTTTTAAAATTTTTAGTTAAATTTAGTTTTATCTTAAAATGCATGTTAATTAGTTTTTAATTTTAGGATTGAAATTATAGGGTTTTTTTGTAAATCATTATATAAGTAAGAGAAACTCAAAGGAATTGTGAAGGATATTTAGGTTTTAGAAGACAAGTTTTGGAGAAGAGAAATAAGAAAATTGTGAAAGATATTTTTCTTCTAGAAAGCAAGTTTTGGAGGAGAAGATTTAGAAAAATTGTGAAGCGGTATTTTACAAATAAGGAGATGGGGAACAAAAAGACAAGAAAAAGTAAGAATGCATGAAAGTATTCAACAAAACAGGAATAGAGAATACATGAAAAAAGCTTGCAAAGTTATTATAGATGTAAACAAGGTATGTCAAACTTGAGCCTCTCTCAATATTATTCCTTTTGTTTCCCTTTAGAGTTTTAATCTAGTTTAGATTTACACTGAAGGCGTTACCTATTTGAAGGCCAATCTTCCATCTCGTCTTTTAAGCCACTTTTGATTTGTCATCTTATGCCTCCATTTTTCTCAATAATTCTCCCCCTCTTAATCACTTCTCTATCATTAATAAAGTAAAACAATGGATATACTTAATCAAGGGACAATTAATGGTATATAGATAAATACAATTTATTTTAAAGATACGAAAAATATTTGTCATATGTATTTTTTTTATATGTTAGATTATAATATTATGAAGGAGAATATATCTACAATGTTAGATTATAATTTTATGAAAGAGAATATATAAAGTAGAAGTTATCATTTCTTAAACTATCACAAGTAAATGATCCAATCCATCAATTTATTTAGGGGTCAAATAAAGATCAATCCTACCAAATAAAACATAACATGTAACATCTCTATGTCTATCTGTCTCTCTCCCTTGATCTTTGTCTTTCCCTATTACAAACATAACATGAATCTATTGGTAATGGAGCTTGATTATCTCTTGGTTCCAATGTTTTCTTTTAGTCATGTTGGATGCATGTAAGTGGATAAGCTATCACTTCTCCATTGAGACCTTTGTTTCACAAACATCATTTTCTAAATGACCTACCAATTGACCTTATGTACTACACAAATTATTGTAAAAAGTAGACCAAAATTATCTTGAAATGACCTTCCACACACCCTCGGTGTACCAATTGCACAATTTCAATTTCAAATTCTAATTAATTTAATTTTTAAACTTTCTAATTTCATTAGCTTGTAAATTCCTAATTTGGTTTAGATTTTTAAATTTTTAATTTAGTTAAATAGCATTTAAATTTCTAATTAGTTTAGTTTTAAAACTTTAAAAATTAGTTAGCTTTTAAATTTCTAATTTACTTTAGATTTTAAGATTTCTAATTTACTTTAGATTTTTAGATTTCTAATTTAGTTTAGAATTTTAAATTAATAATTAATTTACTTTTTAAACTTTATAATTTAGTTAGCTTTTAAATTCCTAGTTTAGTTTAGATTTTTAAATTTCTAATTTAGGTAGATTCTAATTTTAAATTTAGTTTAGATTTTTAAATTTCTAATTTAGTGTATATTTGAGTTTTTAATTTAATTTTGATTTAAAGTTTATTAATTTAGTTTTAATTTAAGTTTTTTAATCAAGTTTTACTTTAGATAAAATTTAGATTTTATATCTTTTACAATTTAGAATTTAGAGCTAGATTCTTCTAATTTAGTTAGATTTAATTTTTTAAATTAGAAAAATATTTAGTGTATTTAGTGAATCCTAAGTTATTTGACATGGTTTTGTGTAGGGAATCAACATATAGAAACTGAAGTAGTAGTCGAACCAAATCTAGATCCTGGAGAAAATGAAGTTGAAGAACACATAGTTGATGTTAAGGGGGAGGCCCGAGTGCAAGGAATGGATGTTGGAGAGGGGTCGGTATCACTTCCGAATACCATCATGGAAGAGCATATGAATCTAGCTAAAGAGGTTAGGAGAAAAATTTCTTCTAGAAAATTAGATCATTTATTTCAAATGGATATGGAAAAATTGAAGTTTTATGCTAAACAACCTAAACGTACTACTAAGAGGTCAATGAACAAAATTGCAAAGCAAATAATTTCTCATTTCAGTAAACTTGATACACTCAATCAATCCCAACTATTGTCAATTGTACTCCTTAATAATGAGCTACAAGAGTCATTACAATTGTTGGGTGTAGATACGAGTACAAAAAAGAGGAAAGGTTCACAGCTACAAAAAGACATTGTTGATAATTTAAAAAAAGGTTTGGGTTCTGTTGGGAAACAATCTCGATCAACAAATAAGGCAATTTCAAGAAGAGTCATGTTGACATCTATTTTAAGTGAAAAAATGGCCAAAAAAAGACAAATATCTTCACTTTCTACCGAGATTAATTTCAGCAGAAAGACATTGACACAATATGCCAAAAGGAGAAAGGTTCTTGATGATAGTACCTCAAAAAGAAATTGGGCAATTATGTGTAGAGCTCCTCGATCTGACAAGATTCAAGATGTTTTTAGAAACTTCATCTCAAGCTTTTGGAAGGATCACACTCGTCCTTCATCAAATAGAAGAGATGTTATCAAACACAAGATTGGGCCCAATAATAATGAATTACATACAAAACATTGGTTAGACATAACAAAACATGAGATGTATGTATTGTTTTGTAATTCAAATCCACATATAAAAATTGGGCAAACAATGTTTGAAAAGTTAAGGCCATATTATGTGAAGACAAACAAGGTTTTTGAAACTTGTTGTTGTCATCATCATATTGAATTTGATCTCTACTATCAGGTGTTTCAAAAGATTGGAGAAGAAAGTGATGGTTTTCATAATGTGCCTCCTAGACGGGAAAGTCGGTTCATAGCATCCATCCTATGTGATAAATCAGATGATGAAAATGCATATAGTCAAATTAGTTGCATAAAAGGAGTTTGTGAAACATGTGGAAATTTGGCTAAAATGCCTTTGAGAGATGAAGATATCGACCTAACAAAGTTAGAATCTTGCAAGAGTTACAAGTACATCAAGTTTCATACTAAAAGTGGCAAAGAATCAACAAGGTTCGATTATGTAGAAGAGGAGATACCAATGAGAACATTTATGGAAAAGTTTCGTAAATTGATACAACCATACATACAACATTCTTTCTTTTCTAAGTGGCAAGCACAACAGTTTCAGACATTAAGAGATACTTTCCCACTTGGAACAGTGTTATCAGTTGTTGACTTTGCAGAGAATTACTCTTTTGTACATCAAAAAGAGATTCAATCACAATACTATTTTTCAAAGCAGATCACTATTATGGTGCAAGTGTGTTATCAACATGCACAAGTGGATTTGGATGGTGTTGACAGTTCATCTGAGGCACGAGTCATTAAGAAAGAATATCACTTTTATATTAGTGATGACAAAGAGCATGACACACTATTTGTACAACATTGCTTCAAGATGTTTTTTGAATATTTGGCAATTAGGGGTGTCAAAATTGAAAAGCATTTTGTATGGTCAGATGGATGTGCTTTACAATTCAAATCATCAAGGTCATTTTATGCACTATGTAGATATCATCAAAATGACAACATACCACATGTTTGGAGCTTCTTTGAGAGTGGACACGGAAAGGGTGAACATGATGGTGCAGGAGCTTGCATCAAATGTGATATAAGAACACATCAAATGAAATATGAGGGAGATCACATAAAAGATGCACATGATGTTGTTGAATGGTGTTAGAAACACTTTGCATCAAATGAGGTTGGCACATCTCTAGCAACCAATCGATACATTCCACATAGAGTGTTTTGGGAGATATCAGGTATGTTTTTGTTTGAATTTAAATATTTAAATATACAGATATGTGTACATTCAAGTTTGTTTATTTTAGTTTCAATATATTTATATTGATTACTACTTTTTAATGCAAAATTATGTTTTGTAGGTGTGGATAGAAGATCAATGCATGGATGCAAGAGAGTAGAGAAAACAAGATCGTTGCATTCTGTCATGAGTACATGTAGTTTCCCATGGACATTGCACACTAGGGATTACTCATGTTTTTGTTATGACTGTATTTTAGAAAACTATGATGACTGCAACAACCAACAACAAGGATATGTCAATGCACGAAATTTGGTGCCACTACATGTTCGTGACACATACAATGAAAATGAAGATGAAGGCTTTCAAGACATTCCTTTGATTTCAATTGATTATGATCATATTTCAGGACTGATTAAAAAAGGTATGTACATGTATATATAATTATATCATGCATGTATGAGCTTGTGTAAATTTGTAGCTTAATCATTTATTAAATTTGGCTACTTTTAAAAGTAAATTTACATAAACTTAGATTTGATAGTGAAAATCTAATTTTTTTACAAATTTCCATGTAATTTTGGTGTAGGAGATGTTTTTGCAATCATAGCAGAGCCTAGAAACATAGAAGGTGTTAGTTATTATCTATTATGTTGGACAAGAGAGAGGCAGAAGTTAGCAGAATCAGAAATAAGTGATGAAATTTCTTTCCCCATAGGTCTGACTAAGTAAATAGATGTGCTTACATGATTTATCTATTGAATGTGTATTTTGAATATTTTGTTACTTCTATTGACCTTATAAATTTTATGTCTTACCTTCGAATGTTGGTTCCTTCAGGTTCAGTTGTAGTGCAAGGGACATATCTCAAGAAAATCAAACTTGTTCAAAATGGGATTCATTTCATTGATTATCAACCTAAGAACAAGGTATACCAATATAGCCACCTAGTAATTGCTACTGCCTTGTCCCTTCATCCAGTTCTACATGCACGTGGGCATCGTAAGTGGAGACTAGATAGTGATGAACATCAAGGAATATTACATGTTATTGAAGAGCGGGTTGAACCACTCGAATTGGTTTGAATAACGGGATGTGTCATAGATGGACTTGAATAATTTACTTATATTAAGAGGGAAACTATTCTGAATAATCTTTATTTGGTAAAGGTTACTCTTTAATTGTAATTATTTATTTTTTAATTCCTTTATTAAGGAATATTTGTAGCCACCTCCTTAAGAGGTTCTTAACACATTGCACTTTGTATCATTTTTAGGCATTTTTCCTCCATTAATAATATTGGGGTTTTTTCTTGTTTTTTCCCCTTATCAAATTCTTGTGTATCCTTAGCATTTGGTGGTGAATGGTTTGGCTACTTTATCTTTGGTAACATTTTTCCTTCAAAATATGCTCATTGGTTAGTTTTTTTCCTTTGAGGAATTTATCTTTCCTTTCATAAACACTATAATTTATACATTTAAATTGAATTGATTGTGAAATGGAACACTATAATTTATACATTTAAAATTAAATGAGTTTGAAATGGAATAACATGTGAGCATGCTTAGTCAAGAGATGGTTTGTTATGAAAGTTGAGAATATGATACATGTGAAAAAATAAAATAAAATTATAACATGTATACATGTTTTTGAAGTGAAAAATCAAGTAATATGACTTTTTTTGAAAGTTGTTACCTACAAATCTATCATTACAAACAAATGAATTATGAATCAAAATTATGCCTACCAATATGGGTAGAATCCATCTTAATTAGTAATTTTTTATCCCCTTATTGTATTCCCATGCATTCTGCATATACCATTTGTTTCAAATGTTCCAAATGTAAATAATCCCATTTCCATATATCTTCTCATTTATGATTATGTTATGCTCATATAAATCCTTAAAAGTGAAATAATCTATTTTTGCTATATACTAGCACTTGCACCAGAAGGGGTGCAAGGGTTATGCCAATAGAAAAATATAAGAACACCACATTTCCCTCTTCTTAGCTACCGCCATCCGGACTCGGTGATGAATCTCGACTTGTAGGAGAGAAGAACAAAAGATATTAGAAACACCCAATGCCTCCATATTACCGCTTTCTCTAGGCAATGGTGTTATTAAGACTTCCCATGTACTACTGCCATCATATTAGTCTTGCACATCCTTGTTAAACATTTCAGAGGAGTGAGAACCATGGCTGCATTTAACATATAACAACATAATTGTTGTAGAATGACATAAAACAGAATAAATAGACATCAGGGCAACATACAGATTTGAAAAATAAGACTCACTAAGACCATGGCAAGTGACTTACCTAAAGATTCTGCTCAAATTGTGACATCTGTCAACAAGGCCAAAGACAAAAAATAGGCAAAGTTTGCAATGAACTAAATAATCAATACTTCTATAATACTCTTTCTTGTCATTAGAATAAGAAATTGAAATCAGCCAAAATTATAGAATTATGAGGTTTTTACTCTCAAAACAGTAGAGATTACCAAATCATCAAGAGATGAATATCAAAAGTTCATGTTTTCTTTAAAATTATGGGCTACTTTAAATCCCTATTTTAGTGACAACAAAGGGAGTACCTCTATATCAAAGAAATAAAAGACTAGCTCTTAATTGGCATACAACAATATTACCACTTGCGAATATGCTAATATGATAAATGGATGAGGGTTATGCCTGATTTTGGGAAGGATGCATTGTGCGAAGGCAATTGATGAATAAAATAAGGAAATTCATGATGGAATAAGATTTGAGAACCATATGTTATCAATGTTGAATACGATTTCTTGATTTGGTAATGAAAGAACAATGTTTAAAGCGTGCAGCTTGTGGATGTAAACCATTTTTGTTGTGTGAAGTTTTATTAATGAAAAATAGAATTTTTTTTTTTAATAGGATAATAAAATGCATGAAACTATTTTATTATAGAAGACATCTAGATTACTAAGAGAGCCAAAAAACACATCTTAAGATTTATTCGAAAAGAAGTAATCACCTACCTCAATATGCAAAAACTTAGGGAAATCATAATTTTTGACTTGAAAGTCTGTTTTAACTGAAATATACTAGAACTTGCACCAGAAAGGGGTGCAAGGATTACGCCGATAGAAAAGTATATGTAAGTTAACATATTAAGGAGGCATATTTTGTATAAATAAGTATGCACATTTACATGTAACTTCATTATTCATGGCATTGCATATTTCGAAATACAAAAGAAAAAGACAATCTAAATGTCTTCAATTGCAAATAATAAGCCTAAAATATTACATCTATGTTTGGGGTTTGGACTTTTGTTGTAGTCTCTTCTCCAATAAGGCAAGGGAGTTTTTCTAGGCCCATGAATTTTCTTTTGCATCAATGCCCCAAAATCTACTACTGTAAAATACATGGCCTAGACAACTTTGCAGACTTCTCTTTTTCTCCCTATGGCAATTGGACTCATTCTTACTTGTGAAAGTGCAACATAACAACAAGATTCATATTATGATAAATTTGATGTGGACAACAAATGAAAAAGAACAAAGAGTAACCTCACTTTAGCTCTTGCTTTTTTATATGTTCCTACTTGGGGTGTCTACGATTGTTTCTCTAAACCAAATGAAAAGATTAAAGAGGATGGTAGATGACCCCAAGTGATCCTAAGTTGAGTTGTACATGCAATAGAATAGAGAAAATTAACGAAAATTGAGTGTAAGACCAATATAAACAACCAAGAAAACTACATGCTTAATGAATTTGAGAAAGGCTAAACCTTAGAGTCAAGTAGGTATGGATAATGGGGCAGTCTAGTTGTGCAAACGATTTATCATATTACACACAAACAATAAATCCATACATACATTCTTAATTAAGGACCAAGAATTATTGAAAACCTTTGTTAAAAGAAATTTACAACTATCATGAAATGTTTCTCAACTGAACAAATATATCAACAAGATACAAACAATCACCCCAAAACAAAATTTAAAATATTATGTAAGAGAAATGATATCACATAGGAAAATGTTTGTTATGTCATAATTAAACAAAACTGGACTTTGAAATAGTAGTATTCATGTAGAAAATCAAAGAAGAGAGGAAATTGCTCGTGTGAGCCCTTAAATAATTGTACTATGACCATTGACATGAACATCCTCCAATGTTTTCCTTGTGCTTACATAACTCTCACCATGAAAATATAGACAAAAGTCTTTTAGAATGAAATAAAATATAGAATAAAAATGATCTGCCGAGATATAGATTCAAGCGACTAATGATAAGAAATTGCATTATGACTTTCTTGAATTTTTTAAGTAAAATCATCAAAGATAATCAAAACCAAACAAAGATATTTTTGAAGTAAAACAACTTACCAGCCAAAATATTTGTCAAGATGCTAAGACATCGCCATTACCATACTCTGCTTCAATATCAACTGTCCCTTTCCTCTTTGAGATGACCCATAAAATTATTTGCCATTTTTAGGCTCCATACTCCCCTGCTTATTTGAAATATTCGAAGAGAAATGTCCATGCCATATTCCAAAGCTCCCATATTGACAGAGTCAGCACGCATGTTGGCGAAGGTTGTGGAATTTGGCTTTACCCCTGCCAATTGCATTTGGTTGGAAGTTTCTAGAGCCTTTTCAACAAATCTATTTTGTGCATATCCTATCATCATTGCAGTCCACAACATCCCTTTTACTCCAGGCATTCTATCAAACAATTCACCTGCCTTATGTATACTTCTACACAATTAAACTTTCCGACTAAATTTAAGAGAAGAGGTACGTATGTAGTGGATTCTAAGCCCAGCCCTAAGAGGGTCATCACAACCAAGCCCAGGAAGTGAATATTACAAAATTAGAAACCCATACGGAAGGGAATTAAGCTGATTAAAAACTTACTTGAGAACTGCAAGAGTTGCATGATTTCCTCTTGTATTTGGGGGCTAGTGAATTGTGATGTTGAATTTCTGCCGTTTTATTTAAGCTTCAATAATTTGTGGTATTATTTTAAGGATTGGATTGTCTGGGAGATAGCTGAATATTTAGTTTCACAAGATCCTCTTAGGACAGTCCCGTGGAAGGATTTACGACTGTTGCAATAAATTCAATCTTTTCCATGAATTGGGGAAAGCCGATTCTTTTGAATGAAGAGTAGGAAAGGAGCCTAGAAGTTTGCAGCACATCGTGAGAAATTTTGGCAAGGATTTTAATGGGAGAGCCTTAAATAACGAATCCTTCAAAATTGCAGCTGAGAAGTGAAATTCATGTTTTATCCATTGGCTCTGAATTTTCCCTATTGATAATAGCAATGTAGCCTACCCTCCATGGGACCATTAACTTACTGTAAATGGCATGAACATTTTATCAGCAGCACCCGCTGAAAGAATTCAGCTATTCACGTCCTTAGGAACATAGCCCAATTCAAAAATCAATATATTTCCACAAAACTTGGAGCTGAAACCTTTTAAATGGAATTGAAAGTCCACATATTTTGTTGCCTTTTGCAACATTTATACTGCAAAATCTCCCCTCTCGAATATTATATGTGATTTTGGGTCAGAATATTGGCAAAATCGGACAAGGGATCCTATATATTTTCCAAGATTTTGGTGAATAAGTATGGTAAGGGTTTTGTAGCTAAGAGGGTTCCGCGGTGGGTAAATTTTAGCACTTTGTTGCAATATTTAAGAGAAACAAGATTTTAGTTGTAAAGATTTGGTCCAGTCCACCCCTCCACATGCCAACACCTGTAAAAGTATTTTTTACTCCATTCCAGATGCCAATCAGAGGCTGAACCCAACTTTCTTGTTGGGATTCTAATAATTTATCTTTGTACTTTCTGAAGCAGGTAAAGGATGAGGTGTTTTTTCTCTATGATTGCTACTAAAGCTATCTCCAATGCCTATACCCTGGGGGTGCTACAGACATCAATTATCACCTGGACAAGGTTCAAAAACCTTAAAAAAAGGGATTTGTTGATACCCGCTAATGCATCCCTATAACCCTGTTTATTCATTAGCCTTTAACACCTTCAGAAAAATGTCTCAGGAGTCTTCAAGTCTAAGCATAAGCCAATCATTATACAATCAGCAGTTAGCACTGCCTTCAAAAGTAGAGTTCAGATCAAAAATTTTGCGTTTTATGTGGGTACAGTTAATTCAATGTGTGTGAGCAGCAATGACCATGGAGAACAACATCTGAGCAGGTTAGTAATATTTCCTAGATTCCCATTGGACCAAATCACCAATCCTTTGATGTTTATTTTAATTTGTATGCATGGATGTATACTCCTCTTGTAATGGGTCTATCAATGTCCAAGAGAAGAAAGCAAAAGCACAGTATCATAAAAGAAGGGACAAAACATATGATATTCACTGTGCCTTGCTTTTGATAGGCTTCAAATTTATTTTGAGCTCTTTTTCCAGATTTTTTAGAAGAAAACAATAATAATATAAGAATGACAACCTGGTCCCAATCTCTGTCCGCTTTGATCAAATCTATTTTTTCCTTTACAAACAGTGATTGTCTCTCACCTTCCTCCCTTTTTAGGAAGTTTCTTGAAGCAATCCCCATATGGGCCCCAGGGAATAAAATCCCCCTGTTTTACGGCTAACCGTTCTACCAAATCTGCCCAGGACTTGCAACCTATCTCATCCATTTTGCACATGTAAAGTGTCCAACCTTCTACTGGAGTGAAACACTAGTGCGATATAGAAGTGATTGCTTAACACACCAATGGATCAAAACACAATTGACAATATTTAGTGCAATATAGAAATTCCTAGTCAGCTTAAGTAGCCTTATAAATCTCTTCATGTATGTCTCTATTCCATTTTTCTCAATTCACTCAATGGTATCAATAATAAGCTACAAGGAAGGAGGCCTAAATATCAAAAATAAGGAGTTGGAGAAGAGAGATAACCTCAGTACCTTGGGTAAAAAATTGAAAGAGTGAGATATGGATACCTATTATGGCTTCAGTGGAAGTTGTTCATATATCAGATTTGGAGAAGACATATAACCTTCGTACCTCAATCAAAGTCATTTCCTTGGCTAACAAGTTAAAAAGTTAAGATACAGATACATATTATGGCTAAAAGAGAAGTATACATATTAGAAAATAAAAAAATACAAAATCTCAAAGCCTTTTACAAGTCATAGATGCCATAAGGCGATAGAGCATAGTTACTAAAAGCTGCTACAACTGATATACAATGACATTCAAAGAGATAAAATCTAAAATAGTAGGTTTTTGAAGACTTGCATCCTTATGGAAATACATACTGTTATAGTAGAGAGTAGGACTATAGGTCAACTAATGTATTTTTTTATGGAAATAAAGAATGTTACAATAGAGAGCATGACTATAGGTCAGCTAATGCATATTTGAAGATAGCATTCAATTTTCAAATGAGCTCAAATGCATTTCAGGCATGTAACCTGTTACAGTATTTCTCTAAACATCACATAGATGAGACATTAAGTCCTAAGAGATAATACTATTGATTGAAACCTGTTTTATTGTAGTGTTGTCCTTTTGGATCTCAAGTTTAAATCAGCATATTTTTCCACTTTTGTATTGATATATGCCAATCAAAAGTGTTCACTTGGGGGACAACTTAGAGATTAACTGAGAGGCAGCTCTATCTAATTATCCTGCAACTATATTGAGCATGCACTATAAAATGTGAGACAAATGTAAAAGGCACCATTAAACATTTAAAGAGGACAACAAATAGAAAACAAAGCTCTTTTATTCATCATAAACAATGTATCATATAGGTGTAGAATGCAGGACATGGACACCAAAAATATATATTGTTATGGACTAAATCCAAAGATAAATTGTATGTCATTGAGAATGAGTTACAGAA
The DNA here is from genome assembly GCA_007115665.2 of Sequoiadendron giganteum. Lineage (NCBI taxonomy): Eukaryota > Viridiplantae > Streptophyta > Pinopsida > Cupressales > Cupressaceae > Sequoiadendron > Sequoiadendron giganteum. Next base: position 291,835,615 of record CM021102.1, on the reverse strand, counting down.
GATGAATTACATACAATGGAAATCGCATGATTTAGAATTATAGAATCTACAATGTAGTTACAGTTTCTTGTCCTTTTTGTCTTCTTGCCCAGTTAGGCTCTTTCTACACGCTTTCTAGCAAGACAACCCCAAACACTGCTGCACTTGTAGTATCCTCTGAGGAAAGCAAGCAACTGTAAATATCAGTTTACATTGAAATTTTACAAACAAAAATAGAAAGTACAATAAATCTTGACCAATGAAACCATAGGAGCCTCAATTATAGAGGCACTACTCATATCTGGATACTATGACAGCCATAAAACCTATGCTAGAGAAGGAATTTTATTAACAATTTGGAGAAGATAAACCAACAACGCTTATTGAGTACAACAATCATACCTTGGATGTGGAGAACCCTTGACAAGTTTCTGACCATATTTTCTCCAAGAGTATTCATCTAGTGGAATATCTGCCATCGATACTGATTGCAGGCACTCTAATGGTCCTTTTGAACCTAGATTTCCTGAAAACCCAACAGTGAACAAAGAAATCAACTTTTAACTCTCAAATACTTTTGGATCACCAATTAGAAAGAAATCACACCCATGTCTATGAATTTGTATATAAAAAGATAGTAGCTACAATGGAAAAGGAAGTAAAAATCCATAAAAAAGGGCATTGAAATTTGGCCTTCAAGACCAAAACATGAGCGCAGAGGACAAAATCCAATGGCATAACAATTTTTTTTTAATATTTAAGGGAATATGGTTTAAGATAACAAATCATTCTAACATTACTTAAAAAAATCTGAAAAGAGAAATTCTAATAAGGTCATTCAATAAGAGTAGAGCTTGACAATGAAATTATAAAGCAAACTATAAGTCCCAGGTCAACAAATCCTTGATAGAAACTCATCACTCATCAAAAACTACAAGAACAAAAAAAAAACACTGATTGAAACCATGGCAAGTGAATCACCTCAAGATTCTACACAAAAAAAAACCACTGCTTCAAACCATGGCTTTGATGAATTGAAGATTCAAAAGTTCAAATATGGTGCCAGCTTTATTGGATCTTGACAAAATTGTTAGCGGCAAAGATGTAGTTATTTATCCTACAATAAGCCATCAGGAAAAATTAGACACACATACCAAATAAATTTGATTTGGACCTACTCAAACGTAATTAATTAGAAAAGAACGATTATTATATCAATTAATCAAAGTCCAAAAATAATCAAATGAAACTATAAGAGTAAGCAATATCAAGAGACACACAAAAAGTAGAATCTTAGCAAATTTACCTTTTGTACCCAAGAATGGATTCAGATACATGGAGCCTAGAAAAAGACATGCACCAAAGAATTAGCATCTAAATAAATTACCAACATGTTTAATTCAAAATTTTGAGCAACTATTGTGAAAACATAAAATAAACATTGCATCTTGTAGCTACAACTTGTTTACCTATTAGTTAAGTCAAGCTCCAGCAAGGTCGTCATGTCGGCTCCGAATCGAACGACCCTCTGAATGAGAATCTTGCTTCGATGGATGCGCTGAGCCCTAGAGATAATACAAGACATGTACACAATCTTATTACATTATGCCAAAATGGAATAATGTTCTATATCTACATACATGTGTACTAATTATAAACATACTTGAGTACATGATTTAAAAACTTAAAACTCACCTGTCCACTAACATTAGTTGCATCATCTGAATCATGCCTACATACGTGCTCTATCCTCACACCAGGTGTAACATGAGCTAACTCCCTCTACAATATATATATATATATATAACATAAATGTGTACATTAGTATTATATACCATTTAAGTAAAACAAGTAATTTAAAATTTAAACAAATTTAAATTGTGCATGTGTGTACATACATACATACCTTTGTATCAGACGGTGCAGGATTTGCTGCAATGATCCTATCTGTCAACTCGACTGTATCATGGGTCTCCCTAGCTCGCTCCAATATTGACGAGTGTAGTGGACTAACCAGGTGAGATGGCATCGATGACATATCTCCACGTAGCAGCGTATCCACGTAACCTGATGATCCCATCGTCTGTAATTGATCATCAATTGCATCTAGGCCCTGAGATGCATGATGTTGAACACTCACAGAATGACCACGAGGTGTATCCTCTCTCCAACAGCCGAATGATCTATAGGTGGATCTGTAGGATTTGCAAAGCTACCAGGTTGATGTGAATGCGGTGAAGGACCTGTAGCTTGGTTGGATCCTAGATGTGAATGCAAAGCTCTACCCACATGTCCTTTGACCTCATGTATTGGGATACCAAGCTCTGCTGCAATGGAAGCATATGCCTCCAATAGGTCTTCTGACAAACAATGGGCAATACTCCAAAGCATCTGCTCTCCTATAAGACCATCTATATCTGAGGGTGAAAGGATACCTGCCATACCATAAGGATCAGTAGCATGATCTGATGATCTAGATCGTGTAGAATGACTCATCAAATATCTACCCACACGATCAATAGACATCGTAGATGCAGCAATAGCTATATCACCAACGCTATCAATTGCTTCCCTTTGAGAAGCAATGATAACTTGATTTGCAATAGGTGCAAGGGTTGGGGAGATAGCAGGCGATCGCTCCCCAACCATATCTCGATAAACTGGAGGCAAACGATTTGCTCGACGAAAAGCATCCCTATCAACTACCCTACCACGCCCCTGACCATAATATCCTGGTAGGTCTAAATAGTTGACATTGAGGCCCAAATGAACCTCGGCGTACAACTGTTGTGCAAAGTATAAAGGAATTTGGTCATTATTTGGATATTGACCAAATGTTGCAAGAAAGCGTGGGTATATCAAAGGGGCCATCTGACAATCAACACATCGAGTCACCTGAAATCCCTTAACCTTGGATCTATTAAGGTAAAATGGAAAACATTGTCTTTTGACGGTTTCTTTTGGGACTTGTAGTTGAACATCTGCAAGTGAAACCTCACCTCTAATCTCTTGCTGCATCTGAGCAAGAATAACTGCTATATTTTCAGCAGACAAAGCATGTCTTCTCAAATGTCCATATAATCTTCTCTAAGCTATGTAGAATGGACACACATGTATCCTTGTAAACCCCTGTGGTGGTGGGGTCAAGTAGAATATGGCGTAATTTACATATCTCATCCTTTGTATTGGTAAATATACCACTAGGTGATGGTTCCTGAGCTGCCATATCAATCCCTAATTTTTCCAAAAAAAAAAATTTACTTTAAACATCCTAATGTTTAAATTCAAGTGAACAAAAATAAATAGACTCTCTTTTCCATGCCAAAATAAATTAGAAATAAAATGACAGACAAGAGGGAAGAGATATTGTCTACTATCTATTCTCCATAATCTCTATAGAAAAAATAAATCAAACTAATTATCTATGATCCGTGTAGAAAAATGATATGTTATTAGCTGTGTGAATCCAATGGTAATTAATACTGATTTTTGCAACTTTCTACCATGACATTATTTTCACTCATCCATTCACACGGTGAAATAGGTGTGAACCTACCTTTTCTAAGACACCTGTAAGAACACCTGGCTAGGATTGTTTCAAGCCAAATACATCTCTATCAAGAAACACACCATGCAAGGGTGGATCATGGGTTGTCTATACAACCACCATATACAAATGGGATGTCGGTGTGGATGATTGGTGGTTGAGGAAAGGATTAGAGACCCATATGTGGGACCTAAGATCTAGACCTACCAATAATGGAAAATTGGGTGCTTAGGATTTTGACAACTTTCTTAATACCATTTTTGGTACTGCAATCCCAAGCTATAAATCCTGAAAAAATACAAATCCACCCACCTAAACATGCAAAAATTAGATCATATATGCAAAAGGAAAGGTGTCTCATTTGTGATCCCTCTCAAATAAAACAAGAGCCCAATAAATTTATTCCATGGGCACATGTGGGTAGAGATAAAATGATATATGATCTCCTCAAAGTTGCAGAGATAAAAAATAGATATTGGCATTATTTGGCTATAATAGGGAAATAGTATCAATTTGTACAATGGCAAACAGACACTTATTCCTTTTAAAAAAGGGAAACAATAGCAAATATGTATGTCATTATTTCACTGTGTTTTTAGCAGTACTGAAAAGGCCAATACAAAGATTGCATGTGCTTATCCTGACTCACAAATCCTTCATATTTATATTTTAATCTTCCCCCAATGCCCATCTCTCATTATAAAAGGACCTCTAAAGCCCTGAAGAATTATTCAGTATTTCATCATCTCAGTTGTTGTTCAATACTATCATGATCTTGAAAGGTTGATGGGTTTTCTTGCCATCTGCTATCCTTACTATATTTAAGATCTTTTTGTTGGCTCTTTGTCTTATTTCAATGTTTTTTGTTGTGATGAATTCCTATCATGAATTAACTTCTTGGTTCCAACTAAGTTACCGGTTTTGAAAATTATATGTATATAATA
>CM021102.1:291813246-291831045 GCA_007115665.2 Sequoiadendron giganteum | reverse complement strand
TTTCTGATACTTATAGTAGGTAAATTGTTAGGAATTTGAAGACGATCCAAACTAGTGTATTTTGAGATTTTCTCTATAGATTGTAAATATATATATATTTTTTAAATAAAAATAAAATTGTATTTTTTTTGCATCTCCTTTCATAACTAGTTTTTAATAGTAAACAACTTTTTTTAAAAGTGTTGTGTACTTTCAATCACATAAATTTTTTTCTACAAAGGATTGAATTATGATTCTTTTGAATTTAGGTTGGTAACATTGATATTTAGGGCATCCATTTTGTTTCATAACATTTTGTTGAATAGTTTTCTTTTAATTAAGTTTTAAAGTCAAACTAATTACAATTTAGACATAGGTGCACTTTCAATCGCATAAATTTTTTAGTATTTATTGAATTTTTTTTTTTTTGTTTGAACGAGGATATAAATATTGGTGGGTACATATTTTTGCAAAAAAAAAGTTCACTAATTTACTATTTTTCCACAATAGTTTTTCACTAAACTTAATGTTCGGTCAAAAACCTATGTCTAGTAAAACTAAAAAATATAATACAAATTAAAAGAAAAATATATCAAATTTATAGTTGTTAGGAAGCTTGTTTCAAGGACTACGGTTCTCCAACTTGATTCATCTATTTGACTCTATTTTCACCTCCAAATTGAGCTTCGAAAGTTAGAAATGCATTAATTAAGTAATTAAAAAAACAAAGTGTAAAAAGTAATGAACCCCCCTTCTAATGAAGGGGGTTCATTCAAACCCCCTTCATTAGAACCCCTAAAAAGCCACTAAAAGTTTCTCCAAATTAGCAATTTTTTGGTTTTTTTTCATGCAACATGTTTTATCAACAACTTTTTAAGCTTTCCTTTTTTTTTCGAATTTAAATATTAATAGTTTTTTTTCAGATTTTAATATTAATAGTTATTTTTCAATTTTAATATTAACAAGTTAAGTGTAGTGTAGTTTTAATTTTTTTTTTCTAAGTTTCAAAATGCATGTAATGATTTTAATATTAATATTAATAGTTAAGTTTAGTTTTAACTTCTTTTTTTTCTATTTTTTTCGAATTTTAATATTAACATGAAGTGTAGTTTTAACTTGTTTTTTTGTAAGTTTTTTAAATCATGTAATGATTTTAATATTAATATTAATAGTTAGGTGTAGTTTTAACTTGTTTTTTCTAAGTTTTTTAGAATGCATGTAATACATGTTAATCAATTTTTTTATTTTTTTCTAATATTAGCAGTTAAAATTAGTTTTAGATTTTTCTTTTCTAAATTTATCTAATGCATGTAATGCATGATAATCACTTCTCATATTTAAAAAATAAAAATTAATTAAGTTTAGTTTTATCTTAAAATGCATGTTAATTAGTTTTTAATTTTAGGATTTAAATTATAGGGTTTTTTTTTGTAAATCATTATATAAGTAAGAGAAACTTAGAGGAATTGTGAAGGATATTTAGGTTTTAGAAGACAAGTTTTGGAGAAGGGAAATAGGAAAATTGTGAAAGATATTTTTCTTCTAGAAAGCAAGTTTTGGAGGAGAAGATTCAGAAAAATCGTTAAGAGGTATTTTACAAATAAGGAGACGGGGAACAAAAAGACAAGAAAAAGTAAGACTGCACAAAAGTATTTAGCAGAATAGAAACAAAGAATATGTGAAAAAAGCTTGCAAAGTTATTATAGATGTAAACAAGGTATGTCAAAATTGAGCCTCTCTCAATATTATTACTTTTGTTTCCCTTTAGAGTTTTAATCTAGTTTAGATTTACAATGAAGGCGTTACCTATTTGAAGGCCAATCTTCCATCTCGAATGTCTCTTAAGCCACTTTTGATTTTTCATCCTATGCCTCTATTTTGATCAATAATTTTCAAATTTCTAATTTAGTTAAATAGCATTTTAAATTTATAATTAGTTTAGTTTTTAAACTTTACAATTTAGTTAGCTTTTAAATTTCTAATTTACTTTAGATTTTTAGATTTCTAATTTCTAACGAATTTGATCTCTACTATCAGGTGTTTCAAAATATTAGAGAAGAAAGTGATGGTTTTCAGAATGCACCTCCTAGAGGGGTAAGTCAGTTCATAGCATCCATCCTATGTGATAAATAAGATGATGATAATGCATCCAGTCAAATTAGTTGCATAAAAGGAGTTTGTGAAACATGTGGAAATTTGGCTAAAATGCCTTTGAGAGATGAAGATATCGACCTAACAAAGTTAGTATCTTGCAAGAGTTACAAGTACATCAAGTTTCATACCAAAAGTGGCAAAGAATCAACAAGGTTAGATTATGTAGAAGAGGAGATACCAATGAGAACATTTATGGAAAATTTTCGTAAATTGATACAACCATACATACAACATTCTTTCTTTTCTAAGTGGAAAGCACAACAATTTTAGACATTAAGAGATACTTTCCCACTTGGAACAGTGCTATCAGGAGTTGACTTTGCAGAGAATTACTCTTTTGTACATCAAAAAAAGATTCAATCACAATACTATTTTTTAGAGCAGATCACTATTATGGTGCAAGTGTGTTATTGACATGCACAAGTGGATTTGGATGGTGTTGACAGTTCATCTGAGGCACGAGTCATTAAGAAAGAATATCATTTCTATATTAGTGATGACAAAGAGCATGGCACACTATTTGTACAACATTGCTTTAAGATATTTTTTGAATATTTGGCAATCAGGGGTGTAAAAATTGAAAAGAATTTTGTATGGTTAGATGGATGTGCTTCACAATTCAAATCATCAAGGCCATTTTATGCACTATGTAGATATCATCGAAATGACAACATACCACATGTTTGGAGCTTCTTTTAGAGTGGACACGAAAAGGGTGAACATGATGGTGCAGGAGCTTGCATCAAACGTGCTATAAGAACACATCGAATGAAATATGAGGGAGATCGCATAAAAGATGCACATGATGTTGTTGAATGGTGTCAGAAACACTTTGCATCAAATGAGGTTGGCACATCTCTAGCAACCAACTGATACATTCCACATAGAGTGTTTTGAGAGATATCAGGTATGTTTTTGTTTGAATTTAAATCTTTAAATATACATATATGTGTACATTCAAGTTTGTTTATTTTAGTTTCAATATATTTATATTGATTACTACTTTTTAATACAAAATTATGTTTTGTAGGTGTGGATAGAAGATCAATGTGTGGATGCAAGAGAGTAGAGAAAACAAGATCGTTGCATTCCGTCATGAGTACAGGTAGTTTCCCATGGACATTGCACACTAGGGATTACTCATGTTTTGTTATGACTATATTTTAGAAAACTATGATGACTACAACAACCAACAACAATGATATGTCAGTGCACATATTTTGGTGCCACTACATGTTAGTGACACATACAATAAAAATGAAGATGAAGGTTTTCAAGACATTCCTTTGATTTCAATTGATTATGAAATCATATTTCAAGACTAATTAAAAAAGGTATGTACATGTATTTATAATTATATCATGCATGTATGAGCTTGTGTAAATTTGTAGCTTAATCATTTATTAAATTTTATTTCGCTACTTTTAAAAGTAAATTTACATAAAATTAAATGATAGTGGAAATATTTTTTTTTTTTACAAATTTCCATGTAATTTTGGTGTAGGAGATGTTTTTACAGTCATAGTAGAGCCTGGAAACATAGAAGGTGTTATTTATTATCTATTGTGTTGCACAAGAGAGAGGCAGAAGCTAGCAAAATCATAAATAAGTGATGAAATTTATTTCCCCATAGGTCTGACTAAATAAATAGATGTTCTTACATGATTTATCTATTGAATGTATATTTTGAATATTTTGTTACTTCTATTGACCTTATAAATTTTATGTCTTACCTTTGAATGTTGGTTCCTTCAGGTTCAGTTGTAGTGCAAGGGACATATCTCAAGAAAATCAAACTTGTTCAAAATGGGATTCATTTCATTGATTATCAACTTGAGAACAAGGTATACCAATATAGCCACCTAGTAATTGCTATTGCCTTGTCCCATCATTCAGTTCTACATGTGTGTGGGCATCGTAAGTGGAGACTAGATAGTGATGATCATCAAAGACTATTACATGTTATTGAAGAGCGGGCTGAACCACTCGAATTGGTTTGAATAATGGGATGTGTCATAGATGGACTTGAACAATTTACTTATATTAAGAGGGAAACTATTAGTAGAGTAATCTTTATTTGGTAAAGGTTATTCTTTAATTGTAATTATTTATTTTTAATTCCTTTATTAAGCAATATTTGTAGCCACCTCCTTAAGAGGTTCTTAACACATTGCACTTTGTATCATTTTTAGGCATTTTGCCTCTATTAATAATATTGGGGTTTTTTCTTGTTTTTTCCCCTTATCAAATTCTTGTGTATCCTTAGCATTTGGTGGTGCTTGGTTTGGCTACTTTGTTTTTGGTAACATTTTTCCTTCAAACTATGCTCATTGGTTAGTTTTTTCCTTTGATGAATTTATCTTTCCTTTCAAAAATGCTATAATTTATACATTTAAATTGAATTGATTGTGAAATGGAACACTATAATTTATACATTTAAAATTAAGTGGGTTTGAAATGGAATAACATGTGAGCATGCTTAGTCAAGAGATGGTTTGTTATGAAATTTGAGAATATGATACATGTGAAAAAATAAAATAAAATAAAATTATAACATGTATACATGTTTTTGAAGTGAAAAATCAAGTAATATGACTTTTTTTGAAAGTTGTTACCTACAAATCTATCATTACAAACAAATGAATTATGAATCAAAATTATGCCTACCAATATGGGTAGAATCCATCTTAATTAGTAATTTGTTATCCCCTTATTGTATTCCCATGCATTCTACAAATACCATTCGTTTCAAATGTTCCAAATGTAAATAATTGCATTTCCATATATCTTCTCATTTATGATTATGTTATGATTATATAAATCCTTAAAAGTGAAATGTGAAATAGAATATAACAGTAGTCCACTAAAATAATTTTCAAATACCACAAATTTTTAAATCGGAGTAAGACATGCAAATATTTTAGATTGAGAAACATGAGTATGAATAATCAGGCTTCCCTTTGATACATCAATGATGTATTATTGACACAAACATCATAAAGGGATTATGACACTCTTTGACTTTGTAGAGAATGTGAAATTGGCGGTCACTAGTTAGCACTATAACAAGCACAAAAGTATATATTATTTTTTGAGAAGCCTTGGAAGGAAAACTTTAGGAGGAAGGCTTCTTGAGAAGGACAATGTGCATCAACCTTCTTCTCTCTAGACCCAATATAGTTTCCATGTTTCCAAGGACATTATTGTCATTGAGAATGCAACTCTTGGGCTGATGTTTAATTATGATGAGGCTTAAATAATCTATTTTTTCTATATATAATAGCGCACGTTTCAATCTTGTTGATATTTTATCTTTGGATTGTAAGTCCTAAAAGACAAGGAGGATATTTACTATGAATCAGATTGGTCAGTCCTTGCAATCTCTGGTAAGTTATATTATCCAATTTAACCATTTTTTCTATATGTAAATGTTATTTTTAAGGAAAGTTAGTAGTATTTCCCAAATTCCCATTGGACCAAATCGCCAATCCTTTGATGTTTATTTTAATTTGTATGCATGGATGTATACTCCTCTCATAATGGGTCTATCAATGTCCAAGGGAAGAAAGAAAAATCACAGTATCATAAAAGAAGGGAAAAAACATATGATATTCACTGTGCCTAGCTTTTGATAGGCTTCAAATTTATTTTGAACTCTTTTTCCAAATTTTTTAGAAGAAAACATTAATAATATAAGAATGACAACTTGGCCCCAATCTCTATCCACTTTGATCAAATCTATTTTTGCCTTTTCAAATAGTGATTGTCTCTCACCTTCCTCCCTTTTTAGGAAGTTTCTTGAATCAATCCCCTTATTGGCCCTAGGGAATACAATCCCCCTATTTTAGGGCTAACCGTTCTACCAAATCTGCCCAGGACTTGCAACCTATCTCATCCATTTTGCACATGTAAAGTGTCTAGCCTTCTGCTAGAGCGGAACACTATTATGATATAGAAATGGTTGCTTAACACACCAATGGACCAAAACACAATTGACAATATTTAGTGCAATATAGAAATGCCTAGTCAGCTTACCAATGGACCAAAACCCAATTGACAGTATTTAGTGTGATATATAAATGCCTAGTCAACTCACAATGGACCAAAAAACCCAATTGACAGTATTTATTGTGATATAGAAATGCCTATTCAACTCACTACTTGACTAAAACCCAATCAACAATAACTAGCGCTTGCACCTTATTTGAGGTTCAATGGTTACGCTGATATCAAGATATCATCATAGGGAAGTGTAAATTGTTGTAAGTTGTGTTTTGCAAGATTAACTATCTATGGGAAAAGTCAATTGGTAAATAGATTAACTATCTATCTATGGGAAGATAATCAGAAGAATCTATTGATAACAATGAATGCCTTTAGCTTTTGAATGGAAGATTGTATATAGGCAGTTTATAGAGGAGAACCACCATGAATTCTTTCTAGTGAATCATAAGTTTTGTAATTGTATAGACTTCTTACTTGGCTTGTAGCTCACGGTGTATAAAGGACCCATTAATAATTATTATATTTAATATATTGAAATTCATCCCTTTTTGAAATTTACATATATCTAAGCTTTTAATCAAACTTTCAAATTTTATTTGTTTACTCTCTTTTATTGTTTAAGTACTTTGAAATATAAATTATTGAATTGCATCTAGTCATTTTTCAACAATTTTTTTTTATCTTCCCTTTTTTCCTTATTATATTTTATTGAGTTCAATCTCTAATGTCTGATTGCAGCTGGGAGGACCAACATGGACAGTACCCCTTGGGAGAAGGGACTCCAAAACTCCAAATCTAAATGTTGCCAACACTAATATAGCTGCTCCAACTTCCAGCCTTGGCAATTTAACTACCCTATTTAAAGCTCAAGGACTCTCTACTAAGGACATTGTGGCCTTTTTCAGGTAACCCAAAAAACCTTCAAGTTTAGTAAGCAAAAAAACTATGTCCATCCACCATAAACCATACATTTCAATTAATTAACTATTTTTGTAATGTTTTATAACATTGCAAGTGCTCATACAATAGGCCAAGCTCGTTGCATAGTCTTTAGAAGCAAAATTTACAATGTCACTAATATTGATTCATCCTATGCCAAGTCCTTGCAAGCGAACTACAATCTACATAAAATCAAAACCAGAGAAAATTCCAATATACATAACCATCTTGTGTAGCTAAAGTCAAGTGTCAAACATGTAAATCATCAACTACAATAATAAGAAGAGAATCTTAATAGTTCTTTTTAAAATCTTTGTAGTATCCCTTTAAAATTACTAATGTTGGTTGTATGATTTCCTTCTATCAAATTTTTAAATGTCATTCATTTGCAATTTATTTTAGAGAACAGAGTATAGAGTCTATTGGTTGTTCTTTGAAGGTAAATTTGGCTAGTAAAAAATGATAATTATTTATTAATTATGATTTTTTTAATTTTTTAATTTTTTTTGTTGTTGGATTGGGTTGTGGGGACATTTCTGTTGTTAAAAAAATAAATTATTTATTAATTTTTTAGTTAATTAACTATTTAATATTTAATATGTAAATAAACATTAACTATTTAAAATTAATGTTTATCAAATAAAATTAATTTTATATAAGATAATAAATAAGAAAAAATTATATCATCATGACAAATTTACCTTATGGAAATTCATCATTGTGAATTGCTGGGAGTGAATTTTCCTAGAACCATTTGCATCCAATCAAAAATAGAAAAAATATCCTCTTCCTCCTCCATCTATTTATAGATCTCTGGACTTAACAGTTATACTCTAGATTCTAACACTGTATGAACTCAAAAAATCTGACTTCTTCTAATCACTTTTTTTAACAATTCATCCAAAATTATATTAATAAGTTAGAGCTCTTTTTAACATATGAACTTTTCAAAATAACAATGAATAAATATTTATAACAGAAAATGCATTGGCACTTCTTTGCCAGAATATTCATCTCCTATTCAAGTGCACTATAGTCAAGATTGAGCTACGCAAGTCGTCAAAGAACCAAAAAAAAATCGATCCTCTCAAGAGGGGAGCTAATTCATCAAATTGAATCTCAATAGAACATGCTCAATATTTCTTAGTAATATTAAATAGATAAAAGTAAAAATAAGGGAATTTTTTCTATATTCAAAATAAGTTTCATCTGCACAGCAATACAAGCATTTCACAAGGCAATGATAATCAAAGCAAGTCCTTTGAACAAAAGCCCTTATAAACAAGTGAAACAAAGGTAAAATTAATAATAATTTTGAAATGAGTACATAAAAATATATGTTTCCTTCAACTTTATAGTGAAGTATTCAGATTGTTTAGCCTACTTTCCTTATCTTTCAGGGACAGATCATGAAACAGAAAAATTCAGACAAACAAATAAAATATTTTTTTCTGTAAAATAAAAGACCCAAAAGTGGTTCCAGGAACACTTAAAAATACATGTTGCAAAAAACTAAATGCCTCTTGGCTAGATCAACATCTTCAAAAATGAGTGTTGCAACTTTATAATATAACTCTAGCAGTTGATAGAGAATATATACCAACAAATAGAGAAATTTCTATCTCAAAATGGATAGCAAGCTTGAAGAGAAATTCAAGCAGCTAACACCAACCCAAAATAGAAAACAATATAAGAATCAAATTATGGTTTTTAACATGAGAGAAACCCCCAAGTGGTAGAAATTATTTACAAGTGACAAATTAGCTGTGGTAGAAATTATTTAAAAGTGACAGTGATAGATTATAAAGCGAATGTATGCTACTGCATTAAGCATTACGACTATCAAACAAAACCCTACATGAGAATTCATTATTCAACAGATGGTTGAGGTGTTCAAATTTTCATCAATAGTAAAATTGTAATCATAAAAATAATAACACCTATATAATCCAAAATTTTACAGGCTAAGAACACAACTGTTGTGGTCTCTTCTTTTTTCACAATGAATTAGCTATCAATAATTCACAGAAGCAAAAACATGAAGACAATGAACCCTAAAATAAAACTCAGAGAACCATTGTTTTCATGGACAACACTGCAAAAGCATAAAGGCAGAATTACGTGAAGGAGGATTATCTTAAATTTTTTGAAATAGAGGCTAAGCCACAGAGCAAAGCGATTTCTTGTGAAAATTATGCTGCACAAACTCATCAAAGGTGGTCGCCATTTTAAAGCCGCTTGACATTTACTACCTCCAATGAAGATTTGGTGGGTTGTAAAATGCTAGGCTATGCACGGAGAGGACAGGAAGGATGTAGAATGACGCGAGCGGCCACCGAGCCATACTGCTAATGGGAGCATCTAACAAATGCCCATACTTGCTGATGGGGTCTCCCGATGAAAACTCACGACCTCACAACATTGACAATTCTGGTGGGGAAAAAAACTCACGGCGTCACAACATCTGAAAATTTTGGTGGTGTTCCCCACCCAGAATAGCCTATCGGCTAATTAATGTGATATTCAAATGATTGTTCAACACACTAATGGAACAAAACCCAACTGAAAATATGTATGTTTAATACTTTTATAATGTCTTTTTATGTTTCATTAATAACTTGATGTTCTCAACTATTGTTATTTTTGTAATGGAATTTGAATGTAAACCTTGTTGCTCAAGTGTTGGTGACTGATCTAATAGTTTAAGGTCTTCAAAAACTAAATTTTATTTGATCAAATAGTTTGTTCAAGAATGATTTTTCCATCAATTATTTTCTTCCCATATTAGTTGATAGTGAGGAATCTCAATATTTTTTGAAAATAATCCTTTTGTGGAGATGTGAAGGTTTTGGATCATCAATATTCTAACTTACAACTTTCTCGCCATTAGCTAAGTTCTTTGGAACTATCCATGTAACTCGTTCATCAACAGTAAGTCAAAACCTCCATCAATATTTCATTATTTTATGGTTCAATACCACATACTCTATCTTGAGTTACATTATTCTATGCATTGATTTTTACAGGTCTTTCTTGAAAACAAAGGTCACTTATAATTGAAGTAACATATTAGCAATGAAGGGGCTTTAGAATGAGGAGCTTCTTTATTTCAAGCATGATCACCTTGAGTAGCCTTATAAATCTCTTCATGTATGTCTCTATTTAATTTTCCTCAATTCACTCAATGGTGTCAATAATAAGCTCCAAGGAAGGATACCTAAATATCAAAAATAAGGAGTTGGAGAAGAGAGATAACCTTAGTACCTCAAATAAAGTCATTTCCTCGGGTAAAAAATTGAAAGAGTGAGATATGGATACCTATTATGGCTTCGGTGGAAGTTGTTCACATATTAGATTTGGAGAAGACATATAACCTTAGTACCTCAATCAAAGTCATTTCCTTGGCTAACAAGTTAAAAAATTAAGATACAAATACATATTATGGCTAAAAGAGAAGTATACATATTAGAAAAGAAAGATATACAAAATCTCAAAGCCTTTTACAAGTCATAGAGGCCATAAGGTGATAGTGCATACTTACTAAAAGCTGCTACAATAGATATACAATGACATTCAAAGAGATAAAATCTAAAACAGTAGGTTTTTGAAGACTTGCATCCTTATGGAAATACAAACTGTTATAGTAGAGAGTAGGACTATAGGTCAACTAATGTATTTTTTTATGGAAATACAGAGTGTTACAGTAGAGATCAAGACTATAGGTCAGCTAATGTATATTTGAAGATAGCATTCAATTTTCAAATGAGCTCAAATGCATTTCAGGCCTATAACCTATTACACTATTTCTCTAAACATCACAGAGATGAGACATTCAGTACTAAGAGATAATACTATTGATTGAAATCTGTTCTATTGTAGTTTTTTCCTTTTGGATCTCAGGTTTAAATCCACATATTTTTCCACTTTTGTATTGATATATGCCAGTCAAAAGTGTTCACTTGGGGGACAACTTAGAGATTAACTAAGAGGCAGCTCTATCTAATTATCCTGCAACTATATTGAGAATGCACTATAAAATGTGAGACAAATGAAGAGGCACCATTAAAAATTTAAAGAGGACAACATATAGAAAAAAATCTCTTTTATTCATCATAAACAATATATCATATAGGTGTAGAATACAGGACATGGACACCAAAATTGTATATTCTTATGGACTAAATCCAAAAGATAAATTGTATGTCATTGAGAATGAGTTACAGAAGATAGATTCCATACAATGGAAATTGCATGATTTAGAATTATAGAATCTAAAATGCAGTTACAGTGTCCTGTCCTTTTTGTCTTCTTGCTTAGTTAGGCTCTTTCTACATGCTTTCTAGCAGGACAACCCCAGACACTGCTGCACTTGTAGTATCCTCTGAGGAAAGCAAGTAGTTGTAAATATCAGTTTATATTGAAAATTTACAAACAAAAATAAAAAGTACAATAAATCTTGACCAATGAAACCATAGGAGCCTCAATTATAGAGGCATTGCTCATATCCTGATACCTATGACAGCCATAAAGCCTATGCTAGAGAAGGAATTTTATAAACACTTTGGAGAAGATAAACCAACAACGCTTATTGAGTACAACAATCATACCTTGAATGTGGAGAACCCTTGACAAGTTTCTAACCATATTTTCTCCAAGAGTATTCATCTAGTGGAATATCTGCCATCAATATTGAGTGCAGGCACTCTAATGGTCCTTTTGAACCTTGATTTCTTGAAAACCCAGCAATGAACAAAGAAATCAACTTTTAACTCTCAAATACTTTTGGATCACCAATTAGAAAGAAATCACACCCATGTCTAGGGATTTGTATATACAAATATAGTAGGTACAATGGAAAAGGAAGTAAAAAGCCATAAGAAATGGCATTGAAATTTGGGCTTCAAGACCACAAAATGAGCGTAAAGGACAAAATCCAATGGGATAACATTTTTTTTTAATATTTAAGGGAATATGGTTTAAGATAACAAATCACTCTAACATTACTTATAGAAATCTAAAAAGAGAAATTCTAATAAGGCCATTCAATAAGAGTAGAGCTCGATAGTGAAATTATAAAGCAAAATATAAGTCTTGGGTCAACAAATCCTTGATAGAAACTCATCACTCATCAAAACCTACAAGAACCAAAAAAAACACTAATTGAAACCATGGCAAGTGAATCACCTCAAGATTCTACACAAAAAAAAACCATTGCTTGAAACCATGGCTTTGATGAATTGAAGATTCACAAATTCAAAAATGGTTCCAGCTTTATTGGATCTTGACGAAATTGTTAGCGACAAAGATGTAGTTATTTATCCTTCAATAAGCCATCAGGACAAATTAGATGCACATATCAAATAAATTTGATTTGAACCTTCTCAATCGTAATTAATTAGAAAAGAACCATTATTATATCAATTAATTAAAGTCCAAAAATAAGCAAATGAAAATATGAGTAAGCAATCTCAAGAGACACATAAAAAGTAGAATCTTAGCAAATTTACCTTTTGTACCCAAGAATGGATTCAGATACATGGAGCCTAGAAAAAGAAATGTACCAAAGAATTAGCATCTAAATAAATTACTAGCATGTTTAATCCCAAATTTTGAACAACTATTGTGAAAACATAAAATAAACATTGCCTCTTGTAGCTACAAATTGTTTACCTATTAATTAAGTCAAGCTCCAACAAGTCTGTCATGCTAGCTCCGAATCGAATGACCCTTTGAATGAGAATCTTGCTCTGATGGATGCGCTGAGCCCTAGAGATAATACAATACATGTACACAATCTAATTATATTATGCCAAAATGGAATGATGTTCTATATCTACATACATGTGTACAAATTATATACATACCTGAGTACATGATTTAAAATCTTAAAACTCACCTATCCACTAACATTAGTCACATCATCTAAATCACACCTACGCATGCACTCTATCCTCACACTAGGTCTAACATGAGCTAACTCCCTCTACAATATATATATATAACATAAATGTGTACATTAGTACTATATACCATTTAAGTAAAACAAGTAATTTAAAATTTAAACAAATTTAGACTGTGCATGTGTGTACATACATACATACCTCTATATCAGATGGTGCAAGATCTACTGCAATGATCCTATCTGTCAACTCAACTGTATCATGGGTCTCCCTCACTCACTCCAATATTGACGAGTGTAGTGGACTAACCAGGTGAGATGGAATCGATGACATATCTCCACATAGCAGCATATCCACATAACCTGATGATCCCATCATCTATAACTAATACTCAATTGCATCTAGGCCTTGAGATGCATGATGTTGAACACTCACATAATGACTAGGAGGTGTATCCTCCTCTCCAGCAACTGAATGATCTGTAGGAGGATCTGAAGGATTTACAAAGCTACCAAGTTGATGTGAATGTGGTGAAGGACCTGTAGCTTGGTTGGATCCTAGATGTGAATGCAAAGCTCTACCCACATGTCCTTTGACCTCATGTATTGGGATACCAAGCTTTGCTACAATGAAAGCATATGCCTCCAATAGATCTTATGACAAACAACAAGCAATACTCTGAAGCATCTTCTCTCCTATAAGACCATCTATATCTGATGGTGAAAGGACACAATCAGTAGATATCGTAGATGCAACAATAGCTATATCACCAACGCTATCAATTGCTTCCCTTTGAGAAGCAATGATAACCTGATTTGCAATAGGTGCAAGGGTTGGGGAGATAGAAGATGATCACTCCCCAACCATATCTTGATAAACTGGAGGCGGATGATCTGCTCGACGAAAAGAATCCCAATCAGCTACCCTACCATCCCCCTCACGATAATATTTTGGTAGGTCTAAATAGTTGATGTTGAGGCCCAAATGAACCTCGGCGTACAACTGTTGTGCAAAGTATAAAGGAATTTGGTCATTATTTGGATATTGACCAAATGTTGTGAGAAAGCATGGGTATATCAAAGAGGCCATCTAAAAATCAACACATCGAGTCACCTGATATCCCTTAACCTTGGATCTATCAAGGTAAAATGGAAAACATTGTCTTTTGGCGATTTCTTTTGGGACTTGTAGTTGAAGATCTGCAAGCGAAACCTCACCTCTAATCTCTTGGAGCATCTGCGCAAGAATAACTGCTATATTTTCAGCAGACAAAGCATTTATGTTCTCAAATGTCCATATAATTTTCTCTAAGCTATGTAGAATGGACACACATGTATCCTTGTAAATCCCTGTGGTGGTGGGGTCCAGTAGAATATGGCGTAATTTACATATCTCATCCTTTGTATTGGTAAATATACCACTAGGTGGTAGTTCCTGAGCTACCATATCAATCCCTAATTTGTCCAAAAAAAAATTACTTTAAACATCATAGTAGAATGTGCTTTATTATCATTATACAAGCTTAGTGTTTAAATAAGGTCCTACCTAAAGAGAAGAAACCCAAGAAATATCTATGGACAGAGTTGTTGTTCCATATTATAAATCTATATGAAATAAGTTCTTGATTTTCAAACATCATAGGGAATATAGTTTCAAATATTTCAAGATGCATACAATTAAGCTTGGTCAATTCTAAACCATCCAAAAATGAATATTAAGATAAAATGATCAATTTGTTAGTGGAAATGAAAATATGAAAATAAGCATGAATATAGATACGTAAATGACAAATATATTACAAATAGTGTAAATAAAATGAAGTGTGTAAATAGAAATCAAACCATAAACTATAATTAACAAAAAAATTATATATAAGTTACTAATGTGTTATTATATTAAAATAAGCTTCAATCAAAACAAAGACAAGATTAAATAAAAATAACATAAATGTACTAATTCCACCATTACAAAGAAACAAACCTATATTTCATTTTATTAGTTTCAATTACTTTTAAAAAAAAATTGGGTCTCATGGACAAAAGAATGGAAAGTCCTATATGTTTTATCTGCCTTTTACCCCACCACCATTTGTAACATTAATGACTGCAAACCCTAACACCTGTAAGAACAACTGGCTAGGATTGTTTCAAGCCAAGTACATCTCTATCAGGAAACACACCATGCAAGGGTGGATCATGGAAAGATGGGATCTCGATGCGGATGGTTGGTGGTTGAGGAAAGGATTAGAGACCCATATGTGGGACCTAAGATCTAGACCTACCAATAATGGAAAATTGGGTGCTTAGGATTTTGCCAACTTTTCTTAATACCCTTTTGGTAATCGCATAATCCCAAGCTATAAAGCTCTAAAAAATACAAATCCACCCACCTAACCATGAAAAATTGATCATATATGCAAAGGAAAGGTGTCTCTCATTGCGATCCCTCTCAAATAAAACAAGAGCCCAATAAATTTATTCCATGGGCACATGTGGGTAGAGATAAAATGATATATGATCTCCTCAAAGTTGCAGAGATAAAAAATAGATATTGGCATTATTTGGCTATAATAGGGAAATAGTATCAATTTGTACAATGGCAAACAGACACTTATTCCTTTTAAAAAAGGGAAACAATAGCAAATATGTATGTCATTATTTCACTGTGTTTTTAGCAGTACTGAAAAGGCCAATACAAAGATTGCATGTGCTTATCCTGACTCACAAATCCTTCATATTTATATTTTAATCTTCCCCCAATGCCCATCTCTCATTATAAAAGGACCTCTAAAGCCCTGAAGAATTATTCAGTATTTCATCATCTCAGTTGTTGTTCAATACTATCATGATCTTGAAAGGTTGATGGGTTTTCTTGCCATCTGCTATCCTTACTATATTTAAGATCTTTTTGTTGGCTCTTTGTCTTATTTCAATGTTTTTTGTTGTGATGAATTCCTATCATGAATTAACTTCTTGGGTTCTGAACATACCAAGTGTTTGTCTATGAAATCAACACCTAGCAATAGTGTCACTTCACAGGTGTTGCTCCCTGTTTCAGCAACAAAGAGATTTCATAAACATGCCATTCTGAGAGAAAAACAAAATTGCACAGCTTTCAAGATGGCTATCGGATAGACTGTGGGATAGTCAGTTCAGAATTAGATAGTCTTAAGCAGCATTTGTTTGTATTTTACTTTCTATCTATATGACAAAGTTTAAACATTATCTTTATCCTCCAAATGAAGCTAGTTTTCCTGTTCTTATAGCCATTAGTTCCTGTTGCCTGTTTCTTCCTAGTTGCAGTGAGAATCTGATTCAAGATAACGCATGTTTTTAATATTCCTTTTCTATTTGAGATTCACTTAATGCCTTAGCTATGGCTCTCCATTGTATTACAGAATGGCAAAAATATTCTAGGTATTAGTAAAGTTTATTGACATTGCATTGTCACATTCTAATTTCTTGCTTTGTATTCATCAAGGATTCATATACTATCACAAGCTATACCTTAGTCTATATTTACAAAACTATATCTCTCACATATGGAAAATATCATGCATGGGTGTGTAGGATCGCCCTTGTCTATGTGCCATGTCTCTTTCAGTATTTAATTTTGATGAGGGTATTAGAGATGGTTTTAAGTATCCATTATGACCTGTCATACCTAATTCATCACTTGGTTTCAGAAATTAAAGTACAAGAAAAATACAATGCACCATATTATTACTTGTTACAACAAGCACTTGTACATAACCCTATCAATGTGCATGTGTGGATATAACATTGAATCCTTTACATAAATAACATAAATCAAAATAAACTAAATCGTATTGGTGATGCTCAATTGGACGCTGGTATAACTAGGCTAATTTTGGATCAGATTGGTATTTGAGATTTTCACATATTTTGAACAGTGTGGATTGTGGTGCTATGGGTTGAAGTTGATGCCATTGACTAGATTGGTAAAAGAAAAGTATAAACATGAAATTTTAAATTTGAAACAACCTGTGTACTGAGAGTATGCACGCAAATTGAGACTTCTAAAATCTAAAATAAAAGGCTAGCAAAAAATAAAAACCTAAACTTATATCTACATGCATGTGCTCTATCTTACATTACTGGGTGTTAAGACTTATAAATTGTTTCCATGCACCTGGTTGCTGGATTCATTCTACAAAAGATTAATTCAACATTTTAAAGGAAAATATTGGTTGTGAGTTAAAATCATTTCCATGCACCTGGTTGTTGTTGTTTTTCCACCATTTTCCTTGCTTTCACATGAAATCACTGAAATGAACCATCCACCTGCAGCATATTATGTGTAAAAAATGTAAAAATATACTTCCATAGATGGGTATTGTTGATCATTAAGGATCTCACATTGAATTTTCTACATCTAACTAAAACATGAAAGAAAAAAATTTAAAGCAAAAGTTTCTCAGAATATATGTGTCTGTGACAAATATGATTCACAGAAATATGGAAGTTCAAATATATGATTTTCAGAAATTATATTCCAAAATACTTGGTTGAGGTTTAACATTTCACTTTTATTGTACCTGCAATTCTCTATTTGTGTTTCTTGAAAGCGCTAGAAATGATCTTGTTGAAAGTGCCAAAAAAAATGCCCAGTTCTTGAACGCACCAAAAATGACCTTGCCCTTTTAGCTGAAAATCCTGTGAAAATGACCTTTCCTACGAAAAAGAGTGAAAAAGACCTGGATTAATTTGTCTCTGAAATTTGAGAGGGAAAAATAGGGCATTGTCTCTGAAATTTGAGAGGAAAAATTAGGGCGTCGTCTCTAAAATTAGAGAGGAAAATT
>CM021102.1:291787566-291813146 GCA_007115665.2 Sequoiadendron giganteum | reverse complement strand
AGCTTGTTTTAAACACAACTTTTGCATCTATATGTTATTTGATGCAATAACACATTATCCATATTGATGGGATTTTTTTTTTTAGAATCTTAAATTGTCTTTTGTATGTCAAATTTTTTCTATATATGAATTTTTTTGAAGTATATATTTCTATGTATTTATTAATTAATGGTTTTCTATTACAATTGACATTAGATCATCCCTTCTTCTTCAGGGCTTCTCCATAAGAAATATGTATCTTTTCTCAAGCTCAAAAGGTTTGGCTTCAATGTAATTACTAAGGATAGTGAATACTGCCTGAGATTGTTCATGCTCCAAGAATTTCTCCAAGTTCGTAATCCCATGCCATGTTTTTAGTAAAGTTTTTTGAAATTGCATTGTCATACTTAATTTCTTGCTTTCTATTCATCAAGGATTCATACTATCACAAGCTATACCATTCATATTTACAAAACTATATCTGTCATTTTTATGGAAAATATCATGTGCATGGATCTGTAGACTGCCCTTGTCTATGTGCCACATGTCTGTCTTCAAGGTATTGAATTTTGATGAGGGTATTAGAGATGGTTTTAAGTATCCATTATTACCTTTCATACCTAATTCTTCACTTGGTTTCAGAAATTAAAGTACAAGAAAAATACAATGCACCATATTATTACTTGTTACAACAAGCGCTTGTACATAACCCTATCAACACTACATCTCTATTTAGAGCAACGATAAACCTTTAAAATGATTGTCACAGGATACCTTATTCACTTTCTCCTTACATATCTCATGGAATCCTTTACAAGATCTTGAGCAACAAATGAAAGACAATATTTCTACCTCGAACACTCTATATTGTTGACTAGAAACGCAAAAGGATAGCAAACCTTTTAATATGCGTGTGTGTTGTTACACGATTATTCTTTTTCATTTTCATGTTCAATTCTCATTTCTTTATGTAATTCATATAAAATATCTACAACTCTATGAATGTGCATGTGCAGATATAGCACTGAATCCTTTACATAAATAACATAAATCAAAATAGACTAAATCGTATTGGTGTTGCTCAATTGGACGTTGGTATAATTAGGCTAATTTTGGATCACATTGGTATTTGATATTTTCACATATTTTGAATAGTGTGGATTGTGGTGCTATGGATTGAAGTTGATGCCATTGACTAGATTGGTAAAAGAAAAGTCTAAATGTGGAATTTTAAATCTGAAACAGCATGTGTGTTGAGAGTATGCACACAGACTGAGACTTCTAAAATCTAAAATATAAGGATAGCGAAAAAGAAAAACCTAAACTTATATCTGCATACATGTGCTCTATCTTACATTACTGGGTGTTAAGACTTATAAATTGTTTCCATGCACTGGTTGCTAGATTCATTCTACAGAAGATTAATTCAATATTTTAAAGGAAAATATTCGTTGTGAGTTAAAATGGTTTGCTGCCACTTGCCTCACTTTCACATGAAATCACTGAAATGAACCATCCACCTGCAGCATATTATGTGTAAAAAATTGTTTCCATGCACCTGGTTGCTGTTGGTTTGCTGCCACTTGCCTCACTTTCACATGAAATCACTGAAATGAACCATCCACCTGCAGCATATTATGTGTAAAAAATGTAAAAATATACTTCCATAGATGGGTATTGTTGATCATTAAGGATCTCACATTGAATTTTCTACATCTAACTAAAACATGAAAGAAAAAAATTAAGTAGAACACAAATTTTCATTAAAGTTGCCTAAAAAGAAAAAAGAATGTGAAAATTTTGAAGTAAAAAATTAGGCTATTAAAATCTTGAATTTTACAACCCAAATTGTTACACAATTGTTAAGTATGAAACATATTTTCTTTTTTAGTATTAAAACTTGATGTTAAAAAATAACTATGCAATCTTAATAATCTTGAACAACTTTAAATACATATCATATTTGATGGGTATAAATTTTTTGAGGTTATTACAATTTAATTCCAAGAAAGAAATGTTAAAGTGAAATAAAATTTGCGATTGAAATAGCCCTACAATTTTATCATGGACTGTGGAAACTTCATGAATTTAATCATTGTATATTCTAAACTTTTAAAAAACAATCAAGTAAAAAAAACAAAGGTTATAAACTTATAACACTATTGAATTTATTATCATTAAATTATCCAAAAATATTTTCTTCACATTGATATAACTACTAAAATTTTAAGATGACATGAAAATCAGAGGAGTCCAAACGGTTGTGGTGTAGCAATAAAAGGTGCATCCATAAAGAAACCAATGCGAACTCAAATAACATCATTACAGTAAGGCAACTCTTAATGTGGACATATAATGGGTGAAGGAATGAGGCCTCTTCCTTGAAGAGCCAGATTAGGATTAGGATAGGTGATGTTCGTAGTTACCCTCGATTAACCCTCAGCATGGATGATATATAATGAGGGTATGAATGAGGCTTCTTCCTTTGAGAAGAACTGGACCAAGACAGGTGATGTTCTTAATTACCCTCGATTAATCCAAATAAAGAAAGAGACAGACAAATTTGAAAAAGATTTGTTTCACACTGTTATGGCTCCTAAATTTCAATAACTTGAAAATCAAGAAAAAGATTGAAGGTACAACAATTTTTAAAAATGACTATCATGTTGTAGCCCTATGAGATTTCTTTCTCAATGAGATAGCTACTAAAATTTTAAAATATGTTAAAAAGTCAAGAAAAAAACAGGGGATATATCAAGTTGGAAATTGATAATATCATCAAAGAAAATCTTTAATTCTAAATGCAATACTTTGAAAAGATATAAAATGAAAAAATATAAAAGATTATTTAAGAGTTTGAAGGTTTTACCGTCTACAGGGCGTGGTTTTACAAAAATGATGTAAAGCTTCTCATCTCGCAGATGTGGAAATGATTCGCCTACAAAGGGTTTGAACTCGAGTTGCAAATTAGACGGTGGATTGAAATATCCGTCAACGGAAAACCACATGTGACAGAGAGTTTGAACTCGAGCTGAACTGTAGAATGCAGTGGAGAAACAAGACATATGGCGGTATCGGTACTGGTCCTGATGAGTTAGGTATTGTAAGAAAAGACAACATGTAATGTAGTCTTGGGTGTTTAGTCTTTGACAAATGCAGAAGGTGGGCAGTAGGCAGTGGAGGGGTCCCTTCCGTCTCCTCAATTCACAGACAAGGAAGACAGTGATGGGAATGGCCCTGTTTCATCACCTGCACTTCCAGTTTCTGAGTTTGAGTAGTGACGTAGTTGACTAACGGGCTGACAGAATTGACTATTAGTAGACATAAACATGAACAGATCCTGATCTAGCCCACTCTTTTATTTATTTATAATCTTAACCCGAAAGTGCATGTGCAATTCATAAGGTGGAGCCTGACTATCTAGCCCTGCGCACCTATTTAAACCCTTAAAACAAAAAGTCTTCTTGCATACCATTAATTTACAGAGAGTGTAGGGTTTCGGGCTTAGAAATCACCTCTGTTGTTGTTGATGAAAATGACACTCCCGATGGAAATGACCTCACGCAGAAAATTGATGTTCACAAAAACTCATCGCTAAATTTAGAGGAGGGAAAATTAGGGTTCGATGGAATGATGGCTTTGAATGAACCCCCAACCAAAAATCTTCACCGGGTGTTCCAAAAGTCAAAAAAATTGGAGGGGGTTCGTAAGAACATTCCCTTCGACTGAAGGGGGGTTGTTCGACCGAACCCCCTTCATTAGAACCCTCTCTTCGAATGAAGGACCTTCTTAATGTTTTTTCCTTCAAAACATAATTTTCTTCGTCTAAAAAATTGTAATCCACTATTGTGGGATCACCCATAAGTAAGAATCACCATATGATTTGTTTGCAAGTTTTTTGGATGCCTTGTTGGAAATCCCCAATAATTTCAAACCTAAGGATTCAATATGCATTGACTTGTTTTGTGAAATTTTTGAGCCATCATTGAGTACCTTGACAAGGGAGTTGAAGCCTTAGGGTTTTATCAAATACTTGATTCGATAAGGATTGTTGAGGAAGCCAAGGTGATTATGCACAAAGTATGATGTCTAAAAGTGTCAGTAATGATTTTCATATGGAGAAAATTCGAAAACAAATCCCAGTTAGTGAAAGGGGTATTTTAGAGAGTGAATGTCTATCTACTAGTATGGGTGAGAATATCAATGCACATGCAAGTGTTGATGATGTCTCATTACAAATCGGTAATCCATATGTTGAAGATGATAGTTTAAACATTCACTCTAAACATCTTGAGCATGATGTATGCGATAATTAATTTCCTTGTGAGGAGAGTCATAAGGAGAGTGAGGTATCTGATTTTTTTTTTGAGGATTATGAATCTTTTTATGAGGTTGATCTAGAGGCATTTTCTTCACATGAGGGATGCATTAATATTAATGCTCATGAGACCCTTTTCTTGTAAATAAATGAACAAATCCCATATGAGGAATGCATGAAATGTGATCTAGTTATATCAAAAATAGAGGATGCTAACTTTGTGAATGGTGAGGAGTTTTAAGATATAAATTTATGTGTTCAATATCTTGATCCCAGGTGCAATGTTGAGAGTGATACATATCATGATGATAATGATCATGCCCTTACTTCTCCTTAATGTTTATCTAGAGAAGAGATGTAATCTGCTTGTTTTTTTAAACAAATGGACATGATTTTTTCAATAAGGAATGTATTGATGAAAAAATAAAATGAAGAGGATTTTTGAAAGTAGGTTATGGGTACCTTTTGATATTACCTTTGATTGATATCTCTTGTATATTGATGAGTATATATCAAGGAGATCATTGCTATTAGTTAGCTAAGGAAATTACTAATAATATTATGGGCTTACAACTTGCGTGTTGATCAATTTTTATTTCAAGTAGAAGTGTATATGATGTGCCATGAGGCCATGTGCCTCTAAGTGGAAAACATGAGGATAGAAGATAGGGTCCCAATTTTACATATTTGAATGCAATAGAAATACCCACAACTGATTAATATGAGGGGCAATGTGGAATTCAATATTTGTTATGGTTTTCTTTCTCTCTAATATTTTTTTCACAAGGGAATAATGTTACAAGGGCATCAAAAAAGGAAATTAATATCATTCACAATGCCTTATTTTAGTGTAAAAAAATGTCATCGTTTACATTTTCACACTTGTTTGAGCCCTTGTGATTTAATGAACCTAATTTATGACTTAATTTTGGTGAATTTTAATGTTAAAATTAACTTAAGTTCACCTTGATATAGTGTTGTAACATGTCAATTACACATTCACATTAGGTCTTGGGCCCTTTTTAAGCTAAATAGACCTAATTTTTCCTTAATTTGATGTTGTAAAGTATATTTATTTACACCTTCACATTTAGTTTTTGTCCCTCTTGTATTTATGACCTTTATATCATAATTAATAGGCCCCGAAGAACCTATACTATGCATCTTGAGGCACATTTCAACTAAAATCCTCACAAGATCAATAAATAGACTTAATTTCTTAGCTCCTGACACTTTCTCTCTCTTAAAAGGCCTTGTGGGACCCATACACCACCATGTGCATATGAGTCCCATCCAAGTTGGACCTATATTCTATAGATGGCATATGAGCCCCATTTGGCCCCTTTTTTATGGTTTTGAGCAAGAAATCAAGGTTTTAAATTCAAATTTTATGAATGTCAGCCTTTGGGATCTAATAAATAATAAATTGGGTGCATTTCCTATATAAAAAGGTCTATAATCATTAATTAATTAACCCGTCATTATATAAAGTCAAGCACTCAAGAGTTAAGCATTCAAAGACTTCACAAGAGCATCAAGAGAGTTTACAAGATCATTTTTAAGGCATTTAAGGGAAAAAATCTTCATCAATTGTTGCAACAATTCAAGATCCATCATGTCAAAATCATAAGGAATCAATCATGTTTCTGAGCTATTATTGTGATGTAGCATTGAAGATCCAAGATCAAGCATTTTTCTACACTTATTTTTAAGATCAAGATCTACATTCTACATGGACACTTCATGTTAGATTGGTGATTCATGTTACAAGACATAATTTAAGGTATCATTGTTCATGTTGTATGTTTCATGTTCTTATTTCATTATCTCACCATTTGGTTTAATTACCTACAAGGGGTTTGACTTAGGCAAACCCTATTCACTAACAATCAAAAAGTTTTTCTCCTCTTTACATGTGTGATTACAGATCTTGGTGTCTCGAAGCATGAAATATATTTGAAGAATAGGTTACAAAATTGAAGGAAATCGTTGGAGTTGTCCCCTCATTTGTTGGAGATTTAAGACCTAATTCAGATCTTAACCCTCCAAAAAGGCCTAGTGGGACTGATACACCACTTGTGGTGTATGATTCCCATTACAATGATTTTTTAAATTTTAGTGGCTTCAAATCAAACATTGCCAGATTCTTGTTTTGGCCCAAAAACCCTAGTTTGGGACTGATATCCCCAAACTAGTGTATGAGTCCCAATCAACATCAAAATTAGTGTTTTCAAAATTTCCAATCCTCATATAGGCCTCTTCAAGTTTCCAGGTGTATGCCTCTAGTTTTACAACTTTCTATTCTGATTTATAAGCATTTCTAGGTCGTTCATTAAAGTTTCATACATCATTAGGTTTAAACATTTGTGCTTAAATTTCATTAGTCTTTCCGAGAACTATCTTGGTGGTGAACACCTCTTTAGTTTATAATCAGGTCATAGGACATCCTTGTTAGAAGATCTCTCTCTCCTTTAGATGCTTTAGATTGAGATCTCTAGGGTTCTCCTTGAATGAGAGTGAAGAAGATTGATATTCTATCTCCCAAGCATAAAAGCAACAAAATTAAACCTTTCATTTTGGTGAACCTACATTTAGAACACTTCCTTTCTAATTTGGAGTGCATCATCATCCTAGATCTATCTTGCATTAACTTTGTATTAGGGTTTGCATTAATTAGTTGGCATTGTAGGGTTTCGAAACCTTGCATTAGTGAAAGTGCATATAGGTTGCATTTTTACTTCTTGCATCATTTAATTTCATCTAAAATCTACATTTCCACTTAGCCTAGACATCACTCAAACTAGAAATCATAAAAATCACTTAAAACTTTATGAAAATTATGCAAAATACCCTCACTGGGACTCATATGCCCCTTTGGGTGATTTAGTCCCATTGCAGATATGAAACTACCTTTTATAGATTTACAACATTAAAAACCTTGTTTCTACTCTTCTATTTGCTTCCAGTAGTTATCTGTTTCAGTTGGTTGAGTATTTGTTACATGCATTTCACTAAATCTAGCTTAATTTTGTCTATTTCATGTATTTCTTAATTTTAAATTTTCATTCACAACATTTCATTTTCAAATTGTGGCATAGTGTAATCAGTAAATTACCTTGTTTGACACCTAAAAATTTCATTTACACATTTCATTCTAGGTCTTTATATTTCATTTTAAGTTTCTTTCCATTTTACATTTTCATAAATTAGTTTTCACAAATTTTAGTATCCATCTTTTCCAAGTTTGCAAAGAAAAAGTTAGTCAATAAGCATGCTAGTCATTCATTCAATACATTTCCTAGTTATGAGAGTCTCGTAGTGCAAGAGAGTGAAAATTTTAACGATCACATTAAACCTACAACCCCTCTTATCTCTCCTACTTGTGGGAATGATGTGATAGAAGAGGATAAAAGCATGGACATTCATGATGATCATAGTTGTTCTTCTCTCAATACCTCTCATTTTAGTGATGAAGGTATCTTGGAAAAAGAAGATACAGTCACTGAGAATCATGAAGATCTTGTTTTTCCTTCTCCTCGTCCCCTTTGGGAAAATATTATAGCACAAGAGAATGAGATCATAGACACATTTATTAACATCACCTTATCTAATTTCCATTCCCCCTTTACTTGTAAGAATGATTTATTGGAAGAGGATGAGATTGTATCTGATGAGGCTATGTTGGTGTTAGTTGATCAAACCTTTAAAGTCTATAACAACCCTTTTTATGATCCTTCCCCTACCTATCCTATTTTGGAAGGAATTATTGGACAAAGTAATTAAAGTATGGACAATCATGACAATTACATTTTTTCTTCTCCCAGTATCTCTCCTAGTTGTGAGGAAGATACTTTAATGTTATAAAATACAAGTCATAAGAATCTTATGTGTCTCTCTTCCCCTAGTTAAAACATTATTGAACAAGAAAATGACAACATGGATAAACAAGATAATTCAACCATTGATCATTCCCCTACTTGCGATGAAGTCATTTTGGAAGAACCAATCCTTATATTTCAAGAACATTTGGTTTGTAGTTCTCCTAAAAATTCTCCTCCTAGGGAGATTATCATGGTGCAAGAAAATGACAACAATAGTGATGTGAGTTCCTTGGCTTCATAGTGTTTTATTGAATTTTTTTACTTAATTAACTTTTGAAGTCAAACTAGTTACAATTCAGATATATTTTACTTGCTAACACAACTTTTTTTGTTGGATCAAAGACATCAATATCTAGTGCATAGATATTTTTCATATATTTTTTTTAATCTACTATTTTTCCACGTGTGAAAAATAGAGAGCTTGATTTTCGGTGAAAAACTTACATTTAATAATCAAATTAAATATATTTAAAATTATACTTTTTGGGAAGCTTATAATAAGGACTACATGCTTACAAAAAATAAATTTTAAATGAGTTCATTTGATCCCCCAAAAGCTAAATCAAAAGTGATTTTTTATCAACATTTTGATAGGTTGAAAGGAGACTATGTTATAGGTATAGTTTAAAACTAGTGAGGTTCTAGGTTATGTGTAGGATCATCATGGAAAAAATAGGCCCTTAAGTGGCAATATAATTCAAAAAATCATAGTTAGGCAATTTGATGTAAAAATTTGAATAAGTTATTTATATTATTTCAAAAATATGTAACAATAGAATCTGTAGTAAATTGAATGTAGTATCTAAACTACTAGGTTTATTTTGAAAAAAAAATCTATTTGGCAAAAATTTGAAATTTCAATGCAGTAGTAAAATTTTAGGGAAAAAATAAGAATTAGGTGTCTGTCTAGCCACCCTAACCACAATAAAATGATAATATTTTTAAATAATATTTTAGGTATAAATAGGGGACTCATGTCTCGATGGGATGCATATATTTTTGTAATTTTTTTCCAAGTAAATAATTAATTATGAATTTTTTATTACACATTTTAAAAAATATAAAAACTCGTATGTCTAACCACCTTAACTTGGTTAAAAATTCATGAAATTCAATTTTTTTTGTTTTTAATCCTATAGTATGCAAAGCATAGAATGTGATGCATGTTTCAGATTCAAAAATGCGATACTGTTTGAAATCTATAGATTTTTTTCAATCAACTTATCAATCAAGACTTTAGTCGTAATTCAAATAGAAAATGAATAATAATTATTTATTAAATTCAAAGTAAAGCATAATTTATATTGGTGGAAACCTGAGAATCTCCTTTAAAAACCCTTTTCATTTCATCAATTTTGGGTTAAAAAAAATTCGTCAGCCACATGGGCCATCGTATCACTTAGACATCGCCACGTTTTGGCCCATCATGATCCTGCACATACCCTCTATCCAAGGGGGTTTGATCTAAGATGGTTTGATAAAAAAAAATTCAATTGGAATCCATTAAATGAAACTTTTCAAGGCATAAATCATTATATTTTCTAAAAAATATGTGATTTCAAAAAAAATCAAGATGTCCCAAAAATTTTAAACCACTATTATGGGATCACCCAAATCTATTAGAAGATGATCAGGGTACCTTATATTTTGAGCCAAAATTCATGGGAGAATACAAGATCATAAACAAAGACTTTGGAAAGGGAAAATAAAAAGTAGTAATGTCAACAAAAAATTTGGAAGCATCCACCTCAACCACATTAGACAAAACCACAAATTATACAACAAACTTTGACAAAATTGACTATCAGCAACCACCGAATCCTAAAGAAATGAAAAAACCTTGTGGAATAGGTTATGAAATTATGAAACAAATAGGATATAGTGTAAAAGGATGTGGTGCTAGAGAACAAGGTGTTTGTGTCCTTATAGAGCCTCACATGCAAGAAAAGACTAGTGGTCTTGGTTATTGTCCCTTGAAACAAACAAACAAGCCTTTGCTCAATATCAACACTCTTACAAAATATTCTCCCAAGAAGACTTTAATAATAGTACATCCTAAATTGATAGATACTAGTGGCATTGATTGTTATCCTTTGAAAGAAACAGAGAAGACCTCGCTCGACATTAATTTCATCACACAAAACACTTATGATTCAAATTTTATAGATTTTAGCCACCCTTTGGATATATATCTATAGAATTAACTATGGATATTTCCACTTCCAATAATTAATAATTCCTTGTTATACTCCTTTACAAATGAATCATAATTAGCTATCTAAAGGGATTGTCCAACAAACGAGTGAAATTTTCTACAATTTCACTCTTGCACTTTCAGGCTCTATGAAACTCAAGAGGGTGATCCCACAATGTTTATTGAAAAATTAATATGACTATTATGCAAATACTTTTCTAGCATAGATACTTCTCATATATTGCCACATGGGAATCAACATTGAGCATTGCAACATGGGAAGTTAATTTAACAACCTGGATAGGTGTTATATTTGTGGCCCTTTTCACCACTAAAGAACCAATGACCTCTTCAATAGGTAGAGCGACCTCATGCTTTCCAATATTAGGTTCCATAGACCAAATTGCAAGTTTTTGCAACTTCAAACTATATCCATATCCAAATACTTTATCTTCCATTTGTTCCTCAAATATTGAAGCCTAAGGATCTCTTCTTATAGCATCAAGTGCAATAGCTGAAGTGAAAGTACATCTTGGTAACAACATTAGTCCACTATCTGCAACAATTTTCCTAGCCTCAGTAGGGGTGATACCTACAATTTCAACCTTAATCTTCTCTTCTTCCGCCTTCTTAGCCTCTTCCTATTGAGAAGGCTCAACACTAGCCCTAGCGTGTTCAAGCTTGTATTTTATCTCTTTACTTCTTTGTTGAATCATGAATTCTTGAAATTCCTTAGATTGTACAAACTTATCATTTGCAAGGAATTCATTACAATCCTTAATTCTAAGATCATCATCATTTGTCTCATCATAATGCCACTGAATCATTTTATATTGGGAAACCTCTGAATCAGTATTATCTTCAACATTAGGGGGAAGGAACTTCTTCTCCACCTCCCCATCATTAGGCACATGCTCAACCATTTGATCTACCTCAATTTATTGGGAATCCTCTTTTTTCACATTTACAAGTTGTTTTGGGATGTCCATAGCCTAGGACTATTGTGCCAAGAGAGCTTGAGATCTCTCAACAACTTCTTTCACCTTTTCTTTGAAGTCACCACTTTGGTAACCTCTTAACTTTATAAAATCCCTTTCAAAAGGATCTATAATTTCATCATAAGGATTTATATAAAAGGCATTCTTCATTTTAATTCTATCTTAAATATCCATGATGAATTTCCATTCCCTTTTCTTGGCTATAACAACCTCATCACTTGCCAAGTTCCTCAATACATCATCTAAATACAAGAACTGGTGACCAATCCATGATAAAAGTTTATCTTTTCTCCTTGCAGAAACAAAACCCTCTGGGTCAAAAATCCTAACCTCATCAATAGGTAGCCTTAGGTTATTTACCATGATTCCAAACTTCTCATACCCCTACTAGGCAGTAACTATGAAATAATCAAAATAACACTAAGGGTTTACAACACTACCCTTTATGGGTATCCTAAAAAAATTATAATCCATAATATCAATTTTCCAAATCAAATCCATGAAGGCCAATCAGTCAGAAACATACAGTGGCAAGTGGTGTGGTGCCACCTTTGATCCTTAAGCTCTGATCAGAGTATACTTTGAGTGCAAAAACCAATCCACCTAGTTATGTAACTTGTCTAGCCCTGCCACCTCTTTTGGATGGATAACTTGCATGATTGTAGGGGAAAGCTTGTGAATAGGTCCCACACCTAAAATTTCAAGAATACCATATCTGATAATATTTGCAAACATCAAATAATTGGAATTTGTACAATCTTGGTCCCAAATATATGTCCACATTTGAACAGGTAGAACATTATTTTCATTATCCCTCATTCTTAATTTCAACTTCCTTTTCCAATTGTGGTCACCTTCAAACAACAACATATGCATCAATAGGGAATAGTGTGGAAAATGTAAAGGAAGGACCTCCTTTTGAAAATTTATAAAATCCTAATGCATCTGATCCACAACAAGAAAAAATATTTAAAAACAGTGTTTCAACTGTGTCCCTGTATATCACCAACCATCACTAACACGTCTAGAGCTATTCTTGCCTCAAAAATTCAGGCCAAAACCTTATTCAGCCGATAATATGTATTCTCGAAATAATCCACAAGCTCCTCACATTCAAAAGGCTCAATATATTTGGGAAGAAATTTATCCTTGATCTTTCTATCTCAAACCAACAATATATTTTTGTATGCTAGCCTGTTTCTCTCATATTCACCATATAGCTTAACTCATTTGATTTCCATAGTGAAATTGGGATTCAACCGAAATACCTCTATCATTTTATCCACCTCTACATTTCCATCTTCACTTTTGATTTTTCTATTTAAAGGGTCATAATGATTGGCCAACTCCATCATTACATCCACCTCTACAAATACATTGGGAATCACCAACATTCAAAGGTTGATTCTGAAACTAACATTCCTATTTTCTAGAATTTCTCCTATTAAAGGTGCATATGAGAACAATTACAACCCAATCTGGGGTGAGACAACTCTCCAATTTCACCAATAGTGTTGATCAGTCAGCTTGTTACAAAAATAATGTGCGTGGCTCTTTTACCAATTCATGATCCACCCATTTTTACCTCTCCAACGTCACTCTCCATAAATCTCTCATGAGTATTTTTTGCACCTCTTGACATTGTAGAAACAACCAAGGTACCTGGTGTAGGGTTGTCACTGCAAGTGGTTTGGCTTGGTCATGGATGTCACATCTTGGGTTTTGAGTCTTTTAACTCTCTTCTTAAGTTTTATTTATAGCCTAACACTAAATTCACTAGGCTCTAGTTCACTCGTATTTGTAGGGTGATGGGACTACGGTTTACAATATTCTTGATTGAAAAAGGATCACTTGATTTCTTTAAAACCTCAGGTACAAATTGTAAGGAAAAAAAATCTGAATCCCATAATATATATATATATATCACTTCAAATGAAGGCACCCAA
Organism: Sequoiadendron giganteum; assembly: GCA_007115665.2. Classification (NCBI taxonomy): domain Eukaryota; kingdom Viridiplantae; phylum Streptophyta; class Pinopsida; order Cupressales; family Cupressaceae; genus Sequoiadendron; species Sequoiadendron giganteum. Next base: position 291,799,830 of record CM021102.1, on the reverse strand, counting down.
CTAGATAAACCATAAGAAAACCATCTCTTAATTCCTTGTGACAATTCAGGAAGCACAATTCAACACTCTCAATTATGAAGAGATATTTAATTTTTTTACCTGTGCGAGTGACTAACATCAATTTTTATTGCAATTTCCTTACTGGGGTCCCTCACACTATTTCTTCAGCTTCATGTTTTCTTCTTTGCTCTTGAACAACTCTGAATGTGAAGGAAACAAACCAGCCACCTTCTTTATGGCCGAGAAACAAAACGTATCATCATAAATGTTTGATATAAAGCTCATGCAAGATAAATGATAGTTATTCATTCATATTTAAAACTTGGATCATGTAGATCATTGTCTTTTAAAACTACATCAACAATTCTCCTCCACCTCGTCAATTTATTTTTTTCTTTGAACAATGCCCTCAAGTGTTGCCATGTTGTTCTTTATGCAAGAGGCATCGCTTATCATTGATAGAACTCCTCATTCACAAGTCTCATTAGCGATGTGACCATTCATGCAATGAAATATTAGCCATTAGATCAAATTCCCATCCTTGAGTATGCTCATTTTCTCCATTATGCATCTCTAATTCATGGTTCATTCCTTAGATCACATCATCGACGGGTGAAGATTATTAGGACATGTGCACCTGCATGAAAAATAAATGGCATAAGATAAATCACTCCTAAGAGCACCTCAGATTAGCGAAAGAAAGCTTGAGGTAAATTTTTTATCTCTCGTCGCCCATTTGGAAAGAATGATCAAATAGTTATCCGCGATGAGAAATGGAAGAAACATCGAAATCATCGATCATCGCCCATTAGAAACTTAAACCTTAGAATGGATCCACGATGAGTGAAATCAATGAGCACAAAAGACCATCATGTATCACAAATATAGAATGCCAAAAATATGAGCAATCAATGATACTAAAGGAATTAGCAACAACATAGATCATTGCACATCACTAATTCAAGTTTGGACATTTAAAATAGATCTATGATGCATGATATGAAGGCGAATGCAACTTATTTCTCATCATGGATTTGTGCTCACAAACTTAAAATGGATCAACGATGAGCGATATGGGACTTTTGTGAAGACAATTACCACATGCTCATTATTTTTTTTAAGGGGGGAACCGCCTAGGCTAATAAGTAAAAGGTCTCAAGGACATAATACATAAAATTTTCAAAGGATGTAAAAGCCAAATCAGGACAATCAAACAACCATAAAATATTTTCATTGGTAAGCATGTGGGGTCGGTATTTCTATGGGCTCAGATGACTAAGATGTTTTAAAATGACTAGGAACAAGAAACATCAGATCAATGATGAATTAGAACCATTTCTAAGACACAAGCTCGAGGATTACTAAGGAAGGATTTTAGGCACATAAAACCTAATAATATTAGTAGTGGATAAACCCTAAGACCAAAGGATAGATATATCAAAATTTTTGCAAGATGACTAATGGAACCAAAACAAAACTCAAGGGTTCCATCAGTGGCCCTGAATGGGGACGCATGCCTCTTGCAGGAAAGGTGAGATACTAGAATCTTGAGTTGAAGCAAACTAGCCAAAATCATAGTGAACCAAAAAACCAAAGGAACTACTCAGACAAGGTAGAAAAACTAAACCAAACACAACCAAAGAAAACACACCTATATACAAAATGTACAAAAACTACAATGTAAATGGAAAAAGAATATACTTAGGAGAAGTATGGCTTTAAGAACTATCCATGTAATAGTAGTTCAAAAATTTCACCTATCAAGCTTTAGAGGAAGTAAGAATCCTCCCCATGTGTACTTGCAATCAGATAAGAGCCTAACTATAATGCTTCAAACTTCCCATGCATTCCCTTGTCTTGTACCCTTATGTTGCAGGCTAGTACCATATTGTTCACTTCAAATTTCCTAGGATAATCTCTCTTGTCATGCAATTTCTTTACTTGCAGTTGTAATTTCACATTTTTGGTTTGAGCTTCTCTTCTGGTTTCATCCAACTGCACAAGGTTATCAATTTTGTGTTGCATATCATCACAGATATCATCATCATATTCTTGTACAAACTTATACATCTTTAACAAATTATTTTGTGGAAATATAGCATCCAAACCATACACTAGGCCGAATGGTGAATAGCCTACAACTTTCTTCACAGTCACTCTATCCGCCCAGAGTGCCAACTTCAACTTCAAGTCCCAGGATTTTTGTTCTTTTCTAGCACCCTTTTCATGATCTTTAGTAAGCTTTTATTGTTGGATTCAACTTGACCGTTTCATTGAGGATGGTAAGGTGAAGAATATGAAACTTGTATGCCATGTTCATCAAAAAAACATTTGAATTCCTTTGATCTAAAACACATATCATTATCTAAAATGATCTTTTCTGGGACTCCAAATCTGATCAAAATATTATTAAATAGGAAGTTTACCACCACTTTACTTGTTTCCCTTCTTGTGGGTATTGCTTCTACCCATTCAGTAAAATATTCAGTGGTAGCCAGGATCCACAAATGTCCTCCACTAGACTTTTCTGGTATCTCCTAAATGAAATCAAGTCCCCATTGTTGTAAAGGGGCTTGAACAACAATAGGTTGCATTGGAAAGCTTCCTATAAATTTTAGCTTTCCTGCAAATCTTTGTCAAGCATCACACATTTTTATAAACTTGTGTGAATCCTTAAAATAGTAGGCCACAAAAATCCTACTCTCAAGACCTTATGAGTAGTGGTCTTGGCCATATAATAACCACCAGATACTCCATTGTGCATTTCGTGCAAGAGCTCCAATGCCTACTTCATATCCACACATTTGAGGAGCACACCATCAAAGTTTCTCCACCATAGCTCATTGTCAGTAATCACATACTTGATGGCATGCAATTTTAATGTCCTTTTCTCATTATCAACCATTCATGTGGGACATTGAAGAGTCTGTAAGTAATGGAGAATTCTTTTATACCATCCACATGTTTTCATATCATAGATATGTGCAATATCAACAATCTTTGTTTGACTTATTTGGTTGGCATCCAAACTAGTTTCTACCATCAACTTTTCTAGACCCTTCCCTCTCACTAATTTGGTAATTAAGACATCTATGTCAAATTCCTAGATCTTGTTGATCCATCGACACCTCCTTCTTGTAGTCTCTTCTTGAGTGAAAATATATTTCACATCACTTGGTACAAAGGCTATGATAGTATCTCCCACTAAATAAGTCCTAAAATTATTTACAAGTTTGACAAGAGCATATGCTTTCTTTTGAATTGTACCATACTTCAATGCTGCAACTTGTAAAGGCTTGCTAAAAAATTCAATAGGCTACTCATAGCCCTCATCATTTTTTTGTAGTAATACAACAAAAATAGTATGAAAATAATCAAAATAAAATATATCTATTGGCCTAGAGAAACCATGACAATTTAAAACTATGGCCTCCTTAATAGCTTGCTTAATTTTCTTGAAATCGTGACTAGGATCTTCGCTCTAGTGCAACTTTTCTTCCTTCTTTCACATTTTGGAGATAGGTCTTGTGATCTCTGTAAAGTTAGTTACAAATATCCTTAAGAAGTTGATCTATCCAAAGAATGACTGAATGCCCTTGACATTATTTGGCTAAGGAATCTGATCAATGGTTTCTACTCTTTCTATGTCAATCCTCACCTTTCCTTAGAGACAATATGCCCCAACAATTTACCCTCAGTGACCCCAAAGGGAAATTCCTGTGGGTTCAAAGAGATCCCATAATCTAGGGCCCTAACAAACACTCTCTCCAAATGTGTGAAATGATCTTCCTCTTTCTTAGAATATTTTGTGAAGTCATCTTGATAGATAGCCATAAATAAATCAATAAAATCTGAAAATTCTACATCCATAGCCCATTGAAAGGTAACACCTACATTTGTTAAGCCAAATGGAATCGTCAACTATACATAGGTGCCCCATGGAGTGGTGAATGAATTATTATACCACTTATATTCCTTCACCTTCACCTGGTTATAACAAAAAAATCCATCCATCATCGATAAGAGCTCATAGCTAGTTACCTTTAGTAACATGGCTTCAATATTTGACAATTGATAATTATCCTTCAATGAGGATATATTCAAGTTCCTAAAGTACATGTACAACCTTATATATCCATTCTTTTTTCTAAGAGGCACCAAATTAGACACCCATGATTAGTTTCTAATGGGTTTTATGATGCAAACATTTCTTAACTTTACCAGCTCCTCTTGCATCTTGGGAGCTAAAGTGGGATTAATTGGTCTTTACTTCTACCTGAAAGGCTTAGCATTTTACTTTAGAGGAATCTCATGCTGAAATAATTCCTCCCTAAAGGATTCCAGGTCATCGTATGACCAAGAAAATACATGTTTGTATTTCGGGCATGCGCAAGATCATCATGGAAAAACAGTCCCTTAAGTGGCAATAAAATTCAAAAAAATCAGAGTTAGGCAATTTGACGTAAAAATTTGAATATGTTAACTATATTATTTCAAAAATATCTAAGAATAGAATTTGTTTCAAATTTAATGTAGTTTGTAAACTACTAGGTTTATTTTTATTTTAAATAAATCTATTTGGTAAAAATTTGAAATTTCAATATAGTAATACTTAAATTTCAGGGAAAAAGTAAAAAGTAGGTGTCTGTCTAGCCACCCTAACCACAATAAAATGATAATATTTTTTTATAATATTTTAGATATAAGTAGAAGACTCATGTCTCGATGTGATGCATATTTTTTTATAATTTTTTTCCAAGTAAATAATTAATTATGTTTTTTTATTACAACTTTTAAAAAATATAAAAACTTGTATGTCTGACCACCTTAACTTGGTCAAAACTTCATGAAATTCATTTTTTTTTTAATACTCTAGTATGTGAAGCATAGAATGTGACACATATTTCAGATTCAAAAAATGTGATACCCTTTGAAAGCTATAGATGTTTTTCAATCATCCTATCAATCAAGAATATAGTCATAATTCAAATAGAAAATGAATAATACTTATTAAATTCAAAGTAAAGAATAATTTATATTGGTAGAAATCTAAGAATCTCCTTTAAAAACCCTTTTCATGTCATCAATTTTGGGTAAAAAAAAAGTCGTCGGCCACATGGGCCATCATATCACTTACATATTGCCACTTTTTGGCTCACCATGATCTTGGACATACCCTTTCCTCAACAAGATGATTAACATTGCTTTAACCTTAGGCTTCAATTTACTTCTGACATATACTTTCTTAGGGGTACTTTCAGTCCTCAAATTTACTTCTTCCAGGTCCTCTAGATGAGTGGCAATCATCTTAATCTTGTTCATATATTGATTGAAAGACCCTTTCCAGTCCTACAAGGCCTTTGGGGATTTTGTTTGTCTTCAATTGGATGAACTCATTTCCAAATATCATGTCTTTACCATCCACATTCTCAACATATCCACCAAAGTTGATCTCCTAGCCCTCATATTCATCAACACATTTCAAAAAAATTAGAACATCTTCAACATCATTGAAGATCTTCCAATAGTGTACATTATCAGAAATTGAAGGCCTTGATTATATCTCAACCTTTGAGATACTTGAAAAAGATATCATATGGTCTCAAGGAAATATTAGCAAGTAGGTTTTCTACTCTATTTTTCCCTCTTTCCATCCAATCAATTCTGAAAGCATCAAATTGCACTATGGAATCCCAAACAATTTTTTGTACTGCTTCAACCTATTATTTTTGTAGGCATACATGGATCTAACTTGAGATATTATTGGTTCAAAATCACCAATTACCATCAACTTCTTTATCCCATGTTTCTTAGCCAACCTTAATTCAAGTAACAACACTTCATACTCTACCACATTATTCATGTAGACAAAAGATAAGGTGAAAGAAAATTTGTATGTCTAACCACTAGGTGAGGACCAATAGTATCTCTACACCATATCCTTCTTTGTAACTTCCACCATCAAAGTAAATTTTCCATAGTCCATTCTTGTTGGATAGCTTTTTTATTTTGTGATCTATAGGTGTAGGTTACTTATCAGTTTCTCTCGACACTTCTCCCACCTTGAAATCATTGATGCCAATATCAATAAAAATAATGACATAATCTTCAGGAGCATGCTCCAACATATGTGGCACCTTTGGTTCTCTTACTACTTGCACATCCTTTCCATTGATAGGAAATGTGGCATAGGACATGTCACACTGCATGCTCCCTCCCATTGAATAACTCCATTTTCTTGATAGTAAAATTCCATAATTAGGTGGGATGTCCAGAACTACCACACTCATATTAAACTATTTCTTTGGATATTCTACCAATATGTAAGGTAGTTCATTAACCACACCAGTAATATGGACCTCTCTTGAATCAATGGCATAGCACTTACCATGAGTGTTGTCAAATTTCAATCCTAGTGACTCCGAGATCTTGGCTAACATAATTCTATTAGATGCTCCATAATCAATAATACAACAATTAGTGTAAGGAATAATGGGTCTATCTTCCCAAGGCAAGCTATTATTGAGTTTCCTAAGAAAATGTGAGGGATTTTAGTAATCACTCCCTCAACTTCTTTATCATTTCTATCCTTTTCACTCACTTTGGGTGGAGTGGGGACCACTAATTCAGCACAAGCTATAGTAGCACCATTGATAAGGGTTACTGCCTTTTTTTTATGCTCATCAATCCTCATCATCTCAAGGAAAGGAAAAGAAAATTTCACTTGACTAAGTAACTAAAACATATCAACTAGGGTATATTTAGGCAACTCAAATGAAATCATACCTATATCCGTGCTAAGTTCCTTCTATTGATTTTTTGCTAACTCAACTTTAGGCTTGGCATCCTTCTTCATAGTTTCATGATTCTACCTTTGTTTTACCTTGCTAGCAAGGGTTTTAAGTTTGTCTTTGGTTTATCAACCTTATTTTCCAAAATATTATCTCCCCTTATTTATTTAGCTTTGACCACCTTAACATCAAACTTTAGATCTTTTCCTTTGACATTCAACTCCTTAATGAAAAGACTAGCAGTATTAACTTTTTCATCACTCGCTATCATATTTCTTATGTGATAAGAGCATCTAGCTTTAACAGCCAAAGCTACCATGTATCTTGAAATATCCTCATTCGAAGGTATCCTCAAGGATATGTTATATTCTATTGCTTCCAAATTATATACTTCATTATCACTATCCATATCCTCATCTGAGAGAACCTGCTAGTGATATGTACTAGCAATTTTCATTTGATCATCTATGTCTATTTTATATGACTAAAAAGTAGACGAACAATCATTTTCACCAAAATAAGGATCATCCATAGTCATAAGTAAATTAAAATCCTCATCACTTGGTTGGTCACAATCATCAAGTACATTTTCGTCATCCTCAAACATTTGTGCAGTTGCACATTGATGAGGAGAATGTGGAATTTGACAAACCATACACCATGGAGTTTCATCAGTAAAGTTCCCTGAATTCTTCTATAAAGGGTCTAGAGGAACCTTACTCTGATTATTTATTTGGTTGTAAGGGATGGGCTTCCCATTATGCCAGTTGGTATTATATGGGTGATCTTGTAACTGAGGGTCTTTCGTTCCTATGATAATTATTTGACTAAGCCTTATCTTTATTTTCTATTCTATCATTCATGGTCTTCATGACACTATCAAGCTTATTCTCAAGAGTACCTCCTTTAAAACCAGAACTCCTAGACTCCTTTGGATTTCTAAGAATCTTCACATCATCTCTTCTTCCAACTTTACCAATCACCCTACTAATGTTATTAATATGGATAGCTACTTTATAATCTTCTCTTAATGTTTGAGGATTCTTATCAAGCAAATAGTAACTCATTTTTGCATCAAAAGTACTACAATAATTTTCTAAGCACACATTTTCATTCACTTTTAGATGGGGGGGAAATATTTTTATAGCCTTTTGGAACCTTGTATTAAGATCAGTGGAAGATTTGTTAGAGCCCTTAACAATATTATTAAATTGATTCAACAGATACCTTGAATTTGTCTTGTCACCATATTTCTCCCTAAAGAGCCTTTTAAACTCTTCCCAAGAGACAATTCATGAACCACAAAATCCCTCAAGAAGAAGAGGTTACGAGAGAGAACATAGCCTCCACTAAGACAATTAAATAAAATGCTATTCAAATTGAGGATTATGATGAAGAATAAAAAGTAGATCAAGAGACCTTGGGCCATGAAGAGAAACATCTTCAACAAGAAGGGGAAGGTGATCAAAAATCACCTAAGGGAGAAGCCCCAACACTCGATTGGCTTGATAAGTAGTTGCAAAAGAGGGCCCCTACAATTGTTGATCCTAAGGCTAGACTTAAGGCAATGTTGGCTCAAGCACAAACACAGACAACAAAGGAAAATAACCCAACGATCCACTCCAACATCATAATTTATGCCTCCAGATTGAGAACAGTGTAGGTTGCCACCCTAGTGACGAACAAGGAGGTCAGTGTTAGTTATAACATCTCCACTATCAGCTTAGGCCCAACCATCCAAGAACAAAAGATCAATGAGCTTCAAGGGTTGGTGGCTACAATTGTGCAACAAATGAACAAGGACTAGTCTTCCAAGGAAGAGCTAAAAGCACAAGTGGCTGATCTCACCACCTATATTTAGCAATATTTTTCCTTGGAGGAAAAGGCTCCCAATACATCATCTATGCCCTCTCTTATCTCCCAAGAAGAGCTTACCCTTATGGAAAAAATGAAGAATTTGACAAAGGCTACAACCGATTGGTTCTAATGGGTTCTATATAATGGTGACATGGGCATACATCATGTTGCAATAATGTTCAACAAATTTTGAGATCTGCAAAAGTAGCTAGAAGTTACTGAGAAAACATGTCATAGGTTCACTAAGCTTTATAGAATTACTTATCCTAATCTCGAGGCCATTCTAAAGATGCTAGGGAAGATGTGGGAGAAGGACTTAGAGCTCTTTTAAGATGATCACTGGCTAGTGGAAACCTAGAAAATGGGCCTAGATCATAGAAAGGAGGTCCTTGAGGGAGTACTTCACAAGGTTGAGTTGGACCTCAAATGGGTTGTAGAACATATAACAAATAGTGAATTCTACATTAAAATGATGATAGCATATGATATAATCACCTTAGAATTGAATCTAGAGAAAATCAAGCCATACTTCCACAAGAAGATGAAGCAGGGGGTAGCAGATGCACTTACAAAAAAAATCATGGATTTTCTATAAGGGTGTTCACACAATCAAAAGAGGTAGTCAGGGCCACTCCTAGATGCACTAACTACTAGGAACAAATCATTGGAAGATTCAAGAATTTATCCTTTCGGATCCTCCAATCTGACATTATGGAGTAGGATAAGCTTCAAGCTTTAATTGGAAATTTATGGAGTATGCCACTCTTCAAAAGGAGGCAGGGAAACTAGTGATTGATGATGAATTCCTGACAGTGTAGCTAGAAAGGAATGCAGTCCACTAAAAGACGAAACTACTACAACTAAAGTGCCAAAGTCACTACAAGACAAAATAGGAACGAGACAAAAGATGTATTTGTATTCCTATATATTTGGGGGTAGGTGAAACCCTAATATAAAATGAATCTTGGCCACATAATGAAAGTAAATCCTAGCCACTCATTTTTATTTTTGAAAACTATAAATAGGGGTCCCCTCTCATTTTCAAAAGAGAGTTGAGTTGTTGTAAAGACATGGTACATAAATTTCAATAGAATTTCGTTGTTTTGGTGGATTCTTTTGTTTCTCATATGTTGCATGATTCACCTTCTCAAAGTTGATGGATCTAGTTAGCATTTAATTTTTTGTTCTTAGTGTTTCAAGTTACTTTTAATAGTTTAGTTCGTGTTGTCCATTGATGCTGAAGAATGTTATTGTGTTGATGCCTTCCTTGTTCATGCTTTTTTCCATTTATTGAAGATGAACAATAGTGTAAAGCTAGTCCGAATATTAACTTATTGTTGCACTTAAAATCCATCTTTTATTCATGCTTTATGGTGAATGAACAACTGAAAATCTATAGACCTTAGAAGATAGCACTAGTTTCATGAGACTGTTAGACATTTTGGTTAAGTGGAACTTAGTTTTAGAAAGGTTGTCCACTGTAGCATCCTCCATTGTCACTATTCATCATTAATTGTAGGTCTAGGAACTCTTCTACCCCTTTTCCCTTTTGAATTTTCTTTGAGAATAAAAGTGAAAGAAATATTATATTATCCTTCTAAAAATAAATATGATGTTGAATATGGAGTTTTAGACTAATATTTTGAATCTTCAACAAATGCATCATATTTCCAGAATTTTAAAACACCCATTTAAAGATCCAATTCCCTCCTAGCTTAGAAAACCATTAATTCCCTTTGTGATTACCAGCAAATCATATCAATCAACTGAGTTCTTTTTGCAAGTCATGAATTGACATCCGAGAGACCTTGGAATAATTTTCTACAACTTGTTGTAGGAAGTTTTATTTCAAGAGAGGCATTGCACTTGTGCAGTGCTTGTGTTGAGAAAGTGCAAAAAAACCCATCAACAAAAATTATGCTAGAGGGAGGGGATTCATTTTTCTAAGCTATATTTAATTGGTTACTTCTCCCTTGAGAGGTTCCAAAGAGTGCTAAGATCTTCACCAAAAAAATGGTAGTTCCAAGAGCTACCACCCCCTACCAAGGCTAAGAGAGCTAAAAGAGGGGAATAATCTGCCTCAAGCACATCCAATTAGCCCACTTCACCTCCATGCTCACCTTCTCCTTCCATCCATTCAACTTCACTTACTCCTTCATCTTTGGCTACCCCTTCCTCTTCCCAACTACTCCAAACTGCCTTCTAGACCTCCATCTCCCATAACCCAGGTGTTGCCTATTTCCCATCACCTCACTTCTAGGGTGTTCTCCCAACTACTATTGCCCCTATGTAATCCCAAGTCACTCTGATGCACCCTCCTCCACCTCTTCCTCCAATGATGTGTTTGGGTAACAACCCATCTCTTCTATCCTTCAATCTTTATTATGATATTCCAAAGAATCTGGAGGGATTTTGCACTAAGTTCCACCCTCAGGATCTACAAAGGACAAGATAAGAGCACATTAAGATATTTTAAGCAACCTTGAAAGATATACAAATTGAACATGAAGTTGTGGCCTATAGACTCTTCCCTTATTCAATGGGGAATGAGGCCTTCTAATGGTACATTCACTTGTTGAAAGGGACCATAACCACTTGGGATCTACTAAAGAACACTTTCTTGCAGAAATTTAAGATTGAAGTCAACACCTCTTAGTTGTATCAGTAGTTCATGGCCATTTGAAGAGAAGTCAATGCTCTGATAATTTCCTTTAATGATAGATTCCATCAAGCTTATATGAGGTTACAAACACCCTATGTGGTTGATGATCATTTCAATCACTTGGTATATTATGAAGCCTTGGAAAACCTTACTTCCACATTGGTTAAGAGAATGTGTCCACCATCGACAAAGTTGATGGATGCGTATGCATAAGCCGTCACAACAAGTATGGATTTAGGACAACACATTTCTGGTTTGGTACCACCTTTGGGGGTAGTTTCCCATCCAAATAAAATCTGAGGACTCACTCATGCTTTGGAACATCAAAAACCATTAATTAATCAAGTTTTGTAGCTCTTGGTAGTTCCTCATCTGGGGCAACCAATAAACTAGGTGCCTTTTGTGCCTCAATACCTATAGCCACAGAAACAAGAGGCCTACTCTCATCCACCCTAAGTGTCAACATACCTCCAAAGTTCTAATTTCCCACACATTTTGTAGAATCAACCATCAATACAGTCGGTCTTCCTTCATAATTTAGCCCTATAACCAACCAACATAGAAAAAGATCAAATAGATGAGCTGATGGAGTTGGTCAAGAAGATGTTAACTTAAATGACTCACTTGAGGAATCAGAATAAACAACTATAGGCATCCCAAAGAAGCATTCAAGCCAATGGGTATGTGTAGAATCATCATGGAAAAAACAGGCCCTTAAGTGGCAATAAAATTCAAAAAATCAGAGTTAGGCAACTTGATGTAAAAATTTGAATAATTTATCTATATTATTTAAAAAATATGTAAGAATAGAATCTATAGAGAATTAAATATAGTTTCTAAACTACTAGGTTTATTTTAAAAAAATCTATTTGGTGAAATTTTAAATTTCAATGTAGTAGTACTTAAATTTTAGGAAAAATAAAGAGTAGGTGTCATTACGACCACTAACCATAA